>JACATO010002743.1:0-350000 GCA_018389105.1 Nautilus pompilius | reverse complement strand
TGATTTTCCTCACCATCGTTTTGTGTCCCTGTCCCTCTTTCGATCTTTATCTTTGTACTGACGTCATCATCTCTCTCTCTCTCTCTCTCTCTCTCTCTCCTCGCTCTCTCTCTCTCTCTCTCTCCTCTCTCTCTCTCTCTCTCTCTCTCTCTCTCTCTCTCTCTCTCTCTCTCTCTCTCTCTCTCTTCTCTCTCTTCTTCTTTTTAGTTAAAATATAAAATTTTAAAAAAATTATATGCATACTTTTGAATTAGGAAATGCAGATATGAAAAACACACCGCGCACAGTACAGGTTGTTCTTTTTAAAGAAAATGCTGAACGATCGATGGGATGTAAGACAAATAGATACCTTTGGATTGGAGGCATAATAAATTTAATTTCAGCAAACAGTTGACAGTTTTTTTGTTTTTTGGAAATCTGGCCTCTGAGTTTCTTCAAATTAAAGAAAAAAAACCACACACACACACACACTCTCTCTCTGATAATAAATTAATATTTTTTTCATGACAGAACATTGTTTTCTATATCTATTTTACTCTTGTACAGCGCACGTGGACTTTCAAGTTTACTTAAACACGCGAGCGCACGCACTCAGTCCAATAAACAGGTTCTTTTTTTTTATTTACAGTCACGGCCCTTGCTTTACAGTGGTGCACAACATATGGCGGTGACATCTGTTGCCACTTTGTTCACAGCAATGAAGCTTTTATAACTTCTTTTAATGCTAAACTTTAATCTCTGAATAAATTTTAATTTAAAAAGTATATTCAATGTATAATAGATGCAATTATACAATGACAATTCAAGTTTGATCAAAATATTCTCGAGTATATAGGACATCTGAAATATTTTATTGCCTTTTTTAACGCAAAACTAATATACAGATGGGGAATAAAAGCAGGAAAAAATGCTACTGTAAAATAGCGTTTTGTCTGCAACGATGCTTAGTTTGACTTTAGAGTTACTGAATCAAAAGACTTCTCTGTCATTCAGATTTACATCGTTTAATTCGATCAGTTTTCATTTTTCTCCTTTTCACTAGTATATATATATATAATAATACCTACGTGGATGAATGAAATATATCGCCAGCATATATTTTTAACACTGAAATTCAACCAGATTTATTTATCCCTTGAGAAGCCAATACGGTTTATACCAGGATACATGCATACACGCGCGAGCACACATATGAAGCTTGATGTTTTAAAGTTTGGTTTCAGTTTTGTTTCCACTGCTAATTATTTTGCTTTCGACCGTTGTAGAATTGCTGGAAGGGTACATACTCTAAATATTTTCCTTTTTAATTCACGAGAACCAATTATCAAAAAAGTGCCTAACTGCAAAAATAAAATTTGTATTAGCGTCTAAGGGTTTCTCAAGCACATTTATTTATTTTCTTTTACAACTGAAAAGAATTCCAAACAGTATCTTTGTTGCGCCTCAATGACGCCATTTAATTATCTTCTTTGCTTCGATGTTTTTTTTTTTCTTACTCGCAGATAATCAAGTATTACTGTCGTAACAAAAGGTTTTGTCGGTTTCTATATTATGTTAATTTGGGGTTTCTTTTTTGCCTGCTTGTTAAAGGTGTATGTAGATAAGTAACATATCGTTCTGTAGCGTGTGCTTTGACATACATTATGCAAAACCTACCTTTTTAAACAATCATAGAATGGATATTAGTTTCAGGGTTCTGAGTGAAGCATGCAGAGAAATGTTTTTCGTGCCATTTTGCTTCACTAGTTCAAACTAGGCCACAAAACGAGCGAGGCAACTCGTAACATTAAGCAGACATGGGGCGAGGACACAGAAAATGAGCGCACGGTTCGACGATGGTTTGCAAAGTTTCGATCAGGAGATGTGAGCCTCGAAGATAAGAAACGTAGCGGACGTTCTTCCAGATGTGATGACGATCGTCTGAAAGCCTCAGTTGAAGCAAATACAAGAAAAACAGTGCGGGAAATTGCTGGAGAGCTTGACTGCAACTGTTTCCAGGCATCTTGACGCAATCAGCAAAGTGTAAAAGCTTGACAAGTGGACGAGTTGAATGAACAACAACAAAATCGTAGATTAGAGATCTGTTCTTCTCTTGTCATAAGAAACTAAAGCTACCCATTTCTTGACTGAATCATTACGTGTGATAAAAACTGGATCCTTTACAACAGTCGCAAACAATCAGCACAGTGGATCGACAGAGGCAAGGCGCCTAACCACATTCCAAAATGCAGCCTCCAACCAAAGAAGGTAGTGGTCACTATCTGGTGGACTGCAACTACTGTCATCCACTATAAATTCTTTAAACCTGGCGAAACCATAAAAGACGAAAGGTACTGTTGTAAATTAAACATTGTTCATCAGAAACTCTTCCAGCAACAGCCGACATTGGTGAATCGAAGAGGCCCAGTCCTGTTCCACAACAATGCTTGTCCTCATGTTGCAAAAGTGATTCTTCAGAAACTGAACACTTTGGGATACCAAGTTCCCCCCACCCAGCCTATTCATCAGACCTTTCTCCCTTTTCAATCACCTCGACAGCTCCCTCTGTATGAAATCCTTCGCCAACCAAACAGCAAATGAAACTGCCTTCCAACAGTTTATCGACTCCAGAAATCCAGAGTTTTTTTTCAAAATGGTATAAATGCGCCTGACTTGTTGGCCGAAGTGTACTGATTGTAATGGAACCTAACTTTGCTTAGTAAACGTCACGTTCAGCCACAATATCAAGTCTCATTGTTGCGTTAAAAAAACCAACAAAACATTTGTAACGACCCAAAAAAACCAAATAAATATATCTTCTCTTCTCATGTAAAAGATCGAATGTAATGGAGAATATGATCAGATGTTTTGAAATCATTGTAAAATTCAGAGCGACATACACTGCCCATTGAATTATTGAGCGTGTTAAATAAAATCGCTGTAACTGGTCTGGATTACTTTAAGAAGCGTACTGATAAAATTGGTACCTAATCTTTGTAGATTCTGGATTTATTATAGCTAACTGAGAACGCAAGAAAATAGTCAGGAATGTTGTCCTGGGGACAACAGGAGTCAAGACAGCTCGTTGGTTAATTAAAATAAAAAATAACCTTATTAATCGTCAATCTTCTCACATTCCATAGCAGTTAAGTGGATTTCCAGTAACATAAAGATTTTACATGTTGATTTTTATAAATGCCGAAAGCATAATAGATTTCATGTAATGATATGACTTGGAATGTTTGTTTGCACATGCAAAGGGCCTCACCGGGATATTACTACTATAACATTTAATGAATCGTCATAAATCCAATGCCAAAGCCTATTGCAATGTAGATAGTATCTAATCTGTTATCCCTAACTAAGTTAGTACTTTTTGTCACAAGTATAATAGTGTGTTGTATATGTGAGATACTAAAAACGCAGACGACACACACACACACACACACACACACACACCACACCACACAATTTTATCTACTTGTAAGGAACATTTCTAAGTGATTTTTTTTCTTCAGTCCACCTACAGATTATATACAAACGTTTGTAATTTCCGCGAATTTGACTAATTTCACTTATACAATAAAGTAATTTCTTGGAAAAAATAAAAATTCAGCATACTTATTTTAAACATGCCTTCTATTAAAAGAATCTATTAACTGTTGAGGACAGCAAACTAATATTTTAAAAGATTTTGTCTTTAATTCGCATGCAGTTTTTTGACATTAGTTACCGGCTTCTCGAACAGGATTTTCAGAAATGCACGTTGTTGTTTTTTTACCTCGGGAACTGAGTAATTCCTTTTAATTGATGCCAGTTACCATAATGTGATCCCAGGTAGGCTCTAATTCTTTCAATGAATACAGTTGTAATATAAATCACCTTACTTTTTAAATAGTTTATGTCAGTCTCTAGCTATAATTCCTTTAATTGTTCTTCTGTTTTGGCGCTTTTCTTTCTTTTTTCCCTGTGTGGTTAGTGCACATCTCTTTTTGTCAAGCATTGATTTGTTGAGATTTTTTAAGTATTCCTACCTGTCAAATTAATTTAAAAGCCCTTTTAAGCTTTGAGTTGTTTGCTAACTGTAATCATCTGTTGTCATTGCATACGACAGAAATGCATCTCTTTCATGCTCTATTTTAAATCATTGTTTAGTGTGGTCTTTTGAGTACACTTTAAGTTCTTTGTGGTTAATTTACTTAATGACTTTTTTACTTAAATGGTATGCATATATTTTATATTTTCCTTACTTTTCATTCTTACGGTCATTTGTGGACTGGGGTGGTCAGCGTAGCACCTTTTGTGTTGGTTAGATTTGCTTTTAGTTATCCTTTATTTGTTAAGATAAATCTGACCGTGTTTATGGGTGGTTTAATATGGACATTAGTACCTCAAGGAACCGTTTTGCGTTGATTGTCTGTTGCTATGACATTTTAGTATCAAAAGTTGTTTGCTTCCACTTTGGAATATTCTGCATTGTGTCCATTTAAATGTAAAGAATTGACAAAGTCATTGTTTTACTAACTAAAACTTTTATTTTAGAAGACTGATTTTGTTTGTGGTCTCACCCAGTTA
This sequence comes from Nautilus pompilius, assembly GCA_018389105.1. Taxonomy (NCBI): domain Eukaryota; kingdom Metazoa; phylum Mollusca; class Cephalopoda; order Nautilida; family Nautilidae; genus Nautilus; species Nautilus pompilius. The sequence continues at coordinate 345,446 of JACATO010002743.1, read as the reverse complement.
ACATTTCTTCATCCCTTCTGATCCGCTTTGACGATTACAATAAGCTTTGGTCACTATAACATATTTCAAGGTTATTCAAAAGTTCACTATGCTATCTGATGTCCTTTTATATTGTAAACACGAAACCGATTACCTAAGTTGCAAAAAAAAAAAATCTTTAAAAAAGCCTGTTTCTTTCACTGAATATAAGAATAATTAGACTTACAAAAATAAAATAAAATCTTTTCTTTATGTTTTACATATTTCAGGTATTCTTGTATTTTGTTTCATCTGTAAATATGAATTAATTAACAGTTGCTGATTTAGGCTAAATAAATAAGCTCAAATGTATTTTTATAATGATTCATGAAAACGTCTGTAGCTTCAGTATATCTTGTGTTTGTTTTCTTTACAGTGCAACTTCTAATTTTTAAAAATTGAAAACAATTTTAAAATCCAAGGGGCAGTATAAAAAGTTGGCATCCAAACACGTGTAGAGAAAATGCATTGGTTTACAGTAAATATGTATTTTTTAAACATTGTAAATACTTAGCTGTTTCCCGGCGACGAGATCGTCTATAATTCCTTCGAAGTTACCTTGAAAACAACGATATTATTACTTAATTAGATAATCAGGAAAGACGAATAACTAGATTCCATTTATACTTTTTTATTATTCGAATAAAAGCCTTTTCTACAGTTTCCATATGTGTATTCATATATATTTACAGTATTTAAAAAAGTAAGAAATTCTTTTTAATGCTTCAAATAGATTATAAATGTAGCTACAAGTTACATGACTCTAAAAAATCTAAAGTATTCTGAAGTCTGCTGTACTTACTACTTTCCCTTTGAGCACCTGAACGTCAACGAAGGCTGGGACCCAATACTCTAGCCGGGGGAGGAAGCAAGACTCCAAGAACTAAAGCTAGGAAGAGAAAGTGCTAGAACTTTTTATTTTGAAATGTGGGCGGAAACTCACGCGGTAATCTGGCGAAGAAGAGAAAAAAGAAACCAAGTTAGAGTGGCAATCTAAACCGAGCCGCTTGCGAGTAAGATTCAAACTCTGGGCTCTCGACCTCAGCGGTCCAGCAGTTGTACATTTGGTAAATTTACAGGCACCGATAAAGCAAATGAGGTTTGGCATTAAGGAATGGCTTCATCCTGCAATCAGAGCTTTTGAAATCTTTTCTGAAGAACCCAACCATCTTTTTGTTGTTGTTTTTTTAAATTGCTGATGAATAAGTGAATAGTTTAACTGCTTCAAAACGGAAGTCATCAGGGTTTTACAAGAGGTACCTTGGGAGGTGAAGGTGACTTTTTAGGATGTTGAATCCTTGCAAAAGATACGTTACGTTGTTAGCGTTTGTCTTTGATTATGATTTCAAGATAGCAGAAATCTACAGACGAGGGAGTGGAACGAAGGCGTTGTTCGCTTTCTGGTCCAGAGTGATGCCTTCTGCACAGTTTCGATAGTCTCGGATGATGGATCCACACAGGCAATTCCTTGATGACGTAATCTGCAGGTCTCTTTCTGCTGCTTACACATATTCTAAGGTGGCAGTATTATAACCCCTGTTATGTCTTTGTCCATGTATTCAAAACTTTTAGTTATTTTATTTATTTTAATGTTCCAACGAATGCCAGTAATGTTTAACAATTCGATAACATTTATGGGTTTTTTTTGAAAGTTATCTCTGTATTATTGTTTTCTCGCTTACAATCATATTGTTATTTTTTAAAATATTTTATTTTTACCCTTTTAATGATCCAGACGTATGAAAATGTACATTAAGGTGGAAGTTTAACATAGTTACTATGTTAGACGAATCTTCAAAGATAGCGTTGAATAAGACGTGCAGTTTAAAATTACCCTACTGTCAGAAATCCTTACCGGGAACGTATAGCAAAGTTTCGCCAAAGTATTATAAGTAATGATAGTCCAATTATTCCGACATTAAACACGAGGAGCATGTCCGTAGATATTACCTTTCAACAGATAAGTCTGCTTTAGCTGGCATTTATAGCATATTGTTATTTCCAGACATGGATAGACTACTTAGTTATTATCGTCCATGCCTGAAGTGACTAGAATGCATAAATGGCCTTTTAATGAAATTTGTAAAATAAAATGAAATTAGAAGATAATACTACCATTCAAAATGAATATCAGTTTATTAAATGCAATAAATCTATGCTTTCAAATAATAATGAAAGTTTACTTTAATCTTTTTTAGTTTTATATACATATATAATTAAAGATTCATAGAGAAAGGAAAGCAATTATATTTACCTTTATTCGATATGCTGAGAATATTATTTTCAATAATATTAAATGATTAATATCCATGCAAAAGATTACCATCAAGTCTATTAATTTTATGAAGATTCTTTATATCATTATTCTACTAAAAATAAACATGTATACATTATGAAATGGGAAAACTAAAAAGGTGGGGTGGCTGCTTCCTCTAATTGTCTGAGCCATCAAACTGGTGTCTGACTTCAGTAATCAGCGTATCTGTGAGCTACATCTGAATGTTTCCGTTAAGCATTGAAGACTAATAACGATTAAACACACACACACACACTCGTATCATGCATATGATAGCAAGAGAAAGGGGGTTGTTTACAATATAATTTTTAGGGATAAAAATTATAAGATAGACATTGTTGCTGCATGCACATCATGAATTCTAAACATATAAGTTGTTTGATCTCGCTAATAAAATGCAAAGGTAACAATGTATATAGTAATAAATATATTTGTTCAATTTTATTTCTGGGGAGATTAAGTACGAGTAAGTGAAGTACTGCAGGTAATTAACAGACATTAGTCTGTGTCCAACCTAGAAAATTGATTAATTTTCTGTTTTGGGATTTTTCTCATTTTTTTTTTTTAAATATAAAAAAATGTTGTGGTGTGTAGATGACATGGAAAGATGAAAATCACGATGTCAGTTGACTTAGATGTGGCGACAAAAATAGCTGATTTATGAATAGTCAAATTATCTTCCTCCAAAGAATATTCATTTCTTTTTAATTGATTTTTTCAAATGCGAAACGACTTGAAAGAAACGGTCTATAATACTTGGAGCATCATCAGTTTCTTTGGTAAACCATTAATGTTATTTTAGAAAGTGTAGTGTATGCTTTATAGTTGCAAGCATTCCAGCCGGTTATGTTTGGGAGAAAGCATCGCCACATTAAAGATTTTGGCGAAGTATTTACAACTTAAATTTTTGTATTGAATGGTTCACTTTTTGATTTGACCGTATTTGAAATTTATGTAATTAGTATGCCATCGTGAAGAATAAAATGTCTAAATTTGGTATGTTAATTTTCAAGTATAATAATCATTAAATAATAATAATAATAATATAATAATAATAATAATAATAATAATAATAATAATAATAATAATAATAATAATAATAATAATAATAATAATATCGAATTTGTTTAACGTCCGGGTCCCTTTTGGATAAAAGGTGGTGATCTTGCTTGGCTTTAGTTCGATTCCCTTCAGCAGGTTCTTATGTTACGGTCGTTCAACAAAGATTTTCAAATTCACATAGCATCATTTGGTACAAAAGTTTCATTATTCCACTTAGTCCTAAATATGACTGACATGACATAAGTAGTCATAAGTAAACATAAAAGTCGATCTATGATTAAATTTAATGTATAATTATATATTTTCTTATTCATTTTCACTCAGGCGCTAATTCACGTTTATTTTCTACTTTCAGCAAATTTTGTAAGCGATATTTTGTGATGTTACGTTAATATGAGTACACATGGTCCGTGTAGGTTCTTTTCACAGTTTTGATTTCATATTGATTTTGCACTCCTTGTGCTTCATCTGGCTGTACTAGCAAGGTACTGAAAATAAGAAAATAAGGGATTAGAGCAGAGTCGGGGCACAAGTTTTATCTAGCTTACTTGGCTTTCCGGAATAAATAGATTTCCGCCGAGTCTCAAATTTGTAGATAGAAACGGATCTAGGAAAGTTTACCTTAATTTCCTTAGTCAGGTTCGTTTAGTTATCGAACAGTTCACTGGCGCTGCTGCCGCTGATGTGTGTGTGTGTGTGTGTGTGTGTGTGTGTGTGTGTGTGCGTGCGTGTGCGCGATGGAGATGATGGGAGAACTAACTATTTTCTGAGATTGAAAAAGACAGAAAAGTTAAATTCAATCTGTTTGGGGAAATACGCATATGTAACAAGCAAGCAAATTAATAAATAATGAAAACAAAGTCTGCAGACGAACAAATATGTAAAATTATATTCTCTGCTCGACCCAGATTTTTAAAAATATATTATACAGTTTTTACGGTTTTGAATTTTTTGGCATATTTGTGCAGAAATTGCTTAGCGTTGCTAGGACAAATGAGATTAAGCTAAACAACACTGAGCCTTCGCCAAATCTCTGCCTAACAAGAAAATCTTCTTTCTTTCTGTATAGTTAGGTGTAAAAAAAATAAATAATTATTTTTAATACGTCCTTTCAAAAAGATACGTAAAAATAAAATAAAAATATTTTATAATAATTAGGTAAAGTGAAAAACTATTTTTAAGTTGGATTTTTATTATCATCTGCATTTGTACAATTTATTGTTATCAAGAAAGTTGATGCAGAGATACTGAATCCTTTTACAGTTCTGAAATTCAATAGTATATTCAACCGTCTTTAAGTTAATAACTAAACTTCCTGTAGTTTGAAAATAATACAATAATATTGAATCTAAAGAATTTATTGATTATATATTTTAACTTCCATTGGAGTTGATAATCATTGATAAACAGAGAACTTACTTACTTATGCTGGACGCCATGTTTGATACAAGGAAATTCTAAAACTTCATACTTGTTGTTGCTTTTGACTCTCATGCAATTTTCATAATTCAGTTTATTGAGCCATTTATAGCCTACTTTAGAATGTAAGAACGTTTTTTTCCCTGTCTAGCTTTGTATGCATGTTTCTGCGAATAAACTCCGTTTACTCACCACGTATTGGTAATATAATAAATGCGATTAGTGATGCCAGTTCTTTTTGTGGCACGTCCAGCTCGCAGGAAAAATCCAGCGGTCGATTCTGTAAGGTCTCCCCATTAAAGCAATGGATTTGAAAAATCTTGCGAAAAGAAAAGAGAAAAAATTTTTTCCGGCGCAGTCTTCACTCTACTAGTAAAATAGCCATGAAACTCTGTCTCGGAACACTTGAAAAGACAAAAATTACGCTCTATATTCCAGAACCTGTTTTGGAACTTTATTGATGTAACTGCGCTCCGTTTTACGAGTCGCTAATGAGAATCTTACATCGATTCGGAAAAGTTTATACTAAACAAAAGCAACTAAAAGAAAAAAAAAGATAAACTTCCAGAAAAACGACAATACCACGCAGATGTTATTTATATTGATTTATCTAAAAGAAATTAAAATAAATTCAGTAGAGTTTTGCAGCTTTTACGTCCATAATAAAAAGTGATATTTAAGTAATGCAGGCATATCTGAATACTGCCTTTATTTTAATCCTATCCTATTATTTTGAGTTACCAATTAAGAAGTATGCATCAGCTCAGCACGTCAAATGATCTACCTGTGTCTATTAGGAATATATACGAATTATCAGTTGGCTAAATATTCCTCTCTTTATCAAAATTTCAATTCTTCGGTGCGGTGAGTAATCATAAAATTCAATAAATTAAATATCAAAATGTATCTAAAGTCAATGATCTACATAAAAGTATTCTGAAATCTATCTATTGCTTTAACGTCAACGAACAAGGCAATTATTGAACTCTGAATAAACTATAGTATAAAACTGCTCAACGTGTTTTTTAATACTATCATTATCTACAGTTCATAAAGAATACGCTATCGACTATGCCACAATGGGTAACTTCATTAGTGATATTTAGAATACATTTAGAAAAGATTTTTATTCACTCATTTTTTCTTTTTTAAATGTTGAATATTAATAAGTTTATAAATATTGAATATAACGCTAAAACATTTCTTTGGAACATCTAAAATGGATTTCATTTAGCAATTTCCTTATTAAAGAATGTTGTGGTAAAGCAGTTAAAATTATGGAAAATATACAGCTTTTGAAATTTAATTGGTTCTTTATTATCCATGGTAATTTATGAAAAAAAGAAATATTGGTAAAAGTAAAGTATCTATATTTATTTAAATTTTAATATCAATGTGGAATCGAAACTTACATCTTAATCAATGTGACCATTGTCTATTATACTAATATTCTACAACTTATTTAGAGATCTGAGGAGTGAAAATAGAAAAAAAGAAACTGTAACGTCTGATTTGACTAAATATAGATTTTAATTTCCATATTTATCATCTCATTCTTGTATTCTATTTCTATTTATATCAGAATTTACTTTTATTTCCTGATTTTTTAAAAATGCACTACACATATTTCATATCGCTCGCATATGTTCTGCATTATAAATTTAATGTTAAAAGCAGGAAACTACAGTTTTTTGTTGTTTTCTTATAACAACAAGCCGGTATTTTTGAGCTTATAGATAAAACCATCTGATGATCCTAAACGTCTACGAGCAATAAAACCGTTCATAAATATTACCAACGTTTCTTTATCTGATATTGCTTTTGCATTACCTATTATCTTAAACTTAGATTAAATATTAAATAACTATGTTGAATGCAGTTTTTATTTTCTTTTTAAAAAGTTCAAATAAATAAGCTGTATTATTTATTTTTCTTCAAACTCATGCAAGCCAAACTCGTTCTAAAATATTTTTTTTTAAATTTAGTCTCGGAAATGTTAATAGTTGCATCATTTAAAATTTCCATCTGCTAGTTTTGGAATTGTAGAGTATATTTCTGATATATCACACCATAAAGAATTTTACTGTAGTCATGTTAAAACTGTTTGTTTGTTAGGTTTATTCTGCACTGTATTAATTTATGTTGCTCCAAGAGATGTGGCAGATTGCACGTCATATATATATATATACAAAAGATCGAACAGTCCGAACTTTCTCTTGTCAGCTTCATGCGTCCAGCAAAATATTAGCTAAAAATATTTTTCCCGCAAGTTTATTTTTCACGAAGATGCGGGTGACGTGTCTCTCGTACTTGGTGCCTTTTCGGATACCAGGTCATCTGTCGAAAACATCCTATCGACCAAATGGCGTTCTCGTATCAACTGTCTGTTACGCCGTTTAGTGCAGTTTCCTCACCGGTTCAACGTGAGCAATAAACAGTCGTAGATTGACAATGAAAAAAAAAAAAAGCCTGTAAGTGATTAACCTTTCGTTAACCCTTACAAAATTATTCATACTGATAAAATTTAGAAAATACCCTTAAATATACCAGCTTTCGCCTGGCTTTGTTAAATTCTTGTTCAGAATGGGAAAAGTAAAGGATTTAGCAGATAATTATGGGATAGTACGAGTGTTCAAACAGAGTGTTAGACACCCGGAGCAAGGAAATAACGTTGGCATCCATACATTTTTTGTCCCCGTTCGTCTAAGTGAGATTTTTGTGGGTTCTTTGGTTTCTCTCCTGCTATATAATCAGATTATCAGAGCGGATGGTGTTTGTCTTTTTGAACAGTAGACATGCTAATATTCCAAACAGCGACTGGCTATTAAGAATAATTTTTTTCTTTTGTTGTTGCTGCTGCTGTTCTTTATTGTATTTCAAAGTTAGCTGTTTTGTGTAGTTTTCCCGAAAATGCGACTGGGATATGCATGTGTATATATATATATATGTGAGCATTCTTATTTTCTTACGGAAAAGTAGAATACAAATAGTTCATTCCCTAACTCTAACCAACTCTAAAGCTTGAGTAATAACGAATAATCAAAACGTGTAGAGAATGAAATCATGCAAAGATTTTGCTAAATTCTTAATTGGAAAACATTTGTCAGGTGCCGATAAGTAAAGAAATTTCAGTATCTAAATAATTGCTATAATTAGCAGGTAACTTATTTTGCTTGTTTCTTATTTTAAAAAGAAAACGATAAAAGGGGGGGTTTGAGGAAAATTTTTGAAATAACACTAATAGTCTGCAAAAATTTCCTGTGTAAATTTCTGTTGAAAGAAACAGTAAGTAAAAGATATTAAAAGAACTTATTTTGCTTTTACTTCCATTTACGTCGTTTCCTTTCTAAAAAAAACTGAGTGTTATTGGTGTAAAGTTAATTCAGATCATGAGGTATAGCCTTCTTAATGTCAGATAAAGCGCGACGACAGCATGAGCAATTAGATCTGGTTTTTGTACAAATTTGTTGTTTTATTGTTTTGTTTGCTTCAAAATTACGGAACTACTTTCTTACATTGCTGGCAACAAGAAAAAGCAATAACATGTCTGCTATGTTGTTTCTGCCTTCTTGTAAAAAAGACAAAAGAAATGCGAAGACTATAAACGTAAACTATCAAGTATCTAATTCGCAAATGTTTAAAGTCCAATTTACGCACTTTAAAATCTCCAGAAACATTTAGTAATTGGAAACATCCTATTTTGTTTCTACTATAAACAGTATATTTATTTTACAAATTAAAAAAAAGAAACGCGTATAGTATTTTAACTTCAACAAAAGTTCCGGTTCATATCAATAATGATGGCTATAAACTTTCAAATAGTGTTTACAAAACAAGGAAAACCGTCTAACTGAAGGTTATCAGATATATTTTTAAATTGTGGGGAATTTGATATCATGTGGCTACAGCCGTTTAAAACGTAGACACCAGTTTTTACAATGTACACAAGCGTAAAATTATGAATCTATGTCTAAACCTTGAAGCTTTTGTCGTTTCTTCTAAGTCCGATATCGACATGTTCAGCTCATTTTATTTGGTTTAACATGGCATTATCATTTGTATGCCATAGCTCTGAAATTTTGAATAATTATATTTGTTTCAATTAAAATATTTTATGTTTTTTTGTTTTCTATTTCGATGCCTTTCGCACCCCCTTGTAAAAACAGAAAATATTTTTTTGCAATTTGAAAAGCAAATATATAGTTACAGTAAAAAAACTGTTTGTTTTCCTCATTTTAAAATGCGATATATAATATTTTACTAAATGTCAAATAATAGTAATATCGTCAAAATATTTTAATTTCATATAAAATAAATTAATATTTATAATATTTGGCATCTTTTATGCAAAATATCAAATAATATTATTTTAAAATCCCGAATAATTAAATCTCACAGAAATATAAAGATGAAATATTTTACAAAGTATTCTTGCATAATTACGTGGTGGAGAATTACAATGAGTCTTTAGAAATTATGATTGAAATTTTTCCAAAAAATAAATAAACAAAGCTAAAATGGCCAAATTCGATTCTTGTAGGACTGCTCGGTAAGCAATACCGAAGAGTAATACAACTTTATGTTAACAACGCCTATATATCTTTTAAAAATGTGTTTTTAAAGTAAGAAATCATCATTAATTTTAGTATCCAGTATAAAGAGTCAGTCATTTTAAAGACAAATAATAAAAAGATAAGTTATCAATTTGGACATACCATTTTAATATATAGAGATCACCTGGTCTACATGTTTCAGGGGTACCAGTAATTCCTAATTAAATATCAAACCACGTGACATCAACTATAGCTAGATGTATACCTTTAACTAGAAAGAACTGGTGCTGTACTAATTTATATTTGTAACAACTAACTCCGATCTCTCCTACAATAACGTAGACAATACATTGTGTAAAAATTCATTAAAATTTTTATAGTTCGTATAGAACGGTAAGAAACTAAAGTATTGTTATTTTTACACATCGATTTGGTAGCAGTGATCTGTACTCCATGCAACACTTGCGCCTTCCTAAAGTTTAGTTTTCTTCATCTCTCACTACTGGACAAAATTAAACGATATATAGTGTGCATCATCTCAGACCAAGATGCGGTTTAATATTGGAGCTTTTATTGTATAAACAATAAACCTTCTGTATATGACATTTTAAAATGTACTGCCTACTTTGGCCTGTAATTAAAAATTATTCAAACTAATTTCATGACTCGTCTCCATTTCTTAAAACGCTGCGGCTCTACTACAGTAGCTTTTATGTAACTAAATGACAGAGTTTTTTTTTTCAATGGGTAAGTTAAGAGTTAACTTCTTCATCCAAGTTCACTAACCATTTTTACCTTATAGATATCTCATTTCATGTTTCATATAGCAAAAACTAGAACTCTAGTGTTAAAATTCTGAATTTTTAAATGGCAAGTTAAACAATTTGCATTTTTTAAAGAAAGTTTACATTTTTATCATTCTTAAAAAAAATTAATGTGTGAGTTGAGCGTTTAGTCTATCATTTAATTTCCTGTCAGTAAGCATTTTATTGCTAGCTGGCCAAGATTTTAGAACTTACATAAAGCATGGAAATGCTGTAATCGAAAATAAATCTGTGGAAGAAAATCGATCCTCCCGTTAAGGCCTTAAATTCTATTTTTTTACTAAGAATTGCATTTATGTGCACCTGCCTATTTGTTTTTACCTCGTTGCAATCTGCTAAGAAGATTGGTTGTGCAATTTTTAGTAATAAAAAAAACTTGTCTCCACTCTTCGCTGGTCAAGTACGGTAGGTGTTAAGCAGATGGGCGGACTATCTACAAACTTGTCGGATAACCTGAAAGCCAGTTACATTCTTATCCAATCTGGAAGCTAAAATTACTAACTTCAAATTTTCAGATGCATATAATAAATAATCAATTAAATTTTTTCATATCGATATTTTAAAGAACCCTTGCGTTTTTGAACTGACAGTAGAAAAATCAGCAACGTCATGATCTTTGCAAAAGGCCCACTAGAACTGCAGTAGCAACTGCCTTACAATAATATGCAAAACTATGTCGTACATCCGAAAGTCACACAGTACTATGCACAACTGTGATGCATATCAAGTCGTTTGTAGTTACGAGAACAGAGTTATAGCCTCGCCTCATGGTGTTGCAAAGCAGAGAGAGTATAAATTTACTAATGATTTAATAAAGATTCTTGTGCTGGACGGCACAACACCCGTGTTACCACTGAGAATTGGAAAATCTTGACTCATCGGAAAAAATGGCAGTGCTTGCCAAAAGGCGGGTTGGAGTAGTAACATCTGCGTTGTCTACTGCAGCTTAAGACTAGAATTGTGTCGGGGTAAGAGACGGTTTGCATCTGGTCGCTCTTCTGTCCGAGCCCCTTGCTATTCAGATAACACCTTATAATGGTCGTGTACATCTGCACACGTTCTGCTACATTTTTGGCCGATTGCCGCGGCTCGGTTTCCACATTTTGTTCTTCGAAACATGAAGTTTCCGTTCTATTTGCTTTGACCTTCCAAAAAGCTCTGTAACGGTTGTCTTATGGCTTCTCTTGAAATGAGCAACCACCCTGTCAACAGTCGTAAGCAGAATATCTCTTGTGTTTAAGATTCTCCGGTGGGTTCTACTAGCACCTCGAATTGAATCTCGATAGAATTTGGAAGTTTTTCTTGTGGTTTTTGTTTCTCATATAACAGATTTCTTTTGTTTGAATATTTAAAGTCAGCTGAAGAAACCTTTTTTTACTGTATCTTTTATATATATATATTTTTTTTAACCTCATCACAAACTCATTTATTTACTTTTTTTTCTTTTCTGGCTATTATGATCAAGTTATATATTCATTTATTCAATTATTACATATTTATATTGAAAAAATGTTGAAATTGAAACATTAAGCCATATATACTATCGTCTTCGCTATGAGGAAGAAAGATACAATACAGACACAAACTGTGAAAACAAATAAGGTTCACCAACAAAAATGTGATGGCATAATAGAAAATATAACATCTTAATTGCATAACAAACGGAGGTTACATTAAAGACAAAACCAAAACTCTGGAAAATTATAAAGCAAAATGGATGCTATCCATGCAAACCTATTGTTATGCAAAGTTCCACCACTTGGTGTGAGGTGCGAATTATTGAAAAAATATTAGATAATGAAGTTTAACATGAAAAATTTTTACATGTTAATGATTTTATTTCTTAAATAATTTCTAAGCAGTTTCTAAGCAGTAAAAACTAATAATAATAATAATAATAATAATAATAATAATAATAATAATAATAATAATAATAATAATAAATGTGATATTATTTACCTGATACAGCATTAACTTTGATCATCATCTTGAGCATATTTCAGATTAAGATTTTATGCATCTATGCAGAAAAAAGTGTAGAATAATTACTCTAATGAAAGGGCTTTAAATGTCTATGCTGGTAAACTGCTAAGTTTTCAAGGGTACATTCTTAAAACTCATGAGGAACTATTGAAAAAATATACTTAGATAAAAAGAATGTCAGAAAGAAAAGTCAAATCGAGGCTAAAATGAAGGAAGAAAAAGCAGCCACAACTCTAAAAGGAAACTTATGCGAGAACACGGATAAAAATATGTAATTCGCTAATAAAAATTCTCTTAAGAGAGCAAGGTTTTAATTTGGGTGTAGCATTAAAGGGGTATCTGTAAAGGGCAAAGAAGATTATATTAGTGCAGAAGTAACAAGAAGTGAAATGTATAATTCTTGAAAACTGTATTGTTAACAGATAAGTCAACATTTAAATTGTTTCGTATACAGCAAGATGAAGTGTTTGGAGTACGACTACTAAAAGAACAAGCAAACATTTGATCATAATCCATTTAGCGTAGGTTTTGTGTTCTGGAAAGAGAGAGACCACAACCAAGCAAACTAGTTATCGCTACGCGGAATGTAAAGAAACCCAAGAATGCTCTGATTCTTGATCATAATAAGGTTTTCTTGTGAATATTATCAAGCAGATATTGGAGAATATTAATTCTTTAAATTTTTAACAAAATATTCTAAAGCTTTGGGTAATCTTGTCAGGGTACGCAAAATATTTAGAATGTAGTTTCTTTGCATTTTATCAGAAAAGCTATTCGAGAGTATTCAAAGCAAAACACACAAAATATTCATTATTTCCTCTGACTTGTTTCATTGTTACTATTTTAACTTTTAAAGTATAATATTTCAATATGCAATTAAAATTTACACGTTGTCTTTCTTTATATGCAAATAAATTTTTTGTTACTGAACATTCCAATTCCTTTCTGTAATTTGTGACGAACTGTATATTTAAGATGAATTTACGAAAATTGGTAAAAGACAAAAACAAAATTCAATTACTTCCTATATCTTTGGGAGAGCAAAGAAGGAATGAAAAAAAGAAAAAAATTTCGATGTTTATGTAAATGATAAAAAAAGAAATGGATTCTCATTATATCGACAATACGTCCCGGCAAACAAGTCAAGCATGTAGAAGTTAAAACTGTCACAAATGCATATTTGTTAATCAGTTTATTTGACAATTTTAATTAAAATTAAAAATCATTTATGTGTCATTTGTCCTACTAGTTTTGTAAAGGTGAATATAAGTTTTGTTATTAATTATTCTCTACTAATGTATTCTTTACAATAGCATATTTTTCATTAGACTGGTAAAGTTTAGTTGCTACAAGAAGGTAAAAGATCATCATGATTTATCCAAGGCACTAATTAGAGAATAAGGTATACCAATTTCATTTTTAAATCGCTTGCAATTTGATCCTTTTTCTTTTTTTTTCAAAAGTAAATTCTTTTTGTCGACAAGAAAAATAAACATTAACAACAACAAAAGACAAACAAACTATTTATAAAATTTATTGTTAATAGGTTTAGTTTCATTTTTTGAAAGTAATTTATTGTTTTTTTTTCTTTCAGTCTTATTGCAAAACTAGGTAAACAAATTAAAACGCTCGGCAAAACTTTACATGAGATTCCCAAGAACGTATCTTTTATTATTTAATTTCTTTTAAGCATCGTGCAAATACGACGAGGTTAGGACTAGTGGCTTTTAATAAAGGTATCATTTTTAGTAAAAATATTTTAATGCATGAAATAAGAAATGATAAACCAGCCCTAAAATTCTATTTCTTATTATGTTGTTCTTATGGCAAGAGCAAACTCTCTCTCTTCCTCTCTCCTGACATCATCATCATCATCAAATCATCTCTCTCTCTCTCTCTCTCTCTCTCTCTCTCTCTCTCTCTCTCTCTCTCTCCGAGAAAAGTGCAATTTAATATGGCAGCCGGACAATTAATGTATATAATTTGTTGTTTTGTAAGCATACTACAATCATCTAACACAATCATTTTTATTTGTACGAAATACAATCATTATATATATATACATTACTGTTAAGGAGGGAAGTTTACGCAGTATTTCGCTTTCTCACCAGCGTTGTTTCTAATGTCGAGGGGTTATCTTTATTGTAGAAATCGATGTACAATGCAGCAACAATGAAAGAGATATAAAAATTTCTTTGATAAACTAATTTTTTTCCTGCGCGCTAAACACCTATTTTAAGAATAAAGCATTGCTGCTAGATGACAAATAATGAATATTTTCCAAATGTCTCTTCCTAATGTATAGCATTTAATTTTTCTTAATAAATTTATACAGCGGCATATCTCATGTTGTGAAAAAGAATCGGTTTTGATCATAACGCTATGTTAGAACATAAATCCCTTATTAAAGTAAAATCAGGTTATTAAAAGATTTGAAGACTTCGGGGCATTAATTGGCCACAGATGAAATTTCATGCTGCTTTATTAAAAGCCAGAAAATCATTTGTCAGTAAGGTTGCAGACGGATTAACTAATCTGATCCACAAAATAATTTAAGACGTTTCTACACTGTCCGTGTAAATATGTTTTTTTATTTAGTTAATTATATCACCATTTGTATGTTCAGCTTCATGTACTTGGTTTGGGTTGAAGCGATTCTGTTCAGTTGGTTTCAAAGACGTATCTCCGAATTGTTTGTTGTTTTCCTCCACGAATTCCTTCGTAGCAAATAAATTCTCAGCAATGTGGCAAAGGAAACGACGTATATATAGTTTCTAATTAATAGAAATTTTCTTGAAATATATTCTAATCGGTCGAAATCCTTTTTCAGTTAGGCTACTTCAACTTCTGCAAGCTCAATTTATAATTTTTCAAAAAAAAACAACAACAAAATGCTTTCCAACTTCTCCATTGTCAAAATATAAAATCGTTCTAACTTAAAATCTTTTACAACTGCTGTCTTGGTTGAATGATTGCAAGCTCTAAGACGTTAAAATACAATACTTCTTTCACCAATTTGGTAAGATTTCTTTATATAAGTCAGTTGGTTACCAAAAACGATTATGTGCATTTGAACCTTAAATGTCAACATTACTAGTTTTTAAACAATTCTTTTTTAAAATTGTATTGATAGATTATACTTAATTTGTTTCTACTTTTTTATGATCTAATTTAAATCCTAGATTATAATATTGGTTATCGTTATATTATTTTTTGTTTTGTTTATCTTATTTGCTCAGTTATATACGTGTGTGGTGTGTGTGTGTGGTGTTGTGTGGTATAATGTTTCTGACGTGGTTGGTAAATTGAGATTCGGGAGTTCGCACGACCCGTAGCTTAGTATTCCTGTTTCCATGACTCAAATGCTGATGGCCGCTCCAAAATTTAATCTCTGACGTGCGAGCATCCAAAACACAACACACACACACACCACACACACACACACACACACACATAAACACAAAATTATGTATATATAAGAGAGAATATGAAATATTTGATTGATTTGATTCATTTCAATGTTTAATAACTGTTCAACTAGAAAAGAAAACGAGAAATAAAGTATTAGAAAGCTTTAAGCATAAAAGATTTTAATAATACCCGCAAACTTCTGCATAGCTGCCATTTTCATTGATACAGTTTTCAATGGTGTTTTCTAGTGCTTGAATCCCATTCTCTTTCTGTTTGGGTATGATATAACTTATGACTGCTTCAATACATGTCTTGTTGATGCAATTTCAGATTGATATTTTATGAACCCTTGAAAAAAATATTCATTTCTTGTGAGAAATGGTTAAGCGATTTCAGCAGGTTTTTTGAAAATAACATTTTTTCTATCTGCAATGGTATTTGAATTATTGTATCTGAGTTAAGCGTTTTCCACCATAAATTAAACCTATTTCTTTAAACTTCACTCAATTCTATGAGATCGAAGATATTTAATTCTCGTTGAAATGTCCCCTAGTTTTTGCTTTCACTGCATTAAGTGACTTTAATTCAGAAAGTCGTGATTGATACAAATTTTAAGCGTGATCTTATGGAACTAAACGATAATTAAATATTGAAATGCAGCATAGAGTTTAACATCTTGTCAGTGCTTTCATTTCATGTAAATTTATAACATATGTATATTCACATTTCAAAAAATGTATAAAAACTAGTGCTTGATTTGAAGAAAACAACAAATAAGAAAAGGCATTGCATACAGAAAAAGTCATAATTTTTGGTACCGAGAAACGGAAGACTTCTCGAACAGCTTACCATTAGTACTTTATAAATTACAAATGAAAAATTAATTTAATATCAGAAAGAAAGTAAACTGAATTATGACATTTGAAAGTACTATATACTGTTTTATTTAACATATAAGTGTACAAACCCGAACGTCTTTTATTCTTCGATGAAAGGAAAGAAATTACATCCATGTATCATTAGACATCTTTAATTCAAAATTTATGTTACTTCATGAATGTATAGTTTTTACAATCGTTTAGTACATGTAATTATAGTTTTAGTTTGGTTAAATTTACTTTATGCCCGATGATTGTTTTTCAAAATTAAAATAAATAAATAAGTAAATAGAAATAAAAAAGACTTTATTGGCAAATAAAAATCATCATATTCTGTGATAAACTTATGCACAATCCAATACTGGTTAATTTAAAGATAGGGAATATTGAAAAAAATTTTAAAAAAGAATTAGACTACAAACCAAGTGTTGAAAAACCAGATAAAATATACGAGAAAGTAACATATCGTTTGTGCGAGAACATAAGCAATGACAATCCGTTACACTGGACAAAGAGACGGTAGTTTACGTTATGTGAGTGCACCATACAGGAAGGAAAGAAACCAGAAAGTCGTTATCCAGTTTGAAAAGGTCTATTCGAACATCCCCCAATGAAGAAATCAGCTTTTTCGATCAATTTTCTAGAATTGCGTAGAGGCGTCAAAAGCAGCCTGACTTTGTCGGCAATGTGATCCTTGAGCGGCTTGCAGAAACTTCATTTATCGCTGCCCAGAGAAACACTGGCTATCTTGGTTGTTCGTTTAATTACGTTCGAAAAAACAAGTGCTTAATGCTTCATAAACGAAACTATCGTTTGCTTGGGTATTATTCTGCGCATCATTTGTAGCTGGTTTTCACTTCTTTTAAAAATTGGTTTAAAGAACTTCATTGCTATGTCTATTTCATTAGCTCTCGGCAGAGAGATTTGATGGAGCGCACTTTTGCATAATGGCATAATTTGCATACTTCATGCGCATCAAAATAAAAATTCTACCTGTTGCAGTATTCGTAGAACGACGATCAACCGATACAACTATAAATATGTTACTTCACAAATGTTATAATTTTGAAAATATTTTAGTGTTTTATTGAATTTTAAAGTGTTACTTTGTAATCACAAATACTCGATAATCTATATAGGCTTCTATTTTCTCTTATGTTAAGTCTCTAATGCCCATTGGTCTTTCTCTCTCTGGGCCTTTTCGAATTAAGTGCTTGTCTACGTGGGGAAACTTTTAACCCTCTCCTCGCTCTCTCTCTCCCCTCCCTCCCTCTCTCCACCTCTCCTCCCTCCCTCTCCTCTCCCTCTCTCTCCCTCTCCCTCTCGATCTCTCCCCCTCTCTCTCTCTCCCATCTCTCTCCCTCTCTCCCTCTCCCCTCCCTCTCCCCTCTCTCTCCCTTCCCTCCCTCTCTCTCTCTCTCTCTTTCTCTCTCTGTCTGTTCGTCTATCTGCCTTCCTTTTTCTCCTGATATGCAGTGCAAATCATTTAGTTTTGGAAAGAGCTCAGCATAAGTTGTCAGAAATATTTTTCAGAAGTTGAACATTTACTTTTGTTTTAGCACCATATCACTTACCTTTTAGCGTAACATATTAGAAACAATAAAAAAAAACTATTTGAACGGTTCACCATTAAAAAGTTATAATTTTTTAATTGTTTACATGTGAATATTTTTTTAAATATTAAAAAAACGTACTCCAAAAAACAACCAACAACAACAACAACAACAACAACAACAACAAAACAACAACAACAATAATAATAATATAATAATAATAATAATAATATAAAATAATAATAATAATAATAATAATAATATAATAATAATAATAATAATAATAATAATCATCATCATCATCATCATCATCATCATCATCATCATCTATATCTCTTATTATTTCACTCCGCTAGTACTCTCAGGCTTTGTATGTGTATAAAGAAGAATAAGATATACTTTTAATAAAATATTTTAAATTGCATAAGTATTTACCATGTTTAGAAAAACGTTATTCAAGAAAGGAAAATTAAAAAGTGTTTTGAAATACTTAATAATATATAGTTCATTTTAAGGTATCCACTAAAAATTTAAATATTTGAGTAGCCCTTATTCTAATGTATAGACACTGTTAGCCTACAAAGGCAATCAACGTCGGCGTCAAAACAGGCAATAATAATTGTATGTTATACCATGAAATGATTATCTAAGTAAACTAACGTGAAAACCCGCATAACTACGGTGATAATTTCTGACTTAGAAAAATGCCCTTCTGAATCAATATATTTCGTCTTCATTGAATTAATAAACTAATTTAAACAACACGAATAGTAAGTGTACTTAACATTGACAATGTACCATTTGGAAGAATTTATCATGTCTAATATAAAAATGGTTGTTGATTTACATATAAAATCTGTAATATCTGCTCCATCCACAAACAACCTGGCATATGAATAGCGTTGAGATTTGACTGTTTTCCATAATCGTGTCAATGAATTCCAGAGTGTAAGTGGTAGCGAGCGCTTCGGTTATTTTAGGAGCAAACAAATATGTAACGAATATAATTATTTTAACGCTAGCAAAATCGTTTCGTTCATAACAGACGAAATAACACAACTACGTACATTTTCCTATCCTATCAAATGCATCCATTTACAAAAAAGGCAAATCGTGCAGTTTGTATGTAAAATACAAAACTGTTGATCTACACTCTTGAATAATAATAATAATAATAATAATAATAATAATAATAATAATAATAATAATACTAATAATAATAATAATAATATGTTTAAGTGTAAAATATTGAAGCATTTTGATGTTAACTTGCCCCGTTTTACTTCCTTTTCAAGTTAAAATGAATTGTTCTGCTTTACCAAAATTTTTCAGAAATTATTATTATTATTATTCTTGATTCTACTGCCAACATCTTTTCATAAAGTCTGGAGATTTTACGCAGAAATATATTTTGAAAATCACTGAATAACCGAAACACATGAATGAAGTTTATTAGAGAACTAGTCCATGTCAGAAAAAAGTCTTCAGAAATCAAATATGTAAACATTAGACATGAGCCACGTTGTTTACTCCTCTTCAACTTAAGTTACATGATTCTAAATTCAAATGCCTGTTTGTGTTTTATTGCGTCGTTTTTCATATATTTTTTTTACAAGAAACCTATATTACTATTATTCTTTATGATATATAACAATAATATTATTGCTTGGTTTACTGAGATATTTTCGAAACAACACAAGAAAAACACAAAAAAGAGAAAAAAGCATTACGTATGAACGTTTATAAATTGAATAAATTATGCTAACTTAAAATACATTTTTGCAATGCTAATTCTGCGATACGAGAAACAAAATCCTTTCTTTTATGTTTAGTTATCGGATATGTGAAATTTGTTTCTCCAAAAATAGTTGGTTTTCTTTTTTGATTTTCAACATCATTATCTGAAATTTCATTGAGAAAGTCAAGGTCAAGTATATTTCACATAAAAATGGGCATAATTTGTTGTTGTTGTTGTTTTAATAGTAATTTGACAGCGTTGAAGCGGCTTCCGAACTTGGCTGCCCGACCCACAGGTTACAGGTCTGAAACTTTACGGCTTAGATATATCAGAGTCAATTAGATCCATTCAGCAATACCTATCGTATTAACTGTGATCTAATTCAAAGTTTCATTTTTACCATTTTCTTGAAAAACGTCCAGCCATGTAATTATACTAATAAGAAAAAGTAATTTAGAATTTAAAAAAAAAAATATATAAAAATTCTAATTTTTAGGAAATCAGATGATTCATATTTAATACAGCTGACTTACATTTGCTTTTTTAATAATGCAAAGTTAATGTAGTTTTAACTTAAATTTTTGCTTAGAAAAGAGACCAATAAATCGTTTAAAATTTAAAAGGCCATCCGTGGAGTTTCTGAAAAAAGAAAATGATATATATTTTTTTAAATTTCAAGTTGAATTTTCAAGACATCAGATCTGCTTTTTTATTTTTATTTATTTATTTTTTAATTATTGTTTTAGAAACGAGAGATGTTAATATTTTTGCTGTTTTACGCTGAAATAGGCAACTTTGAAAAATAATGTAATGAAATAAATAACAGCCAGAGAAAGGTAAAAGATGGAAAGCGCATCTGTTGACAGGAAGATAAATACCATGTATTGTTAAAAGCGGAAATAAAAAAAAATTGCTAAAAAACCTTTCTTTTGTTATCATCACAGGAAAAATCACTGATGTGGTTACTGAAAAAAAAAGTGTATGAAAATAAAAATCGATACAAATATATTTAGAAATAAAAAGGAAGAACTGTCATTAAATTTCTGTTTTTAGGGTAGAGTTTTGTCCATGCAAGCTGGTTCCAGTTTGGTAAGTATGCATACATATACCTATGTATCTACATCTGCTTTAACTAGCAGCAATGTGAATGATTTTTACATTTTTATTGCTCATAAAGTTAAAGATTTATATTTAAAATGATTATACCTTTGTATAACTATACAGGAAAACTTACATTAAAAAGTAATTTAGATTATGTTATGTGACATTTTGACTTAGGCTAAACATTTATCTATTATTCTTATTATTAATATTATTATTCCAGATTATTTTGTATAATAATATTTTAACTATAAAACACTCGTCTTTGTTTACGAATTTTAATTCATTTTAATAAAAATATTATTACGTCGTAAAATACGTTGAGCTGTCTCACATGTAATATCTTTAAATAACCGAATAATAAATAGTTAAGTATATTTTGTGTAAAACGTTGGTAATTATGCATTATAAAAAAATGGAAGCTTATTTGAAAGATAAAGTAGATATTAATTACCTGAAAGTCTTTCTTTATTATCATTATATTTAGTTATTTATGTTGTACAAAAATGTTTCTTTATTAATAATGGTATGACAAACAAATATTGAAAATTTTTGTTTTATATTTATTATTTTAATATATATGCAGGTATATACATATTTTTACAGCAGTCATCATTAACAAGCTTTATATCAATTACACAATAAATTTTACTAATTTATCTTGTTGGTCACTTCGTTGGAAAACCCAGCAATTTGAAGATGTTTGATTCTTTGTATAATAAATCACCTATTTTTTGAACGAACTTGAGTCATTTCCAAATATAAAACTTGACTAAGTTTTCTTTCTTCACAAATGTGAATATTATTAAATATCAAGCCTCAGATAGACGTTATCAATATTAATGGTACATCGAGGCTTTCGACTACTGCCTTTCAAAAAGCCTATTTCATTTATGGAATTCTTTTGAATAAGTTTAGGCTTCAAATGCCGAATTTAGTTTGATAACTGAACCGAGTGTGTATAGAAGCACTTTGAATCATTCTTGAAGTAGAACAATTCGCATGTGGTTAGGTTACGCAGGCATGCAGATCGTTGAAGGCGGATTTGTGGGTACCAGATGGAGGAAAATCCGGCCGAATTCCAACGTTTGTTTTTTTAATGCTTTTCTGATAAATATACAACTTGCAAAATGTTAACTTGTGTCATAGCTTTCGAACTATTATACTGTCCTTCCAGCTCAGAAATTATAATTCACAGACATTCATGTCGTTAAGATCAGATCATTTGATTGCATGGAATAAGTACAAAAAATATTACATAAATGTGTATCTTTACAGTGCTTTCAAAAGGCCGCAGCGCGCGACGTAACGATAGATGGACATGATGCCGAGAGTTTGTTACACGTTCTAAAAGCTTTGGTTTCTTCGTGGTTCGCTGAAACATTATTAATACATATGGCCGCATTATACCAATGAATCGCTTTTATTTATAACCTCGCCCCGAATGGCGGACTGTTTCTTGGAGTCTCTGTCAGTTGGCCTGAGCTTCTCTCCATACCATTCTCGGCGTTCTTTTGTTTTACCCCTACTTCTCGTATTCTTCTGTCCCCCCTTTCAGCCCTTTCTCACAAGATTAAAATTTACTACTCGTTTTCAATGAAGCCGTCTTCTCCAAAAAGGGATCTCGCTCGCATCACTCAAAAATTGCACGTTAAATGCTTTGCAGAATTTAACACCACCGTTACCTGCACACAAGATATCTTCGGGATATGGAAAGAAAAAGAATTTATTTGATATTTGATCATAGTATAAATAACAAAAGTTTGAAATTCAAAAATAAGAATACAAGTTCATCTTTATCCGTGCAAATCAAAGAACCATTAAATATCCGATTTTTTTTCGTTCAAAATAGTGTAGCATGCGAGCTGTATGTCCTCTGTTATTATTATACCAGTCAGGCCTGCAAGCAGTCGCTTAACCCCCTTCTCTATACTATAACTTTCATAACTTAGAGATATTACTTTGTAATTTTCCTTTAGTAATACATTATTGTTTATTATATTAATTAATTTTTTGATAATGACGCAAAGTTGTCAAACCAAAATATTTTCTATTTTTTTTTGTATTTAAGAGTGTCCATATTATTTACTGTTTAATCTATAAACAGATAAACAATCTTTGAATTGAAGAAAATATGTAACACTTTGAAATTAATTTGATAATTTTTTCTTAAATTTTAAATGTTAATTTAAAGTATGCGCATATTTATCAATCTTTAAAAAAATTAAAATATAAAATAAACAAATCTGTTATAAGCAACAAAAGACTTAAATTTCATTATCTTTTGTTTGTTTTTTTTACTCTAAAAACCTTCTAATCAAATTTAGTGTGTTTTTATTTATAGCCCTGAAAAGTAAATTTCGCCCACTCATTTTAACTGTTTTATGCATTTTTTAAAAAAATATGAAGGATAAAGCCGGGTTAAAGTGTTGGTTTTATCAAATATTTATTAACAAGTACGACAAAGAAAAATTTCCAAACAAATCTGAAACTATAACAACAAAAATGAGTTAAACTACAAAGTTTTGTTTTGTTGTTAATATATTTACTTGTAGCCATTATTTTCAATGACAGCTTTCATTCTATTTTTTACCGTTTCAGCTAATGTCTTGAATGGTTAAATGTTTCCTCAAGTCTAGTTAACGGCGTTTAGCTAGTTTTTCTCTATTCTTTGAATGCTTTTTTGCAATATGTTGCTCCATTACTGCCCCATATGTTGGTCATTTGAAAAGAGAATTTCTAGGCCAATCTTCAACGTAATGATTTTCATTTTTCATGAATAGTAGAGAATTTTGGTTGTGTGACATGGTTCCTTATTTTGTAAAAAAAAAAAAAAGTTCTTTTAGCTCAAAAATAAATTTCTTTTTAAATAATCAAATAAAAATGTATATTCACTGCTGTTTATTTTAATAAGATCACCAAATTTCCGTTATCAATACCTTCCCCCCATTAAAAACAGGCTTAAATGTAGAAATTTTCTGAATGCATTTTTTTTTGGTAAAATATATTCTTATTTTTTACTTTAACCTGATTTTCTTTTGACACTCAAAGTACCGTAATTACCAAAAAGGTTAAATGGAATTTCATTTCAAAATATCACCTAGCTATAATATTTTACTTCCAATATTGGTTTTGGGTAATTCTTTAAGAAAATGAAGTTTTTTTGTCAGAAAATCCAATTTTTTTAGCTCAGACGTGTAATTTAAATCCCATTGTTACCGAATATCCTTCTCTTGAAGTTTTGTCCAAACCAGTTCTTCTTTGGGTAAAAAGTTTTTTCTTTTTGTTAATTTATCTCCTTTTTATCAGAAAATTATCCAGTTATTAATAGATCCAATAATCTGCAAACAATTGTTACTGGAAGATCAAGTTTTTCAACAATTTTTGAATGTGTCAGGCCCATTTCAACATATGCAGCAATCTGCTGTTTATCATCATCAGTTACATACTTTCTACATATATTTTGAAAAATTACCTCAACCTTGATTGTAGATTCTGGTACGTGGATGGATATTTCTATACATGAGAAGTTATGGAGAAAGTCATAAAAATCTGTAAAATTTTCTAGATTTAAAGAAACGTTTTGATAGTTTCCAGACCAGAAAGATCGGGAATCGTTTGAAATATAATGAAAAATTCGAGAATATTCTTCTTGATGTAATTTCTTTATTCTTGCAGATGACACTTATTCGTTTTAAAGCTTCTATTTCCCATGCATGTGGTATTAGTTTTACAAAACTCTTTTGCATATAAACAGAGAAGGAAGTTTAATTGTTGAACATCAGTTGTTCATTTAGATTGAATGCTTGATGTCTAACATAAAACTAAACATATTTAAAATTACTGAGTGTAACAAATTGATTCACCGGGGCTGTATTATATTTATTTTACAACAAGCTCCATTTTTAAAGAGCTGTCTTTGCACGGTATTTGCCATCTCACATGTAAATACCGCGTGAAGTTGCTCTGTTAGTTCTTTTTTCAGTCACTAAAGAAAAAGTAAAGGTGATTTTTGTCCAAGAATCATATTAAAGGCAAAAAAATATAAGCTTATTTTTATAATGATGCCTTTGTATTAACGAAAATTCCTTTTCTGTTTATATCATTTATTTAATGCTCAGGCGTTTGTAAAGATTATCGAATAAAATTAGCTATTTTTTGTTAGTTATATATTAACTATTAGATTTATTAATTCATTAAAAAATAAATATGCTTGTTTTATTGCTGATTATCCGATAAGTAAAAATATCTTAGTTTCATAAAAAATTAGGAATTATATAAATATAAAAATAACAAAAAATATTAGAAATGCAACGAGAGCTTTCAACTTAACAAACTCAGTGTGCTTCATCTAAATCAGTGGTTCCCAACCTTTTTCTAGAAATGTTACTTCGCGGTCCCCCTAGATTTTTTTTTTACCCTTTACGGTCCCCATAAAATCAGCTCAACCTACTTTATTATATTATTATTATTATTATTATTATTATTATTTATTATTTTATTATTATTATTATTATTATTATTAATTATTATATTATTATTATTATTATATATTATTATTATTATTATTATTATTATTATTATTCATTATTATTATATGTTAGCATGTCAAGGTTTTTGCTTCTATGTCGTCAAACGAGTATTCCCAAAATTTCAGAAACTTTTATAGATATATATATATAAATCCACTCAGAATTTTTGAAAATATTCAAAAGTGTACTAAAAGCACTTATTCTAAACCGTTAGTCAATTTAAAAGTCTTAAAAAAACTGTTGAATTAAAATTTATTCAAAATATGACAATTCTCGAAAATCAGAAGAAAAAGTTCAATGAGAGATCTGCACCTGTTTGGCCTTCAATATTTCATCAATGATGGGCTGCGTTTTTGAAAGAGCCACTCTCATGTCATGCGTTACATCGAGTTTGTTTCTCGATCTGGTTTTGATTGAAACAAGAGTTGAGAACGCTGACTCACACTCATAGGTTGTTGCGAACGGAATCAGCAATTTGAGAGCCATCTTTGCAACATCAGGATATGATTGTACTATTTCAATCCAGAAGTCGCTGCAACGCATCTGGCGAAAAGCATTTTTGGCAGCTCCATCATTCACCAAGTCAATGAACTGCTGTTCAATGAGATGGTCTTCGGAAGGCAGCTCGCTAACGGAGATGGAGAATGGATTCGAGAGAAAGTTATAATACTTCTGAAAATCGTGAAGTTCAGGAAAATATCCTGCAATCTCTGTGCGGAGAATATCAACGTGATTCTTCATCAACTGGAGAATACCAGAATCAACTGAGAGATTATTTTCATGGAGGAAAGCGTTGAGCTCCGGAAATGGTGCAAAATTCTTCCTTGTTAATTTTCAATGCCACAATTCCAGCTTCGTCCTGAATACATTCATTTTTTCATGGCAGTGGAGCACGGTGACCTCCTTCCCTTGTAATGCCAAATTAACGCAGTTAACTGCCTCGAATATGTCCACCAAAATCGAAAGGCTCACAAGTCAGCGACCCCTTCGCGGTCCCCTATGGTATTGCGGACCCCAGGTTGAGAACCACGGATCTAAATGAATTGATTACTCGAGGAAATCCTTAGATGAAAGATGGAAAGATAAGTATTGGTGACAGTCGCTGCCTTGTTTTGTGAAACATGCATTCTGATAGGTTTCTTTCATATAAGCGGTTCATATACTTCACAGACATAATCTTGTAGACTTTATGGATCACGAAAACGGTTTCCAAGGCTTCTAGCTCAATATATTTACAACTTAGTGTGAAGCTTAATGGATTTGGAGCAGTAATGTTGGAAGCATTTGACTTAGGGCGAGCTCAAAGGAGTAAGGATTTGAAAACCCGTTAAATACCTATGGCAGCGTCTTGATAGGCATCTAACCGTTAAATGGAAAATCTTACAGCAGAAACTGAATAAATATCTGTAAAATTCATGAGAAATCTTAACCAGATATCCATGATTAATATAATAGATTGCATGCCCAGATGTCTACAAGCTTTAAATACTAAAAATGATTTGTACAAGAATTATTGTGCACATTTTAAAGAGCAAATGCACATGTGCGACGTAGCAGAATTTACAGGATTTCATATAATCTATATTTTAAGCCATCATAAAAGATTTTCATACATGACAAAAATATATATTTGATATCAAATACGGTGAGTAATTTAACGAGTACTTTATTCCTGCATGCAGCAATGCAAATTCTTCGCTCTAATTTTGCAAAATTCATTAACATAAACTCCTATGGAATTTTAACAAATTACAAACGCCACATCAAAATGTATCAATTCTTTTAAATGAAGTATTTGAATATGGTGTTAATTCATCATTTTTGGTTAATAACACTTATTTTCGAACTTCAAAGAACGATGCCTTGGCAAATAATGTTGAAGAAGAGAACTGTTATTTCTAATTCTTTCCCTTTCTTATACTGTGGTTTAACGTGTATCTAATGATGTTCAGATAATTCCAAGCTTATCAAAGTAACCTGCTTTTAATCCGGTGTTGATTTAAATAGCAGCTGACGTTTGCAATTACTTTAATTTTAAATACATCATGTTGATGTTGAACGATTTTTAAAAAAGATTGGAACTTAACTTCAGTATTTGAGAAATTGTATCATCGAAATCTCTAATTAAATAATTACAATTACATAGTCTATTTATTTTCTCTTTTAATTTCATTATATTTTCCATTTTTCACAACAATACAAAGCAAAACCAATTGATTTTATACTTTCTGTTATGATAATTACATAAAGAAGCTTGGCATAAGTAAAGATATAAGAACAATTACAGGAGTTAGGCGACGAACAAGAAGTTTATGTGAGATGAACTTTGAGAATGAGCGTATTCTTTGACAATAGGACGTTGGTCAACGCCTGCTGGGAAATCTTCAAGCATGCATATTGGACGCACAAAACCAAAGAAAAAAGAAATTTTGCACTATGAAGGTAGAGTTGACATTTAACAGTTGACTGCGAGTGTAGAAGAGTTCGCAGATGCCAACAAGGAACGTCAGATTTTATCTACACAGAATAGGGTACGGTTAAAGATCGATAAATTGCTCACTTCACGCAATCTCAATCTGCCTTTTTGAATACTTACATTTTTGAGATTAGTCCAGGTTGTCGCCACAGATTTTTAGACCGTGTTTTTGTATGGGTGTGGCACGTTCAAATTCAGGAATTTCTAATGAACCATCTGCAAGCCACAAAAGATATGGTAGTCTATCACAGCCATGGTATTGGAGTGAGTTTTGTGCTACTTAACTGCCATGACTTGTGTTTCGTGAAGAGAATGTTACTACTGCTCGATTTATTAGTATTCTCCGAGGGGAAAAAAATGGAAATGTCAAGGGACATTTGAGCAAAGATGGAAAGAGATTGATAGGATTCACAACTCTTGTGTATCCTGGCCAATCGCTGTAAATAAACTTATTGAGGACGTGAAGGCTATTCTTTTTACCTTAATCGATTCTTGTGAAGTGTTTTTCTGCGGGTAATGGGCTACAATTCCGTTGACCTTAATTGGTGATTTTGTCCATGCAATATGTCAGTACACTGCTTCCTTACCATAAAGTTTTAACCCATTAATATTTCACCAGTGCTAGGTATGGTTTCATAATAAACCGATTTCCATTAAAACTTGATTGTTTTTTTATTTATCAAGTTTATGTATGCACTATTTTGTTTTACCCGAAAATATTTCTTCACTATTTTATTTCATTTTTAAATCTGAAAATATCCTGTTAGACATTTTCATAGTTCGCATGACTGATTTTACAGTCCGTTATAATTTTGCTTCGTTTTAAAAAAAACAGAAAAAAAGCAAACAACCTTGTTTAAACACATGTTACAGAGAATTTAATTGTACTTGACGACAGAGAGAGCATTTAGATGTTGGGCTAAAGAACATAAACAAGTTTGCTACAATCGGCAGTCGTAATCTGTGAGTGAAGATTGACATCAGTTTCGTGTTTTGTCACATGCTCAGATTCATTTGCAGTTTAGCATTAAGCATTAAATCAGATTTAAAAGTCAGGTGTTCTTTAGAAAAATAGTTAATGCTTATCTGAAGAGATATTAGCATAAAGTTTCCAAAATATATTTCATTTTTTGATTCAGATTTATCTTTTCTTTTAATTACTTTTCAACAAACGCTATCGTTTCATAGTTTTATCAGTTCGATGAGCGCTTAAAGATATTAAAGCGACCATTTTAACAAATTATAATTTATTTTTGTACCTTAATTATCACTGAATTAGCTGATTTAACGATTCTCACGTTGTCAACATCCATTATCTGGGTGCGTGTGTTTCTGCTCTCTTCTCTTAACTAAGTATAATAAATACCAAAAGTAGAATATAACAACAGTCATTTTGAAACACATCACCAGAGTAAGAAACTATTTTATATACTATAAATAAATAAATAAATACTAAGCATTTAGACAGTTTTTACTTATGAAATAAATTGTAATATTTCGAGTTGTCTGTGAATACAATCTAATTAGAAAGTTTCATTACTTTGACTATTATTTTGAATTTAATATAAAAATAATTTTTATATCAACTTGGTTTTTTATATATATATATATATATATATATATATATAATAATTTTTAAAATAAAATAAACTATCCTATAAATATTCAAACAGATTTAAATACAGATATTAAATGATCCTTGCTGAATAATCTATGTTCCTTTAAGAAGCACGGGACCGTGTTTTACTCTACACATGTGCAGACAATTTTAAAATCTGGTCATCACGTTGCGTAGCTCTACAAATGACTGACATTTTGAGGTTATAACGTTAATGTTGACACTCGTTAATAACTGCACTACCGTCAGCATTCCAACAGGCCAAGCAGCAATATCTCATGCCCTTGATGAATTGACCCAGCAAAAATCTGAGATATACTACTTCGTGGAAGTTCCCCATGAAGGCTATGTACGCTGCTTAGTGCAGCTGCTCGATGTCTCACACCTGTTACAGTGCTGAAAGGTTGGGCGATCTGGCTGGAAATGTTATCTTCCCATTTTTCTGAGGTGGTCGACGACGATTCTTGCGCAGTAATATCGGACATGGTCGTCCAAAAATATGACACCAACGTCGTGAAATATGGTAAAAGCTTTTCGATAGATCATGATGATGCTTTCCGCTAGTACGGTAGCAACCACCTGTCAATCGTCAATGGAAGAAACGCATGTCAGATCAGGGACATAGTGGCAAGCGTGTTCTACAACCTTTTGATGTCGCCACACCCTGGTAAGGCCATCACAGACGTCCAGCGCCTTCACTCGTCCGAAAACATAGCAGCCTCAGTCCACTGTCGATGTTTCTTGCACCGGTTCTGCCTCCGCCTATCCGCCACTCATTGGTAAAACAATGTAAGGTTTTGGGTTAGAAGATTGACTGCATAAAGGTGATATTTAATCTTTTCTTTTAGTAAGTTTGGATCACAACGGTCTGCGTCATCAGCTGTTGTTGTTTCTCTCTCCCTTGACATTGTTGCATTGTTCCGCCTTGCAATATTCCAGTAGTTTTCTATATTTTTTTTATTTTCCTTGAGTAGTCACATTATGCAAGCAGAAAAGTAAACTACAGGTATACGTCAGCTTTTTGTTAAAATCCACGTTCAACGCTTCAAGCAATCCACATTTGTAGAAAGGTGTGGCGTGCTGACTGGATGTGAAATATGTGTACTCTCGTTTACTGGGGAAATACAAAGATTTTACATCAGTCGTTCAGTATCGCTTTGTACTTTAAATGACTATCAGAGCGCGGCGAGGCGCGCGTGCGTACAAAATTCTTATATAGCCTACTGATAAATATTTCATGTCTTCTACATGTATGTTTTTTTTTTCTAATTAAGAAATAAGAAGGCGATTAATAGGCAACTACATTTCCACCAAAAGCAGAATCCAAAGCGAAAAGCCAGGATCTTCAAAAAATATACCGCTATATACATTGGAGACACAATAATCTGGATTTTAAATGTTGTGGAATAATCCGGATATTGATTACTACTGCAGATTTTAAGAACCAAAATAATAAAATTATAGCTAAATAACATGAATAAAATTAGTTTCATGTGCTTATTTGATATAGGATTTTTATATAAATGCTATTGCAAATTACATATAGATTTTTAAAATGAATTATTTATTTATTTAAAAATGGCATCGTAATTATTTAAAATCATTGTGTGAATACACAGTAGTGTCGTCCATTAAAATTTTATTATAAACATAATTAATGAAATTTTCACTATATTTTGGCAACGGCTACTACTTTCTTCAAAGTTAATTATGACATAATTTATAAATCCAGACTGAAAGGATAATGCAAGAGTATGTAAGTAAGTACCTTATAAATAGTATATCTGCAAAGCCATATTCTCTTATGTATGCTGACGGCTTGTCTTTTATTTTTGGTATAATGTAATATTTGTAGTGATAAGCTGCTCTTGTTGTTTTAATTGTGGACTTTAATGTCACTGCGTTTTTACTTAAAAATAAAAAAATGTTTTAGATAAATATTCTTTAAAAGTTTTTTTCTTTTTTTTAACTATTTTAGATTTAAGTCGATAGTCATTCCCGTGGAGGGTGGACGATATTTGACTTGATGACATCTCCCCTTCTTGTGATAGCTAAACGATAAAACTAACATAAAATTGCTCTTACAGATACTAAGTAAATAAATGGAGAATATAACCGAGTAATTCTTTCCTTTTAAAATCTATTTAGCTTTATAAATATCTGGAAATAACTGATTGTAAAAATTTTAGAGACTAAAGTGTGTGTCTCTCTGTCTGGTCTCTGTTTGTGAGTGTGTGTGTGTGTCTCTCTCTCTCTCTCTCTGTGTTTCTCTGTCTCTCTCTATTTCTCTCTGTGTGTATTTCTCTGTCTGTCTCTCTCTCTTCTCTTTCTCTGTGTGTGTTTCTCTGTCTGTCTCTCTATCTCTCTATGTGTGTGTGTGTGTGTGTGTGTGTGTGTGTGCGTGCGTGTTGAAAAAATTATTGAATTACAAAATAGTGATGTTGTTTATTTGGTGTATGTGTTATTACACCACAATTTATGGCCGTGTTGTGTGTCTTTTTTGTCCTTTGTCAATTTTTTTTTGGTTTTTTAAAATAGTTTTCCCTAGTGAAAACCATATTTCAAAGTATACATTTAATGAAGTTTACTGCTGTATTATTTTATTTATTTTATTGTCGCATCCCCACAAGAAGTTACCGCGATGTTAAAACAATGCTCAATTGTCTTTTATATGAAAACTTATACACTCCGTGAACACAAATAATATGTTGTTTAAAATCATGAGGCTGTGCAATACTTTTGATCACAACTGTAAATAAAATGTAAACAAAAATAGTGTTGCTTCTTATGTTCAACGCTCTCTTTTCCACTCTCAAAAATAAAAAAAAACTAAATGAATAGATTAATTGCACAGTTTAAGTTTTTTTAAAAAAATGTTTACTTATTAAATAGTAAATAAATAAAATCGATTTTTTGTAATTGTTCTTTTCACAAACTTATTTACAGAATGAAAGTATCCAAAATAACATCACCACCAACAAACAACAACCACAACAACAACAACAACACAACAATACAATAATAATAATAATAATAATAATTAATAATAATAATAATAAAATAATAATAATATAATAATAATAATAATAATATAATATAATAATAATAATAATAATAATAATAATATATAATAATATCATACTAATAATAAAACAACAACAACTTTTTTATGTTTTTAAGCTTTGACACAATATGTCTTTGGTCTTTATTAAAAGAGGAAAAAATCGAAACAAAGAACAATGTTAAGTATTTGTCTTGAATGATTTGCTTTTGTTCCGATTACAATCAGGAAAATAACGTTGTAGTAGGAAGATCAATATTACTGTCAAGATGGTAAAAGTTTACAAGTATCTTCATAAAAAAAATTTTTTAACTATCGCTGAGGTATCATCTCGAAGTCAAATATTGCATATTTCTCAAGCTGACCGTTTCAATGATATTCGGGTCAGAGAATCTTTAAAAGTCGTCTAAGTCGTAATAAGCCTGTCATGTGACTAAGTCTCTCAAGTTGAAGGCGTTACGAAAGTGCGTGTCAGTCTGTAGCAGAAATGGAAGTACTGTAAAGACAAAATCTAAAGGTTATTGTTGTTATCTATATTACTTTCTAAAAGATTATTCTTACCCATCTCTCTGTTGCCGGAAACGGCTTTTTGCTGCAGTAAGACGACGACGACGACAACTTTGCTGGAGAATGCAGTTACGATTCTGCCACAAAGAACTACTGCTCGGGTGGTTGAAGGTTAGGGTTAGTCTGTGCTTTCTTTGCGCATTCAAGTCACGGCGACTTCAGGTGATAGATAAATAGATAGATATCCTACCTGCTCGTTTTATTCTTCAGCATCAACACTTTCAAAGGTTTTATCGGCACTAGTTTGTTGTTTGTTTTTCTTTTTTTTTGCTGGAAACTATTTTTCTTGTTGGCTATGACAGGTGTACTCCAGAGTCGTCAACAATTAAAGATGTGTAAAATATGATAATAAATTTCCTTCTTACATGTTACTGGGTGCATTGGATATATAGTTTGTCCGGATTCACAGATCTTCGTCCCATTATCTTATTTTATTTCTATTTTATTTTATTGTCGTTGTTTTTACGCTATTACAAAGATTTTAAAAGCCAGTCAGACAGGAAAACATATTGCAGGTGCATTATTTATATACTGAGTATGGTCCTTACGAGATGATATCAGTAGAGTTGAGTTTCTGCGCCGGCTGACATTAAAGAAATGCAAGAGAGATATTATCAGCTATGAATTTTATTTTGTATAGACAATTTTCAACGGATAAAGTAAACTCGTTTTAACGCCTGACAGACTCCATTGTGCTCACTATCGTTATGTTAGCAATAATATCAATCAGATGTTATAACCAGGTTCCACACACCCTACGTGAAAAATACAAAGAAATCCATAGACTAATAAAGAAACTTGTCTTAAGATAGATAAACAAAACACGCAAACAAAGAGTCAAATGAGCCGATTAATTAGATATAAATAATTCATAAAAAACGTTGATTTTTTTTTTCAATTCCCTATTATTTATTATGGACAAAAAGTCATAGAAATAAGTTGTATAAACTACAGTTTAAAAGACTTAGAAATTTTTTAACGAAGTTGTTTTCAGAAATAAAAATAATTTAAGGAGTTTGTATCGGTTTACGAGTTGACAAACGCCACTTACATACAGAGAGCGAGGGTAACTAAGATTCGTTTCGATCTGTCACTATCCCCTTTTTTAACCGTTTGTTTGTTTGCTTCGTTCGAGATAGCAGAAAAGTAAATGCAAAAAAACAAACAAAAAAACATGACAAAGAAACGACACCCCATCGGAATTGTCTTCCCTTGCTTTAAGAATAATTTTAGAGGTAAAAAACAACACCGTTACCTTTAAATGCGATGGTAAAAAAAAAACCTCTTTTTTTTCCTTGTTAATATTAATAACGATAACCGATTTCATGTTATGACTGAAAGACTTCATGGCCATAATGCGAGGGTTAACCATCTTTGCAGCTGATGCAGATCCCAAATTTGGTGAATTTCCTCTATCTTATTTTTATTTTTAACACCTTTTTTTTTCTTGAAATTGCTGGCTCTGCATATAATAATAATAATTATTTTAATTATCTATATTTTTTATTTGTTGGGGTTTGTTTCTTTTGTATTTCGTGTTTCCCATTATTCTGCATTTTGTAATTAGTCGGCGCAAATAGTACCCTTTCTCGCTAATTCCGTTTTATTTTGAAATATTTTCTGTTATGCATCAGTTATCTTCCGATACCAAATGTCACGCCTGGTAAAACTCAACAACATGCACTTCTGGGAAAAAATAAAATGCACTAATTTAATTAACAAAGTAATAATAATAATACATATTAAAATTTTAAAACAACACGTTTTTTTTCTTCAATACAAACATTCAAGAACCTGTATGCCCCAAAATTTATAATCATCTCTAGGCAAAATAATTCACAGACTTCTTTATATTATATATTTCGTTTAACTGACTCAAATACAGTTCTAACAAAACATAGAATCTTTGTATTAGACAAAACTCACCTGCATAAGTTAGAAAATTTCCCATAAAATGAGAAGTTAAACTAATCTGACTAAATGCGTACTTAATTATTTCCACCTTGAATTTCCTCATTTAAAACTATCAGTTAATTCTAGTTTCTGTCAAAGTGGGACTCCCTGAAAAATGTAATTTGAAATGAAAACAAATAAGTGAATTTTCTAATTTAAATTATTAATTAACATTTTCATGCCAACATGACTCAGTGACAATTACCATAACATCACTGTCCCGTGATGGCACTGTAGTTCTGAGTAATATCCTGCAGTAGCTGTTGATTTGACTCTCTGGTTGTTTTGTTAAGTAAAATAATTGATAGTGAGACAGCGGCGCATATTTGTAGACCGCTTATTTAAAACTTATTGTATAGTAAAACTGACAGAATAGAATATGAGACCAGTAACTAAAGCTTCTGTCGGAACTGAAATAAATGGAAATGGATAAAACAGCATTATGAAAGGATTCATACGTCGTCGCATTAAAACAAGATGAAGTACTTCAACCTATTTTTGCTTTAAAATTTTTCATAATAATAATAATAATAATAATAATAATAATAATAATAATAATAATAATAAAAATTCATTATATTTATATTTTAATTTGATTTTAGTTAAAATCTAAATCCATTTCCTCAACATCTATTTTATTTTATATTTTAACATATAACAGTTCAGAAAATGTTCAGATTCTAATTTACACCAAATCAGTTTTTCAGCGACATTTTGCCTTTAAAATCATCCAGTTATCTTAATTTATTTTTAATGTAACTTTTAAAAAACAATAAATAGAATGAAACATTAGTAGCAACGTATAAAGCGCCACTGCAATCTCTTACCGACTGAGGTGCATCGGGTAAGAAATCTTTCTGGTTTAACAAATGCATTATGGATGTCTTTAAAATTATAATTTTGACATAATTTAAATTATATTATATTTATTTATTTATACAAATTGTGAAGTTTTTTTCCAAAAATAAAGTGACGTAAAAGGCTAGATTAATCTATTGAATAAAGAGTAATAATGATCGATGCAACCATAGTTGGAATTTTTACAACTCTAGGCACATATTTTAAGTTTTAATAAGAATTTTAATCATTACAAGACGAATAAAGTCACGGTAATAGCTACACATACACAACATTCCAAGAATAAATGTGGAAATTATTTATTGGTGAAATAAGATATGAGGAAACAAAAAAGTCCATAATTTTTAAGTGCAACTTGTTTTTTTTTAAAAAAAAAAGCCTTACTGTTAAGTATGAAATACGTTATATAACATGGCAGTGTCTACTCTGTTAATTTGAAGATAAGATATAGGATTACTATCTTATATGATGGCTTATATTGCAGATAGGTTATTTGAACATCGTTGGGTATAACTCATATTACCTTAATTTCATTTTCTACTTCCGTAAACGAGGGGTCAACTTGAAGTTGCTTATTCAAGCGGGACTGTCATTTCGCCTTTTATTTATCTTTTGAAAGCATAACTGAGTTCGACAAAAACGATCAGCTCAGGAAGATTATACAAAATTAAATAGAATAAAGAGAAATTATTATATATATAGTTATTCATTTGTTTAATTTTTTAATGACTTTTTTACCGCTATTGTAATCATTTCATTGCTGATAAAACCGAGTTAGAACTCCATTGGTGAAAGAAACCAGCAGGAAATATCATACTTCACATGTTGGATAACCGACGGAATAACCCAATAAGATCTGGGGGGGTTGTTGTTTTTGTGTTTTTAAATCTACGGTGTTGCTCTTGTGGATCAGCTCCAGGTGTACATCAAAGTGGTTTTACAAAAGCACCTTGGAAGTTTGCTTGTCACACCCGACCCATGTCTAACGATTCTCGAAGATGGACATTTCGCACATCTACCAAAATTATGAATAGCGTGGATGGGCTGTGGATAAAGGAGGACAGCGCACAGCAACATCCTTTCAAGGAAAAGAATTTACCGAACATTTTGTCTGTCTTAACAGCTGTCGTTTACCGATCCGCAAAAATGCGCACCGGTTACGTTAAAATTATTTTCTTGAAGAAATTTGGTTTGGAGAAATTATTTATAAAATGCTGGAATCCACCAAATTCGTTATAACTACAGCGTTACACGATATCGTAACAGGGTTCGCAATATCCCGTCAGCTAAATAAGAAGCGGGTATCAACCGGTTTGCCAATGACAAGACCGTAATTTCGAAACAAAAAAGGTATTAGATGCCCTATTACCTAAATGTTTCTCACTTCAATTTTGCTTTCTTTACATTTTGGATAAGGTCTTTCTTCAGAATAGCTTCATGTGAAAAGTAGGAAATAGTGCACACTCCAAGACATGAAAAGCCCTAATCATATAGACATTCGTCAGCTACATTACCAATAAAAAATATCCTGTAAGAATAACTATTCTAAAATCTATTAATGTCTCGGCTGATTCATGGTTGTGGAGGGTAATATAAAGTCTCATACTCCGTGATAAGTCATTAGCCTATCTAAAAAGGATGCTATCCGATGTCACAATGGTGGCCTCCATCTTCGAAGTACTTTAGTCAGCTGTTCACTATTTCAAGTGTACAGGCCGATTTTTGGCAAAGTTACAGGGTAATCGAATAAACAGAGTCCCCCCTAGTGTCTGCTCATTTTGCCGCAAAATCATCTTATCCGTTATCTGGTGAACGTATTCCCCGTTCTGCTGTGAAAATGGCCAAATAACTTCATGGAAAATAATTTCTTCATACGTAGATGTTGTGTATTCACACGAACTCCATGTGGTATCTGACTGATGATGGCTGTGTCAATCATCCAGAAACTAACCAAGTCCATGACTTCTTGGTCAGTCCAGGAAGCATAAAAAATATACTTTTTAAGATGAGAATTATGGCAAATACTCGTCAATTGCAAATTTCAAAAGTAT
The DNA here is from genome assembly GCA_018389105.1 of Nautilus pompilius. NCBI lineage: Eukaryota > Metazoa > Mollusca > Cephalopoda > Nautilida > Nautilidae > Nautilus > Nautilus pompilius. The sequence goes on along the minus strand of JACATO010002743.1, from coordinate 307,494 downwards.
TTTTTTAATGTTTTGCATTTAACAAGCTTCTACTTTATGATTTGTCAAGTAGCAAGCAAAATTCGATAGAACGGTTAGTCGTTTGGTTATCGTATTCCTTTCTGTACCCTAATAACTAATGTAAGACCAGAACGCGCACCGGCAGGGAGAGAAGAATGTGTAGCACCAAAAGAAATGCTAGCGACAAAGTGTCATATGAACTCCGACTTCAGCAGGAAAATAACACAACTTACTGAAATTCTTCAGATTAAAAGTGAGAGGAAGTGGCACGTGAGTGCAATAAAGACGCACCATTTGCTACACTTCAAACACAGACCATACGGCCGGCATTGTGTACAGCAAATGCGCTGCGCGCTGAACTAATCCGCCGACTCTGGGGGTGTGTGAGGATTCCGGATATCGACGGCAGAAAATCTGCCTGGACAAAAACTCTCCTTTTTTTAAATATCTCATATTGATTGTCATAAAGAACCCAAAGTCCTGCCTTGCTTGATATTCGGCACTGAACATGAAAGATACTTCATATTACAAAAATACTATCTACAGTGCCATACCATAATGATTTGGTCACCTACTGTTATTACAATATGTCAGATGCTGAAAATGGCAAATAAGGACAAGCGGTAAAATGAAATTATCTTTAGTTCTACTTGGTCGCCTTTTGCAGCACTTAGATTCTCCAGTCTGTTTGGTAATGAATCGATGATATTTTATATACTGGCGTTTCCTGAGTTTCTATGGGTTTCTGCATATGCGTGTGAGAGTTTCCATTAATTTCATCACATTGGTTTGATGTGGGTAGGATACTCTAATTGACAATCCAAGTGCTTTTATTCACTTGACAGGATTAATATAAAAACTTTAAGGTATCTGGAGTATAGGTTGGATGCCTTCATACCTCTTCCAGACTGATCACATAAAAGACGGCACGTAACGCCATTCCCATAAGGAATATCGCATTGAATCTCAGTATGCCTTCTTGATAAAATGAATGGTAAGATATGTCTTCAAAATGGTACAGTACAACTAGCGAAACGAGGCCTTTTGTAACCGTCTACGACAAATGGTATTTTTTGTCTTTAGTCTATTCCAGATTGAAGTCCGCCCCATGACGCTCCAAACTCAATAGTTGATTGTAGGCTAAAGACAGTGGAGTGGAAGTTCCTTTCAAATTCAGGTGCGACCTCTACAATTAAATCCCCGATATTTTGAAACATTGGAGAAAAGTACACGGCGCTAATACTTGAGGGTTTTGCCGGACATGTCGTCGGGACAAATTTTTAAAGCACGTATTTTTTCTGAGAAGAAGAGATTTATTATGTTCTAAATGCTTTCTGTAACCATGTCGGTGCGATAAAGCTGGGCCGTTGTTTTGCTCATGTTGAGTGTGCTTTTGGAAAGTAATGGAGACGTTCTTGTCGTGGTGTCACTGTGGAGGGTCTCTCCCTTTTCAATCTGCAGCATATGTGAAACTCACGATAATATTGGTCAGAGATCTAAAATAAATGTCGAGATCTTTGGCAATCTGATGGCTTCAGCTACTCTCTGAACTGCCTACAACACGAGGTAGTGTAAACGGATAAATATCAGTATATCTGCCTGCTTCTAGCATTGTGGTAGTTTACACTGGTTACTAGTCCTATTCATCTAGTCTCATATACATAATTCCACCTAGAACACGTTAATTTTGGTCAGATGCATTGATCCCTGGGGCTGCTAAATTAACAAGGCAGGACAGTCTGATGGCAATCACTTTACAATAGATAGTTTATCGTATCAAAGAAAGTATCTCATTTATCTTATTCCATGAGGTCTTTTTTTCAAAGAAAGAGTGTGCGACACTTAGGGTACATTTTGCATTTTTAAAGCGCAAAGCTTTTATCAGGATGTTTCCGATGAAGGTTAGGTGATCAAAGTCACAATGAAAAGATCAAAGCATCTTAAACATCACGCTGCTGGCTGGTTCTTCTTGTGCATTTTCTCAATGTTTTATTACAATACAGTAAATATTTAATTTACGCTGCAAGTGTTAAACTCAAACCCGGTTTAGTGAAAAATAAAATGTTAAGAGAAAATCAAACTTGGATGCTGCAACGCAAACAAAGCAAATATTTAATAGACACGAAAAGTAAAGAGAACAGAAGAAAGTGCGTAAACATTTTTCCATAATAAAATTTGCAAAGTTATTCTAATTTAGTAGGTGGATTTGCAATGAAAACTCATGAAATAATGCGCGAATATTGCATTCGATAAAAGTGTCTGAGCATTCTCATGTGTAGCTAAAACAACACATCACATCTGCCGTCAAGTTTTAAAGAAGAAAATTTTGTTTTGACATTAATACTGAGAAAAAATTGCCTGGGGTCTACTAGATTTATGTTGTTGCGTCTCACGGGGTATTAACTATTTAAAATGAAGGAAACGTAGACTGTGTTTTAGATTCAATTAGAAACAATAATTTCCATCTACTTCTTAGTGCAGTTAAGTATTTAACATTTAATTTTGTTAACACATGCTCACAAAATCACAAATCAAAATTAACAGGTTTTAACTTTTTTTTCCTTTGCCTTCGCAGTTTTTCAATATCTTCTCTAATCATAAATAATTATTAGTTTAATTAAAAAATTATTCTGTTTAAACCATTACGCAAAGAAAATATATTACAAAAGTTACATATCTTAACCATATAGTCTTCGTATTAAATGCTAGCATTCATATGACGCAGTTAAATCTTTTGTCTCATTTTTATCGAAGAAAAATTCTATAGGAGTTTTACTTCGTCTTATTCGGAATCTAAAATATAATAAAAAAAAAACTGTGATGTTAACAGCATGCCGTTAAGTTTCATCAGCAGCAACAAAACCTTCCTTTCTAAAAAGTGGATAAATTTGTAAATAAATATTGCACCGAATTGCCATAGTAAATAAAATCAAAATATTCATGCAAGTACCAGACCAACTGTACGATAATGGATTTTCCAGTTTCTAGCCATTTTGGAGTTTCCCGCCGGACGTCACAGTCTGGTGCACTTTGTCTCTGGGAAGTTAGTCTTGCGATGGCCAGACAATCGGCTTCAGATCACTGTTACCTGTTTGTTTATTTTTTTTCTGCATCTTATCAGACGAATAAGTTTAATGTCGCTTTCTTAACCTTTCGACACCCTACCATTTATTTCAAATTAGCTCCCGTTGCTACTTTCATAGACACACTTTTAAACTGTTAAAAAGCATTAATAACATCATTTATGCTTGTAATTTAATACCAACTTTGGATACATTTTAGATTTTAATATGTCTAGCAGTATATCACATATACAGTGCAACTAAAACAGTCTGCCGTCGTCGAAACTAAATGGAAAGTAAACGCAAATAAAGTGAAATTTAATCAGGATTATTTATTAGCAGACAGATAATTTTATTTTTGCTTTCATGAAATATTTGTTTTTGTTAACTTATAGTAAAAGTAAAGCAAACTAGTTCAGAGATAAAATGAAAAATTTATTTAAACAGAATTTTTCGGTCCGAGATTTGGAATAAATTTAACTAATTATTTACTTAATGAATTAATTGATAGTCGGTTTTGTTTTCTTACGGTGTAATTTAAAATTTCTTCCTTTAAAGGGTTGTTTCACCTTTAAGCAAACAATTTTAATATCCATTTTTAAATGTTGAAAAATATTTTCTTGAAAACTATATTATAATCTTTAAAGATTTTTACACATAGCTAAGTAAGCTTATGCAAAAATTTCTGCAAAACCACCTTGACTTAGGATAAAGGAAACGATGTTGCATTCTTTACCAAGTTTCTTTAAAGAAACATTTTGCATTTGCTATAGATCTCGTCGTGTTCACGTAATATTTTCTCATGTTTTTCTTTTCAAATCCATTTTTAAAAAGATTTCTTTTTTTTCTTTTTAACTACGCACGCATTTTGTAAAATTTTGGTGACTGCTAAAAGTCTGTTGAGCTCTCCCCCCCATTCTTTCGTGTATCGCCTAAAACTTTTCAGACGGTCGACATGGTGATCCGTATCATTATATGACGGCGGGTGATCTTCCCTCCACCGGGAAGAAAAAAGACACCCTAAATGTAGATGTAGTATCGCTGAGCTTCTTTGTTCTCAAGAATTATTTGTCGGAAAAAGGAGCTACCAAATGGTTTTACTTAAATGAAGTTTCCTCCGGCTAACGTAGTTCCTTCCGTTGGATGTTCCTTAACGTCAAAACAGAAACTAAGTTTTGTTAACAAATGTCACTGCATGACAAAACACTCCATTACATTATATACATTATAATAGCAGTCCGATGATTCATGGTTACCTGAAGCACAGCAGGTCCTTTAGCAAGGCAGATTTACATCACTAAAACAGATATAAATTTTAACAACCGTGAAAATATCAGTGCCGCATCTTTTATTTTGTTTCCAATAGCTGTTTGGCTTAAAATGAGTTTTAAACGCTTATCAGTAGTGCTATGGATTACAGTGGTCGAGTTGCAGTGTGTTCTCTAATTTAGCAGCATTCCAGTACGGTTACGGTAAATGAAGGAATTCTGTTTGTGAATGCGTGTCATGCATTCATCTTTAAAAATATAAACCTGAAGACATCTACCAATAAATGGGGAATGCACTGGCTGCGGTATATAACGTTTTACTTTACCCCCCTCCGTTAATTAAACCAAGAAGTAGCCATATATTTGCCTGCCCTTAAATTTGTATATTAGAATATCATTTGTTTCGACTGCAGCTTATTATTTAAAAAAAACGTTTTAAATACATAATCAACAATTAAATTTTAATATAAATAATTGGAACAAGTAAAAACAAACTTTTCATTATCTCTCTTTACTCTCCACGCAAAACTTTGTTTATATTAATCTAGTTGGAGCATATAATTTCTTAAACTAAATTTTTGTCAGAAGTTATTCTTCTGCAACATAACTAGATTTGGGTAATGAATTGTTAAGATTAGTTAGTTAACAATGATAGTTTAGTATGGACGTTCATGTATCCTGGAACACATGTATATGCAATAAAGAGTTCTTGCTTTCTCGCTTTAATTAAAATAAACCAAAGCGCTTCTTTAAATGTTTAAAGCAATATTAATAATTAATTGATATTTGCAGTAACATTTCTGAATGTGGAGATACAGTTAATATTGCTATTAAACTATTGACCCTAATCCGGTCTTGAACCCTTAAATAGACTAACAATTAGTTCTTTGTTTTTGAGTAAAAAACGACTACGGCGCTTTTAAAAACAAAGAAACTTTCAGTTTTGATTTTAAAAGAAAGATTATATAATTATTAATCATAAATTGCTCCATTTTTAATTTTAAAAAATCACTTAATTCACAGAATGATTTGCTTTACTTAATTGAATTTTATTTTGAGATAAAATTTTATTCTTGAAAAACAAATAAAATAGGAAAACTAAAAATATCAGATTGCAGGAAAATGTCAAATTTTTCTAACGTAAATTATTAGCAGTACATTTGGCAACTTTCGTGACTTCACCCATGTATGCATGGCTCAGCAGGGTACAGATGGAGGGGTGTATCGAAAAGTCTTTAAGTCTTAAAAGTACTATTCCTATCAGACTTATCGAAGAAATGGATTTCTTCATCGTATCGACGCAAAACAATGTAAGGAGATCATTGGAAATATTTATTGACGAAAAGTGTGGATGACGATTAGAAAAATGATTTCACTATGAACACAAAATGTCCTTCTAGATAGAATGAAGAGCGATTACACTCCGATTTATTACTTTTAAAAAATGTGAGTGCCAATAAAAGAGAAGAACAAAAGACAGAAAGTAATCAAGATGTAACCTTTCTTCATTAAAAATAACACTGGAAGAAGTTCAAGTAAATTGCACATCACTTTTTCAGTCATTTGTTATTTTGTAAAAACCAAGTAAATTCAATAAAAATGGTGTCGATTATTATGTATATTTTTTAGTTGTGCAGTTAAAAATTCTTTATCAAACAATTTAGGAAAAAAAATTGAAATTAAAAGTAATACCACTAGAATACATTCTGGGAATATAAAACAAGTTACTTAATAAAACCAAAGCATCTCTTGTAGCCTGTAATGATTGGTTGATATATAATCAATAATCATCCAAATAGCTTCCTGAATGAACGATTTGACATTTAAACTGTCTTTTACCAATTTCTCCCTTTCCGTCCGGCAGCATACAATCAGCAGATTGTTCTTGATAAAATCCGGTAAGTGGCGGCACTAACTGGAACGCGCAAGAGGAAATATATACTATTTAATTATTATTAGATAAACATTCATATCATTGCATATAAATTATTATCTTTTAATTCTCATAGAGTAATAGCGTTTCCGGAAAAGATAAACTTGTAGATTTAAATGACACGTGAAATGTGATTGATGTATATATATAGGTGTCTAATAAAACTTTTTCAGGCCATCTACCGACAATAAATTGAATATTTTAATAAAAAAGAAGCCAATATGACTGGTTGATGTGCCAGAGACGTTTCGATACATCGGATTGCCTGTCTTAGACCAAGAATGTTTGCTAAAGAAAACAAAAGGAAGCAAACAATTACGTAGGGGGGCAATTCTTGTTGAAACAGTTTTACAGTTTTGTCCAAAAAATCGCTTTGTGCAATTTTCTTATATGTCCATCATTCGTTTAGAGTATAGTGCGAGAAGATCCTCTTTACCATGTTGCAGTATAGCCCAAATATAAAATGAAAACCAGTGAGGGCACTGATTAAAAAAACAAACAAAAAGAGAGAAAATTGCACACTAAATGGAAACAAAGAAAAACTGCAGTTCAGTAAATGAAAAAAAGGGTGATGCACAGGTAGCGTGGTGATCCAGTGGTTAGCGCGCTAAGATTGAGGGCCCGAGTTTGAAATCTCGCTTGGAACTGGCTGCTTTGGCGTGGTTTCTTCCCATTCTTTTTTCACTATCCAGTAGCGTGGGATTCATCCGAGCTGTCTGGTTTTCTCATACATCTACAAAAATTCAGAATGCTAGTAGAGGTTCGTTTAAGTCAGAGTACATTGGGTACATTTATGCTAGTTACTGTTTACAGCATCACTTTCCCATTTTTAAATCTTCCGGCTGGCGTTCCGGGTAGAGGCCACGACAGCAAACCGGATAATGATATTTGTAGATTTTATTCGGGTATCTACATTTGTTAACACTTTCTTTTTCTTTTGTTTTCTCAATGTAAAACTGGAATTTGAACGATTCACGATTTATCGTCGCCAGGCATAGGTAAAATATAGTTAAAATCAATACACACCGAAGATTTGAAGTATCATCACTTTCAGAATATAAGAACTGCAAAGGGGTTTCGTTTTTTTTCTCCAAGGTAAAAATGCTAAAGCAACAAACTATGGACTTTTAACTGCAGCCTATTGTCTTAATAATTACGATATAACACTATTTATGTGACGGTGTCTAACAATTTTATACTATAAATGGATACGAATGACATTTCGATTCAAAACGTTAGCTTTCTTCAATTTTTATTGTTATTAAGAAAAAATGCCGGTCTGTTCTCATGTTAGCCTTGGTCATCACAGAATGATTCACTGATAGAAATAAAATGCATGGAAAAAAGTTTGTTTTTTCGGACCCATTCAACAAATGCTTTCTTGCGGACATGCATGAGGTAAATCAACACGAAGTTTAGAGAATATTCTGAACACCTGGCACAGATTAGCTTTCCTTTTATTTTTCTACATTTTAACAACACGTCTTTCAAAAATTTTTATATTTATTTATTTGTTTTTGTTATCAATCGACTATCTTGTTCGTCTTTTTGCTGCAATGTATTCGTGAATAAGTTTTATCAAAATTCTTCTCACAGACTGCAGTATTATTTCCTTTATCGAAGACTGTCAGTTCTGAGGAGGTGATGAAACAAAGTCTTACAAGAAAACAACAATCTCAAACAACACCACATTTACTCTTAGTTAAGTTATCACTTGTAAGTATGATTTTATTTTGAACTTTTTAAGCAAACGCAAAGTGCAAATTCCTTTTTTTTCTGTTTTTTCAAACCTACCCTCATCGTATGCAAGCATTTTACCTCAGAATTCTTTACCTTTTAAATACCATGTACAAAGTTTCTTCCTATCTCGAGGTCTCAAGCGATTATCGCATTCGAAATATTATCTCGAGTCTCCATACAGTGTTTCTCGGATAGAAATCTTGGAATACACTCTTGCAGAGGATGATGTAACAGATATACAAAAACGCTCGTCAATAAAAACTAAGGTCTTTTGACCTCCAAAATTCGTCTCCAGTAAATCAATGCGCACTTGGGACACACTCTCCTTCCTCAATCATTCACACTGCTCTGAACTGTCACGTATTATTTAAAACTCAACGAACTAACTCGAAATTCATATTGATATTTAAACGTAGAAACCACGAGAGAATTTCATTTTGTTTCACTGGCTAGAAGTTTAGAGGATCTGGTAAAAATCAACAGGATTGTGAACGAGAAGGCACACAGTACGCAGTTTCTGTTGTTTAATTCAGCATTGAAACGACCTCGATCCCCCTTGCAAAACTAAATATAAACAATTAGAAGCTTTAGGAGAGAAGTGGAAGTATGAAAACGCCTACTGGAAGTGAGTAGTCAAGGTTTAAACATAGTTAACGACGAAATCTTGCTTCTCTGAAGTAACTCGGGGCCTTCGTAGAGCGGAAAGAAAGAGAAATGCCCAGTCAAATCATTGTAAATTATTAGCGAAGCTATTATCAGTTGTCGATAAGAACCGATTAAATACTGATTTCCGTTTTTGTCGAGTCATTAAAAAAAATAGTGTCTCGCAATGATTTATGTAGCGTAACTAAACTTTAATTGAAGGTTCTGGATAAAAGCGTATAACTTTTTTCAGTATTTAAAATTTGTATTGTGGATTCAAAGTTCGCTTCTATTTTTTAGAAATACGTTTTTCTATTAGGTTATATATTAAAATTTGAAACACACAATTAATTTTGCCAGTTTGTCAAATATGTTTAAAAGATTACTTCATTAGCTGGTTTTAAAGAGATCTATATGACACTTGGCGTTTAGTTACCGCTTTTCTTTTGTGTATTAGCTGAAGATCGGAATTTCAGGTTTAATATAATAACTTAGCTTCGTTTCGCCTAATATGCAATGTTATTACCGTCCTACACAATAATTTTCGCATAATTTCATCTATTTAAAATAAAACCGTTTTGAAAAAATAAATTAATTCGTAATTTAAATCCAATAGCTTAAACAATGAAAAAAAAAGTGAAAACAGTCAAAATAATTGTATTATAGCGTTATCATTATGTTAACGACAACCATAATGCACGCCGCGCTAGTGTGAAGAAGTGGCTATCGTTCCACAGGAAATAGGGGTTGATTAACCAACGCACCGCCATCCCGATACACCGTAACCCTCGTTTTCACGAAATTGGTATTCTCTACCGCCGACCAGAATACATAAATACTGATTAACAAACAGCCATTAATCAGTAGGTCGTTATCAAGAAAAAAAAGCGCAAAACGCCAGCATTTGCATAAAATTGTCCTTTATTTTGGGGGGTAAATGGGCTTTGGATAAACGAAATCTGTCAAAAGATCTGGTCCCGTTTATCAGCCTATGTCGTTTTCGCGGCACGGCGAAATCTTTTGTCGACCGGTGTTAAAGTGAATACACAAAATCTTTCTAGCAAATGCGATAACATTTTCTAATTCAGAGGGATTTTTTTTTTAATTACGCACTTCTTACATGAAATCGTGCAGTTCTTTTCCCTCTAGGAATACATTACATTATTTTCATTAATCTGTCGTTTTTCATTTTATGTTACTTTATTTTATTAAGATGATCGATTACTTCAAAATCATTGTTTGTATTAAATATTATAAAAAGCATCTTTAATAAAAATATTATAGTAATCAGACACTTACTACATAGAGAAGATTAACCGTTGAAAGCTTTTCAGATAAATTATAAATAGCAAATAATCAAGTGAACCACGTGAAAACGCACTTGCATTTTTTTCTGTACTATTCAATAAAGTATGCGAATTTATTACCAATAGGGTGTAGCCAGGTAAATTGAGGAGGAGTAAAATTATGAAATAAATAAATGGCTTCTGATCATTAAGGTCAAATCTGAGGTTTATTTGATAATCATTTTGGAGCTGGCTAAGTGTTCCTGACATTATCCACACTGAGTTTTTGTCCAGCTAAGTTCATGTGATCGAGCAATGACGAATCTCTCTCTCTCACACACATATTTATAGATTCGGCCAAACCAAAATGCAATATTAATTTTATTGATCTTATGTGTAGAAAATCTGCTGTAGACAAAATTTTAATCTCTACTTATTATTTACTAATTGATATAAAGAAAGAAACAAGACAATTCTATGACATCATATACTTTGTCAAGTATCGAATGCTGTATAAAGTTTCTCTTTGCGTCCTATATTGGTGTGGCTGAAGACTGAGTAATAGAGAATTTTCTCTTGCAGTTGGCTCATCAGAAAAGTGTCGCAACATTAGTAAACGTTTCTCTGCTCCTACAAACAATAGTGTCATTCCATCCATGGTTCTTAATAGTTACCTAAATCTCTGGACTGCATCATATGTCAAATCAAAAGACAAAACCATTTTCGTGCAATAATAATAATAATAATAATAATAATAATAATAATAATAATAATAATAATAATAATAATAATAATAATAATAATAATAATAATAATAATATAATAAATAATAATAATAATAATAATAATCTAATGACAACAAACACGTGGAATACTCTGAAACCTACCCTATAACATAGTTAACCCTCGACGTTCTGTCACAAGCAGGACAGTAGATAATTACTAAAGTGAAGAATCGTGGAACACTTTGAAGCATGTCCACAAACAACTAGACTGGTAGAAAAACCAATTTGTAGTATTCGTGCAGTTGATAAAGAACTTGAGACAGAGGGCATCAGACACTGGACAGGAGACTTTCATCAGCCGAAAGTTCTTAAATGTTTTCACCCAGTCTCAGCTAGAGATATAATGGATTCGCAAATTTCATCTACAGACGATATCCCTCGGATGATCCAAGCATCGCATGACGACTGTATTAATATCTCCTGATTTTTTTCCAAAAAGAGCTGCCAGAACCGTACTGCAGATAAAGCCTTCTGAAAAATATGCAATATGTCAAGTTGTAAAGTGAAAAATAATTAAATACATATATTTTTCACTCTTTTCTTCTGTGTAAATCAATTATGCAATTACACTCTTTTTCAGAATAAGCAGTTCTCTGATTTAGTACAAATTTAGTATTATTTAATTAAAATTCAAATGTTTTGCTAAATTTTAAATCAAGTAATATATACGCAATATTTTCTTTTTTTTTAAAAAGTATATATGAATAATTCTTGCGCGTTTATTTGTCTTGAAATGGTTATTATTTGCTGTCACAGTTAAAAATTTCGGAAATATATCTTATAGATAACTAAATTAAAACTGAAATTAGCATAGTGTCTTTTTGAATTAAATTTCAGTGTTGCATTCATTACATAACACATGTTAGTATCCAATAATTTCAGAAGTCTAAAATCTGTCATGAGAATGATTTAAAATTATTAATAAAGAAATCATATTCATTGCAAAGTATCGTCTTTAAATATTAAGCTTATTTAGTAACACTGGAGATTGTTTATCATGTCTGATACACAGTTCCAAATTTAATTATCTGTCTAAACATTCCCTTTAAATACAGCATATACTGTAAAACTGTTTTACTCTTCGACAGTTACGTTACTAAACAAATGTTAGTATGGCATTAAACATCAGATATAAGTTACAGAACATTTACATTAAAGCGGCGATTCTGTGCAAATTAAAATAAGTCTATACATGTCGCTAAATGATAAAATATTTCCACAATGGAACGTGGTAACATTTCGAGTAGAACTGGGCTACATGTTACGAGAACCGCGTTAGAGTTTATGACAGATCCTTGACGATGCAACTCTGATTATAGCATATTATAAGATTCTGTGAATATCTTCATTATTCTTGAAGAAGAAATTTATACTCGGCGGTGTTATGGTCTGCATCGTTTAGTTAACCAAATATTATTGGTCTACTCAAATACCTGATACCAGTGATAAACTTTTATTTTTTTCATGTTGAAATCATGGAATGACACTGATTCTTCGTAGTTAGAACATGTGACTGCAGCAACCGTAACCTAGCAACTAATTAAGGAGCCAGCACAAATTCTTTGTTAATTCTTGATTAAAAAAAAAGAAAGGAGCGACACAAACAATAACAACAAATTTGGGGTTAGGTCGATGTTGCAGAATCCACTAGTGAATTACGACACACCACACACACACACAGACACAGAGAGAGAGAGAGAGAGAGAGAGAGAGAGAGAGAGAGAGGACGTTAGTACATAGAGAGAGAGGACGTTAGTATGAGAGGCTTATTATTATATTCGTTCCTTCGTATATAATAAAATGTGGTAGAATAAATTTTTGTTCTTGGCCTTTGAAAGTAATTTTTGTGATAAACAGGTGGCAAGGAATTTTCAGATATAACTGGTTTGCAATTGCTTAATTGTTGTCAGTTTCCCCACTATCATAGCACTTCTTTGGTGAATAAATAACAGTGTGGTGGGACTTCGAGTCCATATTGTCTTCCATAAAACCCCAACACAGCAAGACTTCCATAAAGACGTATCGTGCGTGATGAATAACAACTAAAATAATGGGCAGCGCGGTAATACGGTGGTTGGTATATCGGGCTTCTAAGATCTAGGGCCTAGGTTGCTTTCCGTTAGACGGACTCGGTATGCCAAATCCCCTGGCACGGTTTTTTTCTGCATTTCTTCCACAACCGGTGTTGTGTGTTTTATCCCACGTCTACTGTCTCCAATGTCGGAACTGCCAGGATCCTTGTGGGGGGGGGGCAAAACGGCCAACACTTCCTAGTGGACACTCATAGTAGTACTCTTCTTTTAACAGGGTTGTCTCCCTTGCCATCGTCAAAAGTACAACATTAATATAATAACAATGAATAAATTATCTGAGGTAGCGCAATGAGTCATTCGCCGGCTAATATGCTAAACAAGAAACTTCACAGTACAAAGCTTGAGCATTATCTTGTATGTGGCCCTCAACAGGTTTCTTTTTACATTTTTGGCTAAATCATTTGTGTAAATGACTTTATTTGTTCGTTCTTTATGTGTAAAAACATCAGTTAATTTTGAATAAATTGTATGAGATACCTATAAAAATATTTTACTTATGTCTGAAGGTGTACTTTTCCCTTCCGATAACGCTTTCCCAGTCCACTTTCACCTTCCACTCTATGTATCATCAAACCATGATTCTGATTCCTGCTAAAGAGTAATTTGCAAGCTCAAGTTAATTTCCTAAAATAATAATTTAAAAACCGAAAAGTTCAACTTAAAATAAATATAATTACGGTATAACGTAGTTAGCAAAACCACCGTGAAGATGTAGATAAAGTAATTTCTTATAAATGTCTAAAAAAAACAACTTCTAAAATTAAAAAAGTGGTGGTAAATGTAAAGTATAGGAAAGTTAGTTATTTCGCTGTCAGTAAAAAAAAAAAAAAAAAAAAAACAAAAAAAAACGACAAACAAAATAAAGCTCTGTTTACTTTTCTAGGGTCGCACTTCCGAAAAGTATTTCAAAAAATAATAAAATTATTTTAAATCACCTGTATAAATAATAGCAAAGAATAACGATTTGAAATATGAGATAATTTAGTTTTACCGTAAAAGTACGTCAAGGTATTTGAGAAGCCGATCTTCTTCGTGCTCCCAGAAGCCGATCCCAGGACAGGTCAGACTGTTCTCAGCCCAGTTAGTTCTCCAGTCCAGCCGAAATTAATTAGTGTGTACAATAAAATGAAACAGAAAACACATTATTAGTAGCTGTCTAACATGTTCGCGAAAGCAATTACTCCAAGAAAATTAATTCTGCTTATATTTCAACGTAATATATAGAACGGCTTTATATATGCTAACGTTAGATACAATGATTTGCCCCAAACAAATAGTGATCATTCATAAGAAAACTTACAATGTGAAGTAAAAGTTTTAAAAAAATGAAAGACGCTAAAGTTTTTAACGTCAACTGACTTTGGCGCACATCGTTTAATAATAATAGTAATAATAATAAATTTTCAATATTTAATAAATATTTGGTCACTGATTATTTTAATTAGTTCTATTAATGCATTACGATCTTTTGCCATAATGATTGTCTATCTCCAGATACCACTGTTATGTTTATAATGTTAAAGCATCACTGCTATTTTTTTTCAACAGATAAAAAAAATATATTAATCTACAATATAAAGCAACACATATTTTTTGTGAAATTTGAATTACATTCCTTGGTTTGTGTTTTGCGAAACTATTGTTTTTTTTTTAATTGCTATACTAATTCAATGCACGCATATTGTCTGCGTGCATGAAGGAGGAGTCCGCCCTGCCAAGTAAGCGGTCAGGTCATGCCATACGAACACTACAAACCGAAACAGCAGCAGCACAGCAGGCAGTGCGGGCTAAAGATAGCCCATTAGCAGTCAGTCAGGTGGTCTCGCACGCCCTTGAATTGCGGATGCGGGCTTTACAATAATACTCGCAGTAAAAGAGAGCAAGTATGCAAAAATGGCCACCAATAAATGGAAAGAATTTTGGCGTCCCTAGGGTCAAACTGTTTGTTCTAACCTTTGAAGCGCTGGCTTCACCATATTTAGTTACCGATCACTTTCCTCCGTTGCCAGACCCCTTGCCCTTGCTTCGGATTTTGAACGATCGTCCTTTATTCTTTGTATTGTTTACAAAATGAATCCGTGATCGCTAAGCGCTTTGACACGAATCGTGACTGCTCATGCAATAGCCGGCAACTTTCGCAGTCTGGCCGCGCACTCGGATTGAAAAAATGTAATCCGGATCGCGAGATTTCCATGAAGTAGTGCCCCCCGATCAGTAATAAAGAGACATTTTCTTTTCATAAATGTATAGACGTACCAGCAATCTACTGTTTCATAAAACTATCGAAAACGTTGTTCTCTTCGTTATCTTTTTTTTACTTCTTTCTTGCTACATGACTTAAATTGAATGCTTGACCAAGTAGAGGCTAAATCCCAATTTTCGGATTAATAGCTTATATACAGTTTTATTATAATAATAAAACTATTTTTAATTTGTCAGTTTATCTTCAAAAGAGAGATTTTTTAAACAAAGATAAGAGAACAGAAAGAAACAAACAATTCCATATGAAACTAGTTTTTATAATCATTTATTAAACTGTAAAATGCAGAATTTAGGCCAAGAAGGGCCATAAAAAGAGAAGGGAAACTGATTTTTAACAAATCATAACCATCTTGATTCACTTTTTATTTTATCAGCTGAGACAAAATCTAGTTTAAAATGAGAATTTGTGCGTTGAAAATTGGAAACTAATGAGAATAACTTTGGTTTGTCAACTGAAACAAACAATATCTAAACGTTAAATTTGCATTACTGTAATTACGAATGCGATATGTTTTTTTATAAAATAACCGATGATCGACGGAGAAAATGTTATGCCAAATAGTAAGCTATGTAATGTTTTTTATGTTTTTCTTGTTATTCTTGAAAAGAATGTGACAGCAAAATCCAACCTGATAAGCATCAGTCGCCTTCTTTGGATGATGATTCCGGCAGACACTATAATACTAGCTTTCCTAATGGATGCTGTGGATAGCGAATAAGTGATAAAGTTAGAATGAACCGCCGATTAATTCAAGGTCGTACTACCAGCATTTTAAGGTATAGTTTATTTCTAAAATTTCAACTAAAATTTACTTAAGTGTTTGGTTTTTTTCACAGTAGAGCCACTTATATTGACGCTACATGGTCGTGCGTAAATAATGCTGCAAGAAGAAACAACAAAATGTATTTTCACTAACAATCTTGATGCAGACTGTGTTAATGAGTTAATATCAACCTTCTCCTGAACATTAATAATAAAGTACATAATTTTTCATAAGTTCTTTGTCGTTAACTACAAAACAAACACTACCAAATGCAAACGGAAATAAGAAGAAAATGCTGGATATTTAGATAATTGTAAGAAAAACCTTTTAATGCGTAAAAAATGCAAAACAGATAAGAATAATCTTCTTCGAATTTCTGTTTACCTTTTAGGCGCAGCTGTTAGAAATATACTTCCCTCAGATCTTAGCTCCTGTTTTGGTATTACAGCCAGCGTATACATGAATGCTTCATTTCTTACTTCATACAATATGATACAATCTGCTCTGTGGTGCTTCCTTTTAAACCAGAAGCTTTCATCATTAGTAGCTCGAGAAAATTTCCGTATCACGTGAAAGATTCAATACCCCAGATAGCCACACATTTGTTGATAGATTTTCTCTTGCTGTGCTTTTAAAAAGCTCGTAGACATGCGAGCATTCTGGTTAGCAACGAATTATTAACTTCTTAAAAATTAAAATTAAGGATCAGACATAATTATTGATAAACAAATTTAAATCATGCAAAATATTTGGAACTAAGACTTCACTTTTGAAGTAAACATAGTAATATATATTTAATTACATAATTTAAATACAGAAGGCTGTTTTAATAAATTTTTATTAAAAACAAACGTTTAATTTGTGGATAAGGTCACTGCATCAAAGAACCAACAATCCTAAGATAATGATGAACAGCGTCTGCGAGTACAATGTCACAAGTATGCATATTTAAAAGGTGTTCAGTTTAGATCTTCATTTGTTGGAACACGTCATTAGTTTCAGAAGTTGGGTGACTGCAGAAATTATAATTCCTATCCTGCTACCAGTGTCCAGTGATGGAATGATCTTTTCTGGGAATATTTCCATTACGAAGCGCCGCTTTTCCGACGTCCGCCGAAGAAGATGAGTTTCAGACCACAGCGAAGAGTTATGTGGCATTATTCAAGACACAGCAGCGAAGGAAAGGTGTCTTAAAGTGGTCTGGGTTAGGTGATTTTCGGTTAACCAAATCAAGGTCGATCTTTTGCTTTTTTCCTATTCCACGAGATTCTCTCGCAGACAAATGCTTTTCTCGACTGTATTCTTTCGCGTAGATTAAATAACGAGAAGAAAAATAATTACTCTTAAGTTACAAAGCAAATCTGGAAGAGTAGTTAAAATTCTTGCAACGCTGTGTCTCTACTAATAACAAAGCAACGACGATGACAAGATAAATCGCAGACAAAAATATTTAAAAACAGAAAAAAAGAATTTAATGTACAGTGTATTTACCAGGAGCCTCCATTTCTACAACGGCTACTTCAAAACGTTCGTTTTACAACTTCCTTCCTCCCAAAAAAGAAAGAAAAAATGGCTGCGTTTCCGGTTTTGACTTCACTGGCCGGGTTATTACCGGAAGTCCTCCACACACACAAAAAAATGATTATATGGTCAGTTACTACTTACGATGCCAACGACAACTTTGAAAAGATGAGGGGGAATTAAAATTTTTTCAGTATATTATATTCTACCTGTGTCAAACAGTCACCCGATTTACATAATTCTTTCTCATATCATTTATTCTGAGAATTATTTATTGGCCATCAGGTTTCAGTAGCGTGTTGCTGCCTTTCTAGCTGAATGACGTGGACTAGTCATCCCATTCTTCATTAAATCAGATTAATTTTCCTGGTTGAAGCCCCACTTTTTCTTCTCCCCTCCCAACAGATCCCCGACCCAGTCTTTTGTCTCGACCCGAATAGTCTCGTGCCGCCACGCAGCTCGTCAAACAGCTGGGTAACGCGCCGTAAGATTTGGTGACTAATTTCAGAATCCCTTTCGGCTTAAGGAAGATTTATTTAGAAGAGAGAGAAGAAGAAAAATCCCTCGACGTTTTCGAAACGGGGTTCAGAAAGAAGCGGGAGAGAATGGCCGGTTGTCGCCACCGAGTGAAATGTTGGCAGCACGTGTTACTGTTGGAATATAATTACCGAGCCACGCGCATGGCTGGATAGCTGAAGCTTTTCGTACCCTCCCTCCCGTGCTTTTCTCGAGTTTACTGGCAAAAAGAAGAGAAGGAAAAGAAAATAAGCTTTAAACAAAATTGGAAGTGCGCTTACAGAAAGTAGAGCAGGACAGAATTATGTACCTTAGTGCAAATTTTTTCCCTTTCGCTCTAATATGAGGCTCGTGTAGTACGGAGACCTGATAAATAAATAAATTCACCGGTAAAAGGTAGTCAGTGTCTAAGTTATTATAATCGGATTATTTTATAAGGTTTAGGTTTCATGAGTGTCGGACAGAAAGCGGCACATTTGAGCTTTAGATAGTCCAAGTACGTACGGCTCCCGGCAATCAATAAAGGGAGATTACTTGCGTGTTCCGTCATTGTGAGTCGCTCTTTCGCATCCCGCACCAGAATCTCGATTTTCCGTCAAGATCAGCGTCTTTCATTTTGCTATTCTTCAACTAATCTCCATCTTACCTTCACGTACGTAACCTTTCAGATTTTCGGTGAAACAGATGCGAGTAAAGCCGCTTTTTTCACTCCGGCATGTTAAATCAAACACTAAACCTCGTATTTTACTCAACGGTCAGTGCACGCTATGGTTCTGCCCAAGCCGATCATCGCCGCCATTTGTTCCCTGTCGTCTCATTTCTTTCCGCTTCAGTGCTTCAGAAATTATATTATGTCGAGTTGTTTTTGTTTTTTTTTTTAAATTAACTGACCATTTTCGTATCTGTTTCTTGTTCTGTTTTATTCTCTTTTTTTATTCGTAGATCACCTAGATTGTATTATGCCGACTTTATTGTTTATACACTCACTCATTCAAAAAAAATAATTAATTCTTTTCTGCGGATTTCTTAAAAAAAAAAAAAACTGTTATATTTTTATTTTATTTTATCATTTACTCTTCACTAATCTGGAGCAGAATATACTAACAGCGGAGATCGTGGCTAGTTGTTACCTTGGGGTAAAATGACCGTTGATTCAGAGATTAAATCATATGACAGATATTATAGCCCTCGTAACAATCACCGAGCTAGTTAAATATTGCTTAAAATACTGCAATTAATGGACTCGCTAAAATAAAACTTGGTAAAAAAAAAAAAAAGTCGGCTTTTAAGAAGAAAAAAAAAGAAGAAGAAGAAGAAGAAGCGAGAACCCCAACCCAACGAAGTTGTGGTTTTCGTAATCAGCAGGTACCTTTTAAGCAACACGTTTTGTTAAATCCAAGTGAAAAGCGAAGCAAAAACAAGTAATCAAAGTTCTGTTTTCTTCAGTTCAAATTATATTATAGTGAATAGATTGAATTTAAAATAACAAAAGGAAAAAACTAAAGATTTCTATAACCTGAAATGCGGTGTATCTCATTTTTAAAGTGTACGGATAAAGAGGAAGAAAAGGAAAACAAACAGAAACAGGTCACGAGACGCTATTCAACCAATCGCGTAGAGCTACTGACTCGCATTATTTTCCTCAACGAAAACTGCTATCACTAATTTATTTAATTATTCATCTACTTGATTTCAAACTATTGCATATCTATTTGTAAAAAAAACCCAACCCGCTTTTAATTGGCATATAAGAAGTCAGTCAGTGAAAGGAAACATTTTGTATAAAGTTTACAATCTAAATTGAAAAGCTTCGACTGTATGGTCTGCGATTTACCGGATGAATCATCAGAATCTATTATTATCTGCCGCGCATGCTCGTCCTTCTCATCTAGCATCGCGTAGCTGCTTTACTGTAAAATTATGTTCGAAAGCCATTTTTGATTGGAAAATGTTAGATTTTATAGTAGAGAGTTATTTGTTTGCGAAGTGCTGCTGTCCCAGAGCAAGATGAAGGCGAGGGACCGGGGAAAAAAATTCACGCTGCTAACTCACAGTGCGGTCGATTCTGTTCGTTCGTTGGCAAACGCATCTTCAGAAACTCGTCTTCGCTTCATCCTTGACATCGCAGAGCCACAAAAAAAAAAAAAAAAACTTGACGCTTCTTCTGTGGTTAGGTAAAAAGCGAAGAGCCGAACAGTGACGATGCTAGCGATCAAGTTTCCAGGTGGACGGATAGTCTAAACGAGTGGGGAAAGCAGAGATTTCTTGGTTTCAGTTCGAAGCTGATAGGCTAGGGCATACCTACACAAAAACTAATGTTGCAGCGCAAATGCTTCTGGTTTAACTAACTTCTATATTTGATAAGTTTATCAAGCAGAAAGTGAATCTAACCGTGACTTGGATCAACTTTTTGAAGTGTTTGCCCTGAAGGTGGCGTAAGTGGACACTACTACTTAAAAATACATTTCTTAGTTGTACGTGTTACAATGAAAGAAGAAAAAAACGTTTTTTTCAGTTCATCTTTCTCATCCCTTTTTCCTCTCCATTTCTTTCTTTCTTATAAATTACTAACATGTAATATTTTATCGTGAACTCTTATTATTTTTATATAAAAAAACATTCGAATATTTCTCTTTAGCCAATGAAAAAATAAGTTTGAAACAAATCGTTTTACTTATATTTCAGTGATACAGTACGGCACCTTTTGTTGTTTATGTATTTTTTTCTTTACCCGTTCATTCAGACCATGCTTTTTTATAACCATATTCCATTAACCTATTAAATATTATTCTGCTTTCACTATTTTCTAATATTTAGAAAAATGTATTTTTATGCTCATGTAAAAAAAAAAAAAAAAAGTTTTCACTTCATCCAACACTTTTTTAAACTTAAATCTGTTAATACCTTTGTCCTTGTAGTCATTTAACTCTTAATTTGGAAAGAATAAAAATACAGTAATTACGCTTTAAAAAAACAGATAGAAATGGTAGAAGGGAAGGATGTTTATAAGACTCAATCCAGGGTAACCCGTGCATGTCGGTGTCTGACGGTGCTGCTTTGTGAAGAAAAAATAGATGTCATGAAGCTTATCCATTGTCATCGCATAAACTAATACATCTATTACGGGTTTTTGAAAATGCTTAATTTTAAAACGATTATATGTAATGCATTTGCTAAACCACTTTAAACAAACCAGGAAAAAGAGAGAAAGAATTGCATTTACGATTCAGAGTAAACTTAAACTGAAAGAAATAAATTAATGTATGTTCTTCTGCTTAGTGCTCGTTCGAATTTGATATTGATCATCCTGCTTTCAACGTATTTTTGGAATTTTAAATATTTTCTGTGATTCAAAGAAATCATAAATGTACTGAAATATCTACAATAAAAGCATTTTAAGCTTTTTTTAAGAATTATAAATGCATGGATTTTTATGCTATCAATATATATATATAAAGAATTTCTTTTATTATACTATTTACAGTATGATTTTTAAAATTATTTATACAGACAATAATTTGTTGTTGTTTTTTAATGAAACTAAAGATTAACTGCCATTTATTTCAATTTTTCATTATTATCTTTTTCCAAGAAATTTATATGCAAATGTATGCATTAATAAAGGTGGAGAAGAAAGAGAGAGAAGGACAGAAACGTGTTGCAATATAAAAGAAAAACTCTCCTAAATAGCATGAATATAAAATGAAATGTCAGAGGAGATTGGGACCTTTGGCATAATAAACGTTCGCGCTTAAGGAAAAAAAAAAAGAAAGAAAAAGGAAGCGTTTGAGTTCAACCGAGAATCCATAGCAGTTCGGTGACAGTAAAGAACTAATGCGATTAGGGAGGATTAGAAAAATAAGTTGGTATATAAAAGTAGAGAGGACTTGTTTCCCAAGTTATTTTAGTCTCTGATAGCAGCGGTTGAGGTCATGACAGAGGATATTAAAAAGTAGCCCTTGGAAAACTTGGCCAGTACACTGGGTGCGTTCACAGTATGTTCACATTTTAACACAAAAAATATATATATATACTACGTTTCTTTATTTTTCTTTTCTTTTTTCTAACCTTAAATAACAGCACAACCTCTTCGTTTTCCTCCTCATTCTTGACTTTCTTTTCAGAGATAGTGTCAGCTTTTGGTTTTATTATCTTTTTGTTCATACTTAGCTTCCTTTTAGTAATTTTTTTCCTGCCAGGTTGTATTCTGTAGGTTTATACTTTAATATTAGAAGACAACGAAGTAAATGCTAAAATGCGAAGACATTTAGAAAACGTATTTCATTTTACTTTGTTTTACTTACACACCAGTTTGAATTATCATCTAGTATCCATTAAGATACTGTTTTTATTTAAACTAAATCCGATTTTTAAAATTTTATTTGTGTGTGTGTGTGTGTGTGTGTGTGTGTGCGTGCGTGCGTGATATATATATACGCGTACGCACATATAGCATAGAGATATTTTCTCATAATAATTTTGCTTTGTCACATCTGAAAACTGTATTAAATACCCAGTGTACTATATTACACTATATACCGAATATAGGTTTGAAATGTCGTATTTTTTACAGATGTTAATTCTGTAGTCTTCTACGTGCATGTACGTATTCTTAACTTTTTGTTCGATTTTAGCACTGTCTGTTCTTAATCTCTTGTTTTACTCTATTTATACCTTTAACTCTACATTAACATCAAATGCCACATCCTATGGGCAGTAAACTTCATGTTACGATAGTAATAAAGTAAATGTCAAAGTTTGTTTAGCCTACAGGAATAGATTTTTTTTATTTTAATATATAGGTTTAATTACTTGAGATTAATTTTAAAATAACAACAAATCAACTTAACTGCAGATTGTGGTTTAAATAATTTTTAACAGAAAAATAATATAAGCAGAAAATAACAGTATTAGTTTATAAACAAATTTGTTTTATTCTAAAATGCAAGTTTGGTTTCTTTTATTTTTTGATAAAAAACTAGATTTTATAGCCATGACATTCTACTTTAAAATAATTTTAATTTACACCATTTGATAATTTTATTGTTTTAAAGAATGAACATGATTTATCAAACATAATTTTGACTGGATTGTTCAACATTCATTTAAGACGATGCCTATGAAATGAGTTCAACTTTGATTTGATTACTTTTGCAAATTATACTTATACGTTTTAGACTAGTTATACTTAAAATATGGTATTTTCAAGAATAATTAAGTTTAAGGATGTTTCTTTTTTGTCTTATGCTTCATTTTTTTTTGTCTTCGAGTTCTGTTTTTCAAGAAACTGGGTGGAATAAACTGAATGTGCTTTTTCGTGCATGATCATTGATGTTTTTTTGCTCACCGTTTGTTGTTATATACATTTTAACAGCAGAAAATATACATTACACTAAAATGTATGTATGTCTACGTTTGATTGGTTGAATAATTACTTTTATTTATTTCATAACAGAATACTTATTTTAACATTTCTTTGCATTGAAAGTGAACGCTTTTTAATGAAATATATATTTTATTTTATTTTGAAATATTAACCTCAATATATTATATTCTTAACTTGGTTTAAATTTCAACCCAGTAATTTCCTTACTTCAGATTGTTTGTGTATGTAAAGAATGTTTAAGAAAACAGCAAAAAATCAGATTACTAGCAAAACACCCACGTTTCAGTCCCGTTTTTATGTACACAATATGTACTTTTCCCTTTTTTAAAGATGTTTTTTTTTTTTTTTCCATAACATTATACAGTGTAAACCTATTGCACAACCGAAACAAGCATTTTGTTGAACGGGGGGTTCATAAAAACCGCATTTCCTATATAAACAACAACACTCTTATACAACGACCGAGCGAATGAAAAATATATCTTCTGGAAAATAAATTCTGAATCGTTGTAAGTTGTGTAAAAATAATTTTGTTTTTATACACCCTGAACATCTAAGGTGTTTGTATAATTTAGACAATATTAAAATGAGATTTTTGAAAACAAAATTATTTAATAAGATCTACCATTTTTGGCAGAACAAGTCAGTCAGTATATGTCCTATTTAAAAAGTAAATAAATATAAATCAAATTAAAATGTCGACTATTGTTGTATTATTTTTAAGTTTTAAATTAAATTATGTTATTAATCAAAATTAAATTGCATACAACTTAAAGTAAATTTTTGTTTTATTTATCCCTGATATTTTTGAAGATTGGCTATTTATCTACGATAATACATATACCTTACTGTCGCGTCTCATTTTATATATACTGCATATTTCAAAGCATGTTGTTTTAAATAGTTTTTATTTAATTAATTAAAATGATTACAGAGTAATAGTAATGGAAAAGTAAATATATATAATATATATATATGAAGGATATACTGAGTAATTTATATTTATTAAATCCTTCAATAATTTTCCGGAAAGAAAATCTCTAAAAACGTAAGTTTATGGAAAAAAGATCTTATTTTGTCTTGCATCATAAGCTGAAGCATTGTTGGCAGAGGGTTAAAAATTAAATTGAATATCTACATCGATCTTGGCGTGTTTGCATAATCCTCTTAGAGACTGATTACAAACAAGACTACAAAACACTAGCAGAAGGGAAAACCTTTCCGCTTTAAATCGATAGTTAGTCATTGTGTGTGTGTGTAAATAAATAATTTAATATCTGTAAATGTTAACAATACAAAATAATCTTGTGTGTCTAACAAAAGGAATACTATTAGAAAATTATTTCTAAAAATATTCATTTCAAAATTTTGTTGCAAGTAGTACCATTGTGGTCAACATTCTCATTACTTTGTTGTGTAACATTGTATAATAGTTGCCGCATATAAATTGAATATTTGTAAATATACTTGGAAAAAAATCATTAA
The DNA here is from genome assembly GCA_018389105.1 of Nautilus pompilius. NCBI lineage: Eukaryota > Metazoa > Mollusca > Cephalopoda > Nautilida > Nautilidae > Nautilus > Nautilus pompilius. The sequence goes on along the minus strand of JACATO010002743.1, from coordinate 282,751 downwards.
TCATCACTTTTGTTATATTAGATGCTTTCAGAATATACCTTAAAATATGGAGGCAAGTCTGTACAGTAAACGTTTTTTTAAAACATGATCTAGATTATATATATAAATAATGAGTGTGTGTTAAGATTTACCTGCTATTATTTTTCTTATTGTTTTCATGTTCTAATTAAATGTTTCTTTTGTATTAATATTTTAGAGGGGTTCCTGTACAAGAAAGTAAAATACGCACTGATAATCTTCATTTTTACACACGATTAATGGCAGTAGCGCATGATTAAAAGCCTACCTACAAAATTTCTGATAATTTGTAAATGGATTATTCATTTTTTACTAAATATTAAGGATTAATTTAGATTTATAAATTTTATTAATAAAAGATTATTTTAATCTTTTGTAATATATGAATCGTGTGTAAATTAAACCTGTTACTACTAATAATAAAGCATAAACAATAAATAGATTCAAAATAAATGTACATAAAAATGTTAAATTATCATTATTCTAGGTGTAACAAGACGTTTTGATAATCTGATTATCACGCACAGAGCATTTAGCATCCACAGTATTATTTGAACTGCAGCAGTTTTCATCTTAACTGTACACCATCTTTTTTCAAACAAATTCACCAAATTACTGTTTAAATTACTCTAAATTAAAACGCACGATCTACCTGCAGTTTTTTTTATTCTTCTACAAACGTCAGAACCGTAACTAGTTTATATGTTCACGTCTGTCGATGTCGGCGTTATTTATGAGGCAGAGATAGAGGGGGGGAGAGGGAGAGAGAGAGATGATAATGATGATGATGAGAGAGAGAGAGAGAGAGAGAGAAACAAGCTTCTTGTTTTTCTTCCAGCATTGCGTCTCCATCTCTCTACTTTTGCGAAGTTAGACAGTTTCATACGAAACTCTCAATGACCTGAAAATCACGTTTGATTTACATATCCAAAATAGTTAGCACCAGGAAAAACAATGTGGAAATACAAAACGCAATTCACCATCAATGTGAAAACCCCTTCTCATAAAAACACAACAGTAAAAAAACTCCAAGAAGTATAGTATCTTACGGACTTCCCTGCTAAATAAAAACGATGATTTTTTTGTATGTGCGGCTTAAGACCCACAATTTACGTATGATTATGGGATTTGGTAATAAATTTACAAAAACGCGCAGAAATATTAATTGCATTGAATTTTATTTTAAACACATGGATAATGAAATACTGCTTTTAACATTCTAAACAATGCATTGTGCATAAGACAAATGATTACATTTAAAATTTATGATTCCTATTCATTTATAATATTTTTTTAAAGTAACTCACTTTTTAAAGAATTTATTTTGGGTCTGTAAATAAACTACCAGCGATGTGTGTTGCTGACGATAGTGACAAGTGGTTTAAATATCATTTGAAAAGTCTTTCTAGGGACCCAGCAAAAGGTGCTTCGTGCGTCTTTGTAGCAACTGAACGGAGGAGGCAGACAGTTAAAAGACCACACATTTCTTTATTTTAGGGAAGAGAAAAGAATGGGCTGGAAAACAGTAATAGAAACGAGCGACACACGCACACATAAAATCAAGATATACTTATTATTAAGATTGATTATTTGATTTGTGATATGTGGATTGCTTCTAATGTTATAAGTAGTTTACCTGTGGTGTGCAGACATGAGGCAACATTTTCAATAAGTATGCCTTTCTCTCTGTTTTTCTTCCTAAAAGAAATGAAGCTAACAATGCATTTGTGAGGAAAGATAATATCAGCACAAGTCTCTCCAGTCCCAACCTGAAATCAAACAGACATTAATTTGCTCATTTTCAATCATGTGACTAATTTATACGGGATGGTTTATTGCATTGACAAGTAATTCCAATCTGGAGAGAGGCATCGCATTTTGCATAAAGTAAAAGTTTGTGCTAATCTAACCATTAATCTTTGTTAAGGATAAAATAAATTTAACAAAGTGCAGTGTTCTTCTTCATGCAATCAGTCGATGCCACTGTTAGAGAGGAGTAAAGTGTCAGGAAACGTTGATGCATTCATTTTGATAATATTCCTCCAGAAATGATTAAAATTATATATCTGCGACTTCTAAACGATATTTTTAAGGGACGGCCGTTTGGTCAGTGATTAGGCTACGTGACTGTTATAGTATGAGTTCGACTCCCGGTCGGCTCGGTTTTGCGTACCTCTCCCTAGCATGATGGCATAATTTCTTTTCATTCCTCGCCAGCCGGTCGAATAGGTTTGTCCGGGTACTCCTCAGGCTTTATCTCACATCCGAAAAACGAAGAGTTCTATTTGGGCTATTTTCCGCCGAAGTTGGAAGTTCTGGAACCTTGTGACGCAGGTTACGCCCTCTAACGGATAACCACGACACTACGCTTTCCCCATCATGGTTGTCTCCCTTGTAGATATTGGTTAAACAAAAAATAAAAACGTCTCAAATAATTCTAAATTGGTACACTGCACTCAATATTTTCTAATTATTAGTTATTTGAATATTTTAAAAAAATTGTTCAACTGGAATGAAATTTCTAAACAGTGTATACTTTCCTTTAATTTTATAAAATCATTAATATAACTAAAAATATTTTAATAATGTTAGTATTAGTTTTGCATAGACTTACTTGGTTGCTAGTTGAAAATAGATGTGAATATATTTGTTCTTTATTTTACGTTTTCTTTTAAAAATACTAAAAGTCAGCTGATAGGACCATATCAGTAAGCTAACTTTTGCTATTTATATTTACTTATTTTGTTGTTATCAATAGATTTTAAAGTATATAGAATTACTTTCAAAATTTAATTTTAATATTCACCAAATACTGGTTTGCGGCCTTTTTTTTAAAAAAAAAAGTAGATAGAAATTTTCTGATGAACTCTTGAGCAACTATGAATTTTTTTATTTTAAAAATGTTTTAATAGACTAAGGGTATACTCTTACGGGCTAATTTTAAAAGCACGATAATGCAAAAACAACGCTAAGATAAAATTACCTCCCATGTTTCTAATGAGACAGGTCTAGGGGATACAACTCTACTTATCGAACTGTCAGCGATATTTGTATCAGTTGTCTTTTTCACAGTACCCAGTACGCTAATTTGTTGTTGTTGTTGTTGGTAAATTAGCCAATAATTCAGGTTTGTTGTTGTTGCTGCTTTCCTAGACGCTAGGTAAATATTACGGTGAATATATTTGAAGCAAGGTGAAAATAAAATGCGATTTAGTCTCTTTACATATTCAATCCTACTTTGAAAAGTGATGCTGCCTGATCCAGCCAGACGGATACACTACTTCTCTTATAATTTAATTTCATTTTATAAGTTTGGCCCTATATATATATTGTGTGTGTGTGTGTGTGTGTGTGTGGTGTGTGGGTGTGGTGTGTGAGAGAGAGAGAGAGACTTTTTGTAGACAAAAAACAATCGTCTTACAAAAATGGAACATATTATATTATTATTATTATTATTATATTTTATATTATTATTATTATTATTATTATTATTATTATTAGTATTATTATTATTATTATGTAAAAGTTTTAATTAGTATGTCTTTAAAAATTATATATCTAAAAATACACATAGAAATACATAAATGGCCTAATAAATGTTTTTAAAAGTGAGAAAAAGATAGTATGCCTATGTAAATCCTGTAATCACTATGGCAACTAAACATGAAATAAACAAACGATATAAATACAGGGATTCTCTCTCTCTCTCTCTCTCTCTCTCTCTCTCTCTCTCTCTCTCTCTCTCTCTATCTATCTATCTATCTATCTATCTCTTCATCTCTCTCATATACTCTCTCTCTCTATCTATCTTCTCATCTCTTCATATATCTCTCTCTCTCTCTATCTATCTATCTCTTCATATCTCTCTCTCTCTCATCTCTCTCTCTCTCTCATCTCTCATCTCTCTCTCTCTCTCTCTCTCTCTCTCTCTCTCTCAACAGATTAATTTACTCTAAAGATGATTAATAATTACTTTGTGTTTTCGTTTTCAATCTGCTGACAGAATATTTTGCAGTTGTCATGCGTCATCAACGCCTTTCCACTGCTCTCTCCTTCTACCTTTGATAAAAGTATCAAGTTCTGATGAATAGTTCGTCGGAATAATTTTGCAAACAAATAATTTTATCTGTTATTTCATTAGGTGTAGATACAGATGTTTGCATGTGTTTTGTTCTTTTTTGTATCGCACCTGGGAATTAGTTTATATTTTGTTTATCGACATCAGGATGACAGAAAAAAGCAACACGCATCTCTCTTTGGCAGAAATAAAATATGCGATAATTATTATAAAAAAAGATGAAAACTAGTTAATACAACTTGGAAATAAGAGTTATTAGTATCAAACAAGTGATTTCAACTTACTTTACTAAGCTGCTTTTTAAAATTGGTTTAGTTGGTTAGATGCCCTTTCTGTTAAGAATGAAACTGTTTGACATGTGCCCAACCAATGTGACAGAATCAGTGAATTAAAAACCACACCGCTAGCAGATATTACAACTCTTTACCTAAGATGAGCAATATAAAAACTGAAATTCCTCCTTGAGGGTTTTTGGTACACGACGTAAATTCCATCTGTGCTCAAAATAGCTAAGTAACGCATGTAATGTTATAATTCTTAGATTGATCTGTTTCTTATCTGTTTTGACGCTGATCAACACCGTTGTCGTTGTTTTAAAGAGAAAAAGTAGAAAGAAGGGGGGAAAAAATGTTTTTATAGTTAGCGTTTCGTTTCGACAAAGCCCAATTAATATATTACAGGTACAAATGTCGATATTCCCTGAGAGGACAGGAAATTTTAAAATCATATGCAGACGTCCTTTTGCCATAAAATGAGTCAGCCAACATATTCCTAGAACCATTGACGTCTTTCTTCGGCTAATTTGCTTCGTGAAATGTCTCAATCATCTACCACCAAATTCCTGAAGAAATTTCCAAAGTCCAACCTTGAAACGCGCTCGGTGATTTGTTTCTTCTCGAGTACTCGAGTGTCACGGGGTGTGTAATATAAAAAACAATGCTAATATCTACACATAGTTTTTACCTGAACAAAAGTGAGAAACTTTGGTTTAGCCAACTCTTCCATAAAACAACGACATGCGTTCAGCATCAATGGTTAACGATCTACAAGCTTTTAAAATTTTAACAGTAAAATGACTATATTTCTTTAGGCTAGAATGGTTTTTAAAATTTTTTTTAGCCTTAATACCTTCTAAATGAATGCTTAATGTATAATTATTAGTTACGGTAACTTATAAAGTAATAATAATAGTAAATTATAATTATTGTAGTAATGAAAGTAGATAGTAAAATAGTAGTAGTAATAATAGATAGTAGCTCTTGATGCATACAGTGGAGACAAAGTTAAAGGTCTAAAAACACTCAACACTGAAGCATGATAAGGAATCACTACCGGTGCCTAGAAAAGTGAATTAAAAGAAATAAAGAAAATAACCTGCACAGGTGTGCCTAAATCTCCGATATCAACTGCCAAAACAGCTGCCAGTAAGACCAACCGCGAAATCAGATCTAGCGACTCCGCCGAACACACACGTGATCGATCCTTCGACCACAGAGATCCATGCAGTTGAAAACCCTGGAAGAATCAATAAATCTGCAAATTGGGATATTTATATACAAATGAATATTTATATCAAATAATGATATTAATCGAAGAAATATTAATATATCTCTTTTAACCTCCTTTGTTCATCTTGTTTAGCTGCAGGATGCTGAGTGTTTCTCAATCACCTATATAACTGAAACATGCAACTACTTTTAATAAATCGCACGTGCGCACATTCGGATAACCTAATGCGAGTCCGTGCGCGCGCAAACCTATTATTTCCTCGTTGTTGTTTTTTTTCTTCCTCCTTTCTTTCTAAATAAAAGAAATCTCTCCACATCTCGAGTCGTTCAGTGCAAAATCACAAATAACCATCGCCCGTTTTTTTTTTCTTTTTCTTTTATTATTCGGAGAGAGAGAGAGAGAGAAAGAGATTTAAAATTGAAACCAAAAGAATAACAGAAACTTTATATATAATCAGTGGCAGTGGCTGGATGTCGGATGTGGTGGCGATGGTGAGGCTGCTGCTACCTACCTAAAGGCGGAAAGCCGAGAAGAAGAGGATTTCAGCGGCTCTTTGTTTGACGGTGGTGGGCGGAAACGACGTAGGACGGGCAGTTTATCACTCTCCTTTGACATGCGAAGTCGGGGGCGCTGCTGTACGGGCCCTCAAATCGCGTTAGAGACGAGGGCGGAGTTTTGTCAAACAGTAACAACAACAACATTGCATTGAAATTCTGAAACAAACAGTGGTTTGAAAAGGGGGGGATTTACTGTCAACTGAGAACAGTTGTTTTCAAATGAAAACTGTGTTTATTGAATTTAAAATATTCTGTATTTAAATATGCTTTTTTTTCCTTTATAGTTTAAGCGTGGAAAGAAAATTGATATCTCTTTCAGTCCGAGCGAAAGTGGGCCGGCCAATTACGGGAAGATGGTTTCTAAGCAAATCTGTGTGTACTCACACATCATGGTGCGTTCGTAGAGTATAGGGATCTGCAAACTATAGACATGCGCGCGCACACGGCTTTGCTAAGAATCAGAGAATGGTGCTTAAGAAAAAAAATAGGAAGAGAAGAAGGCCTCTTATGTAATTAATCCAACAGATAAACGACTGCTGAGTAAAGCCAGTTCTAAGAAAAGGTAATTTATCTAAGGTGGAAGAACTGGTATGACCGACCGAGCTGGTTGTTGGTTTTCTCAAGCGAGGATGTCGACATCCAAGAAGAAACCGCTGATCACTTCTAGTTGTTTTTTTTTTTTTTTTGTATTGCAACACGACTTTAAAAGTAGATAAATAAAATAGATGTACAAAATTAATATAATGTATTAGTCGCTAGTGTTTCAGAACTCTGCGAAAGTAAATCTTTCCGCTCTCTCTAAACAACTCTCAACTGATGAACTTTCTTCGGCTAATTTTTTTTTTGTAAAGAACAATTAAATAATAATAATAATAATAATAATAATAATAATAATAATAATAATAATAATAAATAATAATAATAATAATAATAATAATAATAATAATAATAATAATAATAATAATAATATAATAATATAATCTATATATGTAAATGTTGCCATTTACACAAAGATAGTGTTAAGGTGATCTGTTAGAAGCTCTTCACTCTACTGCCATTTCCTTTTCTCTGCTAACATGAAGAAGATAGATTTTACTTTTCCACGATTTACTTACCTTAAAATCAACTAGTTAAAAATTTTGTGGAGCGAAACTTGGATTTTGTTGTTACTTTGTGTGTGTGGTGTGTGTGTGTGTGTAGGAGGAGGAGGAGGAGGGAGTAATCTTTTCTTAAAGCAGTCATAGCTGTTTGGCATAGAATGAAAAACGGTATGTTTGTCTGTACCAATAGCGTTTTATTGTTTTTTCTTTGAATCGAAGAAAACAACATAAATAACCAGCAAAAAAAAAAAAAAAATTAGAAAAACAGAAATACCATCAGAAGAAAAGTTACAAGAAACGGGAGAGAAAATGGTTACTGTTTTAGCTTGTTCAATTTATCCGAAATTTAAACCGTCAAAAGCAGGTTATCTCCTCTTGCTCCAAGTCAAGTTACATACTGTCAAATTCCTTATTTTATTTAGTCTACTTTAGCCTAATCAAGAAACCATCTCTGGATGATGCACCCCGCCCCCCTCCCCCCCAACACACACACACTCCACTCCACTCCACTCCACTCCACTCCAACCACTCCACTCCACTTCACTCCACTCCACTTGTCTACTTCTGAGTGAAAGCAAATAATATTAATCGATGCTGAAATAGTCTACAGTCAGTATCAACAAATATTGCTGGTGATTTCCGTTAATTCAACCGCAGTCTTCGTACTACAGAAACATCTTTCCAACAATAAAACATTTCGAATATTGATCAAGAAGTGAAAACTGAAAATAATTATCAGTTCAGTCGCGCTAACTGTCCTACGTCTGTTGCTGGTGAACAAAACAGTTTCAAAATACCCTAACTTTCTGGCAGATGCACACCTTGAAGAATAACGAATAAGTTGAACGAATATTCCATTAAAAAAAATGTAACATTTTTCTTGCTTTGAAAAGATTAAATGGCGCGCAAATAGTTTCATATTTTTAATGCCTACTACGTCTTTAAAATTAATGTTCTGAAATATTGCTGTGATATTATATTAGATATTTGTAAAGATAATTTTTCTTTGATTGGCTTGGATTAGTTAATATGTCGGTTGTGTTGCAGTATATTTGCTAATAATGAAATTTTTACTTCGATTTAACTATTTTTAAGAATTTAATTTTTTGTGATGCACTGATGTAAACTGATATCTTAAATCCATTTCATGGATAAAGATTACAACTATGGTCTAGGATCTTTAAACATTAAGTGAAACCGAAGATTATTATGTTTAGTTCCGTTATCGTATGCATTTTCACTAATTAATGCAATAAAAGTTGATGTTTGATTACTGAAATATGTAGTCCTAATTATATTGGAGAAAGTGCCGGTTGTAAATTCCACCAATTTACCATCAAGCAGCGTGGTGTGGTTATTAAGTCGACCCAGAAGCTACCATGGAAACATAAATTTAGGAGGGACGACATTGGGACTCTGGAACCATATCTGGAGGGGCTCCATCGAGTTAAAATATCACAGATCTTTCTCTCTTTCTTTCTTTTCTTTTCTTTTTTTTTTAACCCAATGGGCTGTACGAGACTGCGTAACTCAACTACACGTTCATTGGAATTTTACAACTCTATGAACTTCACATTGTCAAAATTCATTTGCAGGGTCGTTTGTATTGCCTCTCTCTCTCTTGTGTATTTCGATTCAAATCGATGGCCGATTTCCACGAAGAAAAGAAGGAAGAAGAAAACAACAACATGGACTGAATCAAGGTCTTTTTCTTCTAATTACCCTGCAGTATATTAGAATCTTGTAGGCTGGGCACCGACAATAAGCTTTGTCCACTATTCGCGTGTGGGTGGCGCGACGATTTTTAACCGAGGTGCAAGTAATACCCCCACAAGCCTTTTATATCTATCTACCGCGCCGTGAGAGTTTTACTGTGATTTCTCTTGGAGCCAGACTCTGGCAGTAAGAGCGCACGAAACTGTCTATATCCCTAGAGCTAATTTATGAGCGTGCGAAAGGTCGTTTTCATTTCATTGCGCATACCGTGGAAAAAGACCTTCCAAATCGCTAACGGCTGCTTTTATATCTGTGAACTGAGGCAGGAGTGGCGGTTTTGGAATCTTGTCATATAATAAGGGTGACCGGTAGGGAACGGACAGTCGACAGCATCCTCAAATATTTGTCGGACTATATCTTTCAAGCTTATTTCCACGACATCGACACCAGCAGGACTACGGATGTTCGCTCTACGAGATGATGATGATGATGATGATGATGATGATGATGATGATGATGATGATGAGACTGGCGTACGGAAGTCGTTAGAAAACGGTAGTAGCTCGGTTTTCGGGACGTGCACTGTGTGTAGCACAAGACAGCGGTCCGGATGGTGATACAGTAAGCAGCTTCAGACCCGCCAGTTCTTCGGACGTCGGCTACGGGGTAGACTTACCCTGTGAATCGGAGAAGTCTCTTTGATACACACTTCTCGTTTCACAGGGTATATTTACCGCGCGGCACTAACTGACACGATGGTCTGGGAAGATATAGACTTTCTTCTTTCTGGTTTTTGTTTTTTTTTTTTTAATACGTATATCCGTGATCGCAGGCGTAACCATTTTCAGAAAGCCTTCAACAAGCATGCACGTGAAAGAAAGAGGAGGGGAGTGGGGGTAGAAGAAAAAAGTGGACCGTTATTTAACTTTATTATTTCGTTTCTTTTTAAAAAAAAAAAATCAATATAGATGTATTCTGAATACCAACAATACTTTTTCTCCCTCCCCCTCCTCCACCTAAAGATTTCAAACCCATGCAGACAAACTGGATTGAATGCGCTAAATTTGACTGATCGGAGATGACTCTAATGGGATCTTTTCAGACACAGTTATGCAGTCATGTCAACCGGACAAATGCAAGATATTTAGTAGAACGTTATTTTCCGTCTTGTGGCATTTAATGGCCCCCGAGTTGGCATAGTTCATTTGACAGTTATATAGTTGCTTCGTATGAAAACGGAGACTGTCAGAGAGGCATGACTAAAGATGATAACTCGACCTTTAAAAAAAAAGCTAAACATATATGTGCGTGGTGCGTGCGTTAGTTACACTGCGTTGTTTGTTTGTTTTTTTTAAACCAACCTTTACTTTTAGTACACCAAGGGGATAACTGAATTAGTCGTTTTATGCAATTTCGGGAGCAAAGATAAATAAATAAATTCACGTGTAATAATTAAAAGTATTATATTTGTTCGATATTTCGTGCATCAGTTTATTTTGATTTTTGATCTTGTGTTGGGAAATAGAAATTTATGTAATGCGATATGTAAATAAGTACAACTTAACATTTCGAAACAAACTCTCACTGACTGAAACTGATGTAAATAGGGTCACAGAGGCAAGTAAAGGCTGGGGTAAAAGAGCCTATTCGCGCAGTGGAGATTTTCATGACAGAATTTCATAAAAGGCTCTATAGATGTTAGTTTGGTGATATACTTACTAGCAATACGACTGGCGATCGTCATTTGTAGATAGTGACATTTGATTGGCTGGTTATTTTAAGGTTCATTATTGAAGAAAGAAAAAACCGATTCGTCTCTCTCTCTCTCTCTCTCTCTCTCTCCATCTCTCTCTCTCTCTCTGTATCTCTCTCTCTCTCTCTCCTCTCTTTTAAAAGCAAAACAATAGCGGACTACTAGATAATGTGCCAGTCAATGCAGTAAATTTTAAAGGAGAACAATGCATAAACAATATTTTTTTTCCAGTCTAAAGGGGCTTTTTCAGCTGATTTTTTTAAAAATACGTTTGCTTATTTAACAATAGATTTCATTGTGAATTAATTTTGAATTATGTAATTTTGCAAAAATAACTGCTGGCGACAGTTTAAGTAAAGGCAAAATCTCTTTGTGTACCTGAGATATTTTAATTTAAAATGAATTGTCTTTTATTGTAACTATACATTACTTAGCGGTTTTAATCACGTGTTTTATGTAAAATAAAGGAAAAGGTGTGTGTGTATTTAATATTACATTTTTTATAAGATGAGAACATACACAAAAACACACACAGTTTGTGTAAGTGCGTATCCCAGGTACACTAATCTGGGAAGAAACGTGTGTGTGTGTGTGTGTGTGGTGTGTGTGTGTGTGTGTGTGTGTGTGTGTGTTGTGTGTGTGTAATTACTTCATTTTTCCATATTATAAATCTGGATATCAAAATGTGCGACCTAAATGTATTAATTATATTATTTGGCTTTTAAATACCTCTCTCTCTCTCTCTCTCTGGAGAGGAAATTTGTTTATAAAATTTTAATGTTACTTCTTTCGGCAATAATTCCACAATTTTTCTCCTCGGTTATTTAAAGCAAGCAAAAGATCAGAATTCTTTTACTGAATTGAAGTTGCTAGCCAGAAACTCATCAAGCAGTTTAGTTTAAGGAATGTACAGGCCAGCTACAAGCACATTTTCAGCAATATCAATGGCTGCTTGACGTAGTTGTGGAACCATTCATTATTTATAGAATTTATTCACATATATTTTTGTATAAATAAAGAAAATTGTTGCAATTAAGTTTGCTGATGGCAGCAATAAATTCGTAACATGATAAAATTATGTTTAATGCAATCAATTTATGACAGTTAAGTTAACCGCTCGGAAAAAGTTAGGCAAATTCTATATTCGTGTAGTTATTCACATACCGTTTTATATAATTACAGTATTCTTTTTAAATTAATTAAAAACCGTGCTTACGTATAAATGTTCACTAATAATAATAATAATAATAATAATAATAATAATAATAATAATAATAATAATAATAATAATAATAATAATAATAATAATAATAATAATATAATAATAATAATAATAATAACATAAGAAAATACAGAAATAGAACTGAAATGTGTTTATAAAAAGGAGATTCAGTTCCCTTAAATATATAGTGACAGTTAACAACGTTTTGGTCCTTGTTTCAGGATGCGAATATATTTTGTTTACTTAAAAAGAATCAAATAAATATTTGTTGAAACTACTTTACTCTCACCCTAGCCGATAATGACAACACCGGCTGCCTGGATAGCTAGCTAGCCCGATTTGTCCGCCTGGTCGCTTAGCTATTCATATCTGCCTCGATTCTATCCAGTTCTACTTCCACCAAGCTTCGATCATTCGGTTCACCTATTTCTCGCAGCTTACGCTTCGCATAACTCGTCCTCATATATCTCGTAATGTATGGTGGAGATCCAAAGAGTTAAGGAAGATTCTGAGTCATGGATTCAGTATATATGGTCACGATGTATAGGGTTCGTGCGCTGGTGATATCTGTGTTACAGCATAATCTCACACTCTCTCTCTCTCTCTGAAACTCTCTCTCCATCTCTCTCTCTCTCTGTGTCTCCATCTCTCTCTCTCTCTCTCTGAAACGCTCTCGCCATCTCTCTCTTCGCTCTCTCTCTCTCTTCTCCCTCTCTCTCTCTCCTCTCCTCCCTCGCTCATCTGTGTCTCCATCTCCCTCTCTCGTCTCTCATCTCTCCCTCCGCCTCCTCTCTCTCTCTCTCTCTCTTCTCCTCTCTCCCCTCTCCTCTCTCCTCTCTCTCTCTCCTCTGTTGTCTCCATCCTCTCTCTCTCTCTCTGTGTCTCTGTGTCTCCATCCTTCTCCATCTCTTCTCTCTCTCTCCTCTCCTCCCTCTCTCTCTCTCTCTCTCCCTCTCGTTTTAAACATGCTATTCCATATTACGGATTCTTTCTCAAAAGAAAAAAAAAATTAATGATATTTATCGTTGAATTTGACAAGGATACAAACTATAAAAAAATTTTTTAGTTAATAAATTTAAAGTGGGCCAGTAAAAATTATAATTTTGATAATCTTTTCGAAAAATTTTACCATAAAAATAAAAAAGGCAATTTTTCTTTCATATTTATATTTGTTTGTTTTTTTCTTTTAAATTTAGAATAATTAAAATAATGATGGTCTTTAGATATTTTGAATCAATTTTAAGAAAAAGTACTTTTTAATTATTGAGTATAAAATATAATAACTTTTTAATAGAATTGCCAAGGAATGTAATAGCCAGATATATCATGTGCTTGTAGAAATGAATAAGTTAAATTCCCATGCAATGATAAATGTAACATTTAGAAAAAAATTAAGTAATAGACTAAACTATTTTTTCTAATATTTTAAAACCAAATACCTGATTGCCAATTTTTTTGATATTGTGTAAAATAGAATAATGATATATTAAAATGTATTAAGAATCACGTAGATTTTATAGCTGTCTAAAGAAAGCCTATTTATTTATATAATTTTTTTTTAAAAATGCACAAGTGCTTGTTTTAATTATTAGTTCACAGATTTATCGTCACTGTATATACAGAATAGACGTAGATCAAGAAATTAAATGAAGACTGAAAATGACAAAAAGTACTAGGTAGAATTGAAATATATGTTATTAGAAAAATATTCTTAAGTACTCAATGATAGTTTGTAGATATGCAGCCTTGATTTTAAATCAATAGCTCAGAACAATGAAAAAATAGCAAAAACTTATCATGATCTGTAATTAAATCCATTTCAAAACTAACAAATATACTTAATTGTATTTATTTAATTAATAATTGAAACTATTTGTAGAATTTCCTAAATTAATTGGCGTTGTTTTGTTATGTTTTTTTTATAACACCGAATCTGCAGAGCTTTGTGTATGTGTACCATAAAATCAAAGATAACATCTTGTATGCATTCGTTTGGTAAAGTCATTAATTATTCGTCTTTTGTACTTTAATTGCATAGTCGCTGATATGGACCTATCCTGTGAGTGTCGAACAAAGAACACGAATACAGGATATTTTCATTGATTCTGAAGCTTCTGCGTCTGCGGAAAACCAAATAACGCAGAATGAACAATAAGCTTTCATTCGGATTTAAACGAAAACAGATAAGCTGCTTTGTTGCATTCGAGGATTGACAAAGATTGTCTAAGTGCACACGGTATGTACTGTCTGATTAAATCTTTTACAGATGATAACAACTGGTTTTAACTAATTTATTATTATTATTATTATCATCTTAAGTGTTCTCACATTAATTTACGAGACTTTCTTTTATTCCAATAAAAACAAATTAAAAACAAGAATATAGTTTGACCCATCTGACAAAAGGTAACTGCGAATATTAGAGATGGAATGAGCAGCTTACAGGTGAGTATTATGGATGTACGCATATCTGTCAACATGAAAAGTTAAAATGCTACAAGATCCATGTTACTAATGCGAAGTCGCTTTTGCTTAAGGTATCCAATCCTTAACATGCGAGCTGCAAACTGGAACCTAAATAATTGCATGTTAGTGCTCTGACCTTTCGTTAAAAAAATATTAACTTGCTTGGAAAAATGAAACCTTATTTCTTCAGGTTAAAAAATAATAATACACGTATGTTTGCGTGTGTATAAAATCAAAATATCTTAAATGCCTGTAAACTTTAATTTTTTTTTTTAAATAGAAGAAAGAGCTCGTGACTTTTCCATTGTAGACCGTGGTGAAAGAAAAAAATTATCTCTAAAGTTAGCGTGTATTGACTACACCGTGGTAAATCTTTCCCTATTGCTTTTCAAACAGAACCATTAAAAAATCTTTTAGTAAACAATTTTAATTGCAATTTTTTAACATTTATTTACAAGCACTGAGTTTTTAATGAAACAAGCGATGGCGAGATCTAACAGATTAATTTGAATGTTCCATCTTAGCTGCTACTTTTTATCTTGATATATATATATTTTTTAAGTGTTTGCTGAGAAAACTTCGAAAGAGACAATGAAGCAAGAGTTTGATTTAATAAATTGCCAGAATGCAACTTGTTTGACAAAATAAATATTTCTTTTAAAAAAAATATATATATATCCAGTAAAGACAATAGAAGGAAGAAAACGCTGCTATTGGCACCATCGAAATATTAGATGTCTACAGGAAAGGAATATTTTTATACAAAGAAAGAACTTATGGTGGTGTTAGTGCATTCTTACTTAACGCATTGCAATCAGCTCTAGGTCTACTATACGACTAATGCGGTGAAAATTATAAGAGACGGTTACGCTTTAACATGACGATCTTCTTTCAAATCTTTGCTAATAAAGATGTTACGTACGTGTAGCTTTAATGAACTCGGTTTAATGAATAATACAAACAACAATAACAACGATGATAAAACAACGACAGATCATCTGGTTTCTATTTACCTCCACATCCTTATCAGCTGCATAAGATGGCACAGAACTCGAACCAATACAAAAGCGGTCCAAAGAGTAGAATATAGCGGCGCACAGACAGATGATATATACTATACACCACAGATCAGTTGCTATGATTTATGTTTGAAAAAGAAAACGAAAACACTTTGAATGTCTTTTAAAAATAAAGTAAAGCGATGATCAATCACTAAATGAAAATAAAAACTATGTAAATAACAGGTTCTGAAAACTTTAAAGATTCATTATTCTTGAATCTCCAGAACAAATGCTAACAAGACTGTTTACATATATATATATATATGCAAAAGGAAAAAAAAAAAATTAAGAGCAATGGAAAGCATTAGTAGTGATGCATGGACTTTCATAACTGTTCTATTACTAATAATATTACTACTATTAAATAAATAGATTTCTAGATAAATTGCTTTATATTTAATAACATTTTTAGATTTAAATATAGGCTGCAATAATGTACTTTATGCTCTATGATCTGTCGTTGTAAACACGAGATGCATTATTTTCTACTTGTATTACTCTAAGTCAATCCCAGACAATATTCACAGGTAAAATTTTAGATTATAGATATATATTTTGTTTAAATTAAGAAGTATATTAAAAGTATACATGAAATAAAATGTGTAGTATTTTAAAGATTAATTTTCTGATATCTAATCAATTAAGATTAATAACTGATTACGTTTTTGAATAATTCCTAATACAGTTGGATAAACGTTAATTTTTCCCATTTTGTTGATTATTTCTGAATATAAATGAAGACAATTAGTAAATTAATTAATTTGGGAAGTTAAACTGACATTGATAAATAACTACCGTTGCCAAAGTGACATAAAAAAGAAAAAAATCTATGTGCCTGGCTTACCTCATAAATAATATGCTCACCTTTCAAGATCGTGTGTCAGAAGACGTCACGTGCGTTCGGTAGCCATCGTCTTATTCGGAAAGCGACGGATGGGCAGGGCGAACTGCAGTAATCACTAGTGCTATCTGTACCAGGCGGAAAGGCTGTGACGACACGGACATCGTTCACGCATAAAACAAGGGTTTTTCTCTCACTGCAAGTCTGCATCAGTGAAGCTGTTGACTGCTCCGTTCCTTGCTTGAACTTAAAAGCAAATAAATAAGTAATGATCGCCGAAACGCCAAACAAGACAGAGCTTGTCACGCTTTCACCGAGCAAGAAGAAAACCGACTTGTGACCAGTCGGTCGTGAAAGTGGAAAATTTTACTCAAATTAATCAGATCTCTCTCTCTCTCTCCCTCCCTCTCCCTCTCTCTCGGACAAAGAAAAATATTTTAAGGTAAAACCAAATACGAAATAAGGTAATTAATGAAGTTTTTATTTTTAAATAATATTGATCATAATTCTCAATAATTTCGTCAATACTGAATCTGGATTTTAAAATGTATCAGTTAACTCATAAAGAAATAAAAAATATATTTAAATTATGTAATTAAACTATTTATTTATCAAATAATGTATCCACTAAAATGTTTGCAAGAAGGTCCTTTTAAATCTACAATTAAATAAAACCAAGAAACAATAACAAAACAAGCTAAGGCAAAATTTCATTCATCATGTATATAAACAAAATTTAGAGGTTTGTAAAGATTCGTATATTTTTATCCATTACGTGCTGTTATATTTTAATGTATAACAAACCGGTTTTAAAAGAATGATTATTTGCTTTGTAGAAATCTTTTGGACAGTGGAGATTAAATGGCTGAGAAATAAGTTAAACACATTTTTCTAACTTCACTTTTCGTTAAGGAAACGTTCCGTAAATCCACTAAGCAGTCATCTTTATCGTATTCTGTTTTTCTTATGACCGCATTAAAGAATAAAATTAAATGAGAAGTACCATCTTTCATTATATTATTGCCGTGTAAATAACGTGTAAAGATATCACTTGATTTTTTGATGGTAGTTATTAAAAAGAAAGTAAATATGACTTTTGTCCTGTGGCACATACATAAACAGTCGAAGTGACTATGTAAGAAAGCACGATTATCTATCACTGATTCTTTCTCGAAGAAAACATTTTGTGAAAGATAATTGAATCATATATATTTCTTCTTATTTCATTCATTTCTTTTTACCATACAGATTTCATGAAGGCAGTCTCATTATCAATACTTTAAAACGTGTCAGTTATTAGTGATAAATTGTATTTTTTGAAGCTTAATTTTTTTCTAAATTTACTTCTGAATGAAAAGAAGTGCTATTATTATTATTATTATTTTTTAGTATTATTATATTATTATTATTATTATTATGATTAGTATATTATTATTATTATTATTAATTATTATTATTATTATAGTATGATTATTATTATTATTATTATTATTATTATTATTATTATTATTATTATTATTAGTATTTTTTTTATTATTTTTCCGGTTAATCTCTCCACAAAAAGGTTACTTTTGAGCATAGTTAATTATACTTTATTTGGTCAGAATAAAACGATAAATAGTTAATTGTTTAATCAAATAAATAGCCAAGAGAGGAAAATCAAGTGAAAATACATGCCAAACACTAACATTTGAATAGAAGGACAACTCTTTAACAAGTGAAATTAAGATCCGTTCAGGACAGGAAAAGGAAACTAAAGTACTGGAATATAAAAGAGGCACCTGTAATAGTGTGGTTGAGATATTCCACTGTTCATATCCGAACTAGCAGTTTTATTGTTATGAAAGAAGACCAGACCCTTGTTTTTATAGATTTAGAAGGAAAAATCTCATTCCCAAAGGATCGAAAGACCCGGGTCGAACTGTTTATCATTTTCGCCGAATCGCGCCGGAGAGCAAATCTTCGTCGGCCACCGTCCATGATATGTAGCTATTAAATCCTCTGACTAGTGTAATGCATTGTATCAACTGATCGACGGGTTGTTGATAAATTCGGGACTCTTCGTAAAGTGCGTTTGATTTATGCGTAAACACCTACATGGGACTGTCATGACGACCGTGCTGAAGGAAAGACTGTATTCCGAGCATACGTGACAGGAGATTGCAGCTAGAGACTAAACAATTACGGCTCGCCTTCATTGCCTTCCCTTAATCAGAGTAGTTAAATCGTAATGGAAGAGGAGACCCAGAGACGGGAATTCAAAGCAGTGCCCCATCAAATGATATCGGAAAGTGGAGAATAGAAAGATTAAAACCGCCCAACAGTAAAGCGTAAAGCGTAAAGATTCTAAAAATACAACTACAGCTAAGAAAAAGACAAAAAAAAAATAATAAAGTGCACTTGAATTTCGAACTCAGCTGCTTAATGAGATTTACAATTTCTGTTTTGTGCGTATGATAGATAAGCTTTTGCTATCTCTCTTTGTTTGGTGCTTTTTTTGGATCTAAAATAAAAAAGATAATCGATCCTCTCTTTCTGTTTTTTTAATTATCTCTTTTGCCATCGTCCCACTACGCCGAGAGAGTTTTTCTGAGAGACAGGATCATGCAGTCTAGTAGGTGGTTGCGACGAATATCAAAAAACTAAGACGCTCGAGTTGAAGTAGCCATGTTTGATTATGTCATCAGACTGCTTCCAGAACCATTCAGCACCCACCCTTTAAACAATAATGCATTGCGATAAAAAGGAAGAAACACAAAGACACACATACAAGCAAAGAAAAACCAGAACAAAATAATATAAATAAGTAAATATTTGTAACTGCGTTTGCAATTAATAAGAAAGCATTATTCTGATACAAAGAGAGTGCTGCATGAACAGGTCAAAGGTAAGGTCGATGACGCATGCCGCATATTCGAAAGCAGAGTGATTTCAAGTACAGAATAGTTCTAGTCACATGGCTTAATTAGATTATTTTAACAGACATTAAAACTGCAATAAAATCTGCCATAAATTTAATTGCAGTTTTATTGGTCTTTTAACATTGCCAAAGGGAAACGGTTATGGAATAGAACAAACATACGTGGACGAATCGCTAAGTATACACCGCAATAATTTTTAATTATTTAAATTGCATTTTTGCACAGGTAAAAAGCAAATTGCATTTTTGCACAGGTAAAAAGCATTTGATTTGGTCAAACTTAAAATTAAAAAAAAAACAAACAAACGAACTGCGTTTCTACGTCTTCGTGTACTGAATTATCATTGTTTTAAATAGTGTGCATTTCTCCCCCATGTAAGATCGGGTTGTCATCGAAACGAGTGAAATGCAAAGTGTTTTTTGTTTGTTTGTTTCTTTTTTTGCAAATACATTAAGCAAAAAAATGCTTTAATTTCAACTACTGTCATTAGCTAGCACAATTTATTTAGGCCTTGATTGAATGTATCTATAAGCGCTACCACCGGTTAGGTATTTTCTCCTTATTTTACGTTAAAATGCCCCACAAAAATCTGCAAGCTTCGTGTGAATATTATTCTAATTAGAAAATCGAGGACAACAATTAAAAAAGAAGGCAGTGAGATTGATTTCTATTATGTCTTTGTCGAGAAAACATGAAATGTATTTGAATAAATGTGCAAATTACTAAAGAAGAGTTCTGGTATTTGTAGAGTGTAGTCTGGTTATCTCAGGTGTTCGTCGATATCAGGCTACACTACCTGCGAGCCTAGTTACTGAACAGCCAGCGGTTCTTACTCATTAAACAAGATCCCGCACAGGTCATCTTCGGTTACGAGGGGCGACCATTATTCATTATTATATTATATTATTATTACGAACGTTGTCTCCCCTTAAATCGGATACGTATTTTTTTTTAACACGAAATGTTTTGATGTTTTTCAAATCTCTCTTTGAGAGACACTTCGCACTGCCATACATTTCACCTGATAAATTTTTTTTTTTACATTTACCATAACTGAATAAAAGCAAACATTTACCTGTACAGTGGTAAATAAAACCAACGTTTGTTTTTAAAAATATCGTTCATCTACTTCTCAACATCTATATTTACTTCACTAGAAACAGTAAAAGTACATCTAAGGGTACTTGCTTTCATATAAGCAATAATAAAAATGAAGTTATTATTATTATTAATTAATAATAATAATAATAATAATAATAATATAATAATAATAATAATAATAATAATAATAATAATAATAATAATAATAAATAATAATAATAATATAATAATAATAATAATAATAATAACAACGAAGTTCATTATGTAAGCATGATTAAATTAAAAATGAAAGTTTGATTTTTACTGTGTATTTTACGTTAATGTAAAATTTCTAGAAGCATTATTCCCTGTCGATTTCTGCCGGAGTTTTTGTGTAAAGGCGTAATCAAAAAAGAGAGAAAATCTGAGCATAACAAAGTGTTCTTCTTTATTCAAATTTAAAATAAAAATAATTGCAGTTTAAATTGTATTTATGGTTATTTTCGATAATTGGCTTAACAAATTCTCTGATAAAGAACTAGTTAATTAAAAGAAAAAAATTTTTTTTTCATTTATACCTATTTACTTTGCTGACTGTCTTTACTCAGGATGCTTTTGTAAATATATATAACTGCATATTGTTGATAACAAACTTATATTAGCTCATACTGGGTTAGAATGGACCGTTGTCGTCTTATCATTAAATGAAAAATGTAAAAGAATAGAAATATCAATTTTTAACCAGAAAAAGTACAAGAATTAAATGTACTCCATTTTCTATATAAAGGAATTAAAATTAATAGCTTAAGAAACATTTAAACTACGATGCGCTTCTAAGAGAAATGTTCCCGGATGGATTTTTATTTCTTACACTGCTTTTTATGAACACAACATGAAATTCTGAAACTTTATAATTAGTACATTTTTTTTTTTAATATTGCGGAATAATAATGTTAAAAATATTAAACTGCCTGCTCGTATAATCAGTCCCCTTAGCAATGCGACCTTCTCATTTTATTTAATAGTTTTTCATTAATGGAAAAAAAAAATATGGATATTTAAAAGTAAACTAAATTTTTAAAATCTCAATCGTACGAGTGCACTACTTTTGAGGGTGGAACGAAACAAGCGTAGGAATAACGTTTTGCCGAGGATGCGACTGTTCACGGACGAACATTCACACATATCAATACGCAATTCTTTTTACTGTTACCAAAATCGGGTTAATTGGTGAAGATCGCTCCAAACGTTATATACGACTATCTTCTAGCATCCCTACTTATAAAATGTCGGTAAGGGGAGCGATGGTGCGGCCTTTTCGTGGACGTTTCTCGCCCGTGGTGTATTTTTCACGGGTTAAAGACGACCGAGCTGCTATCCCAGAGAGTGCGGGTTTTTGAAGGGTAATAAATCTGTGTCAGTCGAGCAGCTTGGAAGCGGTATCGTTCCTCTCTGACCGCGAGGAGCGAGTGGCTGGCTGGCTGGCTGGCTGGCTGTCTTTACCTACGTCTGTTTCGCGGGGATTCCTGCAGACACCGGTCCTCTCTCTCTCGGCGCCATCAGGTAAACCCGTCTGTCTTCCATTCCTAGAGCAACGGGCCCCTTTGCGACGCCTTGAAACCAGCAGCCGAATATTCCTCTAGGGTATGGACATTTATATATATATATATATATATTTTTTTTTTGCCCCCTCTCTTGCACTCATTCTTTCTTTCCCTCCGTGCGTCCTTTGGTTCGAGTCCCTCCTAAAGACAGAGACGATGTCGCGTAATTGGCCATTATATTCCTCGCCTGCAGTGGCATCGTTGGAGACAGGAGCACGGTTTTATACACCGCCTTCTCTATAGACAGGGAGATCAAAGTGTGTCGAGTCGCCATATTTCGCTTGTTATTGGCTTGTAAAATTCACATAAACGGGGAAGCTGGGAGCTATAGTCGTATTGAAGCTTTAAGTAGATTTTATGGCGCCTTTGCCCACCTATGCGACCGGAATCTCTCCAACCCTCGCCATGTTTGAGTGTCTTGCCTGTGACCCACAACATAGAGACGGGGAGTGATGCAGTTTTGATACGCTTTACAAGTAAACTATCCTGCATAGCAACAACAATAAAGGAAATACCGCCAAATACGATTAAAGATAGGTGGGGAACAATTTAACCGGTTATCTCTGTTGTAGAATATGTTATACTCTATAGAACTCGATAGGCGATAAAACCACTGGTTATCGGATAATTTACCCCAGTATTTATGTAGTTGGGTGTAGCTGTAAAAACGGTTGCTAAGACGCTGTGCTTGTCTGCATCACCGCTGTGTTGTGAAACGTGAGAGTATTTACTTATCTCAATACACTTTTCCTTTCAGAACAATAACAATGTAAGGTAAAACATTTGCGTCTGGAATAGTTAAAATTAATTCATTCTAAAAAGTATGGAACTGGTTTGTATACAAAATCAAACTAAACAGAAAGTATTTAAAACAAACAAATTAACTGTTTACTAAATTAATTAAGAAAGCATTGATTATTTAATAACTACGAAATATGGAACTAATCTTTCGTAAATCTATTTTTTTAAATGCTAATTTAAGAAAAAAAACAAAAAAAAGCATTTTAACTATTTTACAAAAAAAAACTAATTAAAACTAATTCTAATTGATTTCCTAATGACTTTGACTTATGCTCTTCTTCTTTTTTTTTTTGGTCTTCTGATTATCATCGTACTGTGCGGGACCGTGCTGCGATATCAGCAGGCAAAAAGAATGTTCTGTCAGACAGAAACGATAGTGATCGATTTTCTTTCCTTCCTTCTTTCTTTCCATTTTGTGTGATTGTAGTTAGATGCACAATTCCAATGAAACGATGTGGCCTATTCTTTAGTGGACAGAGAAGTATCCGTTATCCACAACGTATAAGAAGTAAGAACTTTTGTTGACTTTCCCCTCACTTGAAAATTCCTTCTTTCTTTTGCAGGCTTTTTATTTCCCTGATAAGTTATTTCCGCGTCTTTTTAAAAATAATTTTCTTAGAAGCGAAAGCATATCGTTCATAAAGCATCTGCAATATGTTTATTAATCACAACTTCAAGTAAGATTTCTTCGAAAACAATGAGACATACTGAATTTCATAGATATTACACACACCACACACACCACACACACACACACCAGAACTAAAGAAAGAATATCTTCGAATGATGAACTTAAAACAACAGTAAACTACCCAATACTTAGTTTTTGTAGTCCTTAGACTTTTTCTGAAGGTTTCATTTAAACCTATTTGTTTCTTGGATTGTCTTCGTTTTAGTTGAGTTCTTTTTTTTTTTATTTAAAAAAATTACTTTTACGAACTCTTGTGGGTTGTTTTGGCTTGCAGATTTTAACGAACGTCTAATTGGAAGGCTCACAGGAAATTTTTTTTTTTCTTTTTAAAATAAAATTCTGTTGTAGCGGGACAGCTGTGTTTAAGACCACCTAGCGGTTTCTAGCGACATGACAGACATCTGAGATTTATTGCCGAAGGGAGTTTTGCAATTCTCTGTGTACACACAAGGAACCAGGAGCTGATGAAAAACAGTGTTACAGCCATGCAGTACCTCTTCGAGACAAAGATGGACATCGGCACGATATCGATGTCCAACCAAACTGATTTTTGAAAAAAAAAAAAACAAAAAACAAACTTTTATCTGAGTCACATCTGCTTTCTCTAAAAGTAAAAAAATCTGTTTTAATTCTTCTTTTGCGAAAAAATTATCTTTAGGCACGATTGTCAGATATACTCAGGCCGAGCTGAGTAAATTTTCACTAATGTTACGAATTATGAATTTTTTACAACATTAAAATCGTTTACTGAGTAATACAGAATTGCATTTTGACGAAAGAGAATAAGAAACTTTTACAAAGTGTAAATGAATCCTCATCTGTTAATACTTTTATGAGCTATTATTTTATATATTTATTTATTTATTTATTTGAAAATAGATATAAAAATGGATAGATAATTTTAGCATCCAAAAGCTGATAACGCTTATGCACACTGTTCCTTCGGTCTTTATAAATATTATAGCATTTAATCAAACTTAATTTATATATAATATTTAAAAGTGTATTTTGATGTGTAGGTGGAGAATATGAATGCGCTAAGATAGTTTTTGAAGTATTTTTATATACATGTATCTACATCAATATCGTGTAGTTTCGTATCATGGTTTTGTATAATTAACTTTCGGTTTCCAGAATATTGGATGCCAAGAATGAATAATACACACGCTTTCAATTCAAACTGTCAATACCACAAATATAATTTTAAAATGTTTATCTCTGTAGGGAGATAATTCAGTAATTATTTGATTTCCTCCCTTCTGGACGTCTCTCATAAGAAAGATATAAGTGTAAAAAATAATAACGAAGAAATCGCATATGAATTCTTTGCGTATATTTTATTTCTTCATTACAAACAACAAAAATTGGCTTTAGTATTAATTTAAATTATGTGATTAACTTATGTGGTAATTTATCTGGATGCTCTCATTAATTTCAGATAATATTAAGTTGATTTTATGTCGTGTATAATGAACAAAGTCAAGAAATAAAAAAGAGGAATAACTTTTGTTATGTAAAACTGCGATGTAATAGTTTAAGTGCGTATTTATAAATATTAATTAATATTTCTGCAATACATTTGTTGAAAAAAGAGAAAAATGTTTATTAAATATAAAAATAAACAAAAAAGAGAAAACTTGCAGGGAGGTGTTGATTAATTAAAAATTATTAGAATTACAGGACAAATGTATGGATGTTAACAAAGTTTAAGCTATTTCAGGACAGAAAGTAGGGATTTTCTTCTACATATTTAATAAAATACAAATATTTGTACATCAAATTGCTCAACTAAAGCAGGCAAATTCTTTGATGTTTTATGCAAATTATTTTAATAATAATATATTGCCTAGCTAGTTAACCAGTTAAATTATATAGTATATTAAAAAATACAAAGAGAAACCATTTATACAAAACACGCACACTGCAGCGTCTATGGATGTATGTATGGTCTCCGTTTACAGAATGTCGTATTGTACTTCATTTAGTTACCACTGCGTATCGTAGCGAAAATATCAACAGAAAAGGACAAGTTCTTGCGAAAATTCAGATCAACAGGCTAAAATAATGAGAAAGTTAATGCCATAGTTAAGTTTCACACGTGCTGTAAACACTTTAATCAGGATCATCATTTACTGTAAAAACAAGCTGTGGTGTGTGTGTGTGTGTGTGTGTTGTGTGTGTGTTGTTTGTGTGTGTGTGAAATATTTCTTTAGTCGTGTTCTCGGCGGTTGCTACAGCTAGAAAGAGAATTATGGAAGTCATTGGCGGTATGGCGAACACCTTTTATATGGAAAAGTTTGTTGTTTTTTTTCTTTATCAACGCACATTCAGGTTAAATTATTGGCGGTTTATCCTTTTCTCAATTTTAATCGCCAATGTAAAACTTAATAGCAAAAAAAAAAAAATGTCATAGTGGCTATTTCTAAGAAGCAACTAAGCATTTACACACCTTGATGAACGTGATTTTATATATAAATATCACAGAATGCACTGACTACCCACCTTTACCAGTTTGTGAATAGTTAGTTCTGTCAGTTACGTCATCCTTTTGAAAAATTAATAAGCATGATATTTTGGTTATCTGTTTTCAGTTATATTTAAAATCTTTTTTAAAATAATGTTTGGTTTGCTAAATTTTCCAAGTCTTTTGATATTTTCTTTTATTTTCTTTGTTTTAAGATGAACATCCAAACGTTTCCGGTATTTATAAAAAAAAAATTTTTTATAATACTGAATTTATTTCTTCCTTCCTCATTTCTCTCCGATGTAAATTCATCATTTTTGTCAGTTATTCAATTTAGCGTGACTTCTTAAGAAATAATGAAACACGAGCACAGTCCAGTTAAGGTACTTTTAACCTTTTTTTTTTCCTTTGTTAAAAAATATTTTTTTTTTTTAAAATGGAATTTTCTTTTGCAGGTTCAGTGCAGTAACTGAGGGTTTCCTTGAGTAAATCTTTTCGTCATTTTTCTGCTTGCTTTTTTCTGTATTGTGAATTATAACCGACACAAAAGAACTACATGCCAACAGCGGCACCCTGTCGCCTGTTCTGTCGTTTGTTTTTCTGCACACATAAATATTTGTTTAAATTGTGTTTTTGCAGCATTATTGTTTTTATATGTATAATCCACCCATTTAAACCACACGTTATCCCTCGCATAAAATCTATTTTCTTCTTTTCTATCAATCTGTTTTTAACTTTTCAATTGCTTGCTTCCTTTCATTTCAATAATTTTGTTCACATTTCACACACACACACACACACACACAAACTCTCTCTCTCTCTCTCTTCTCTCTCTCTCTCTCTCTCTCTCTCTCTCTCTCTCTCCCTCTCTCTCTCAATCTGAATATATATTTGCACACCTAAGACAAAAATCTATTATATTACAGCGGTATTCTGTTTGTTTATTCATGCTGAACTGTTTTACACTAAAATAAACACAGTTTAATGAGGATCTTTTATTTTTAAATTTACAATTTTTTATATTCACTTTAATAAATATTCATCGCAAAAAATTAATGAATTGTTTTTTAAATGTTTTTTTTTCTTTAAAAGTAACAAATTGAATTTCTTTGGAACTTCTCCGGTAGCTAAGAAAGAACTTAGTTAAAGTTCTACCTCAGTCAGTAACTTTTCGTAATCTTAGTCTACTATAAACAATGGAGAAATTCCTTTTTAAGACAGTAGTGTTTCAACGAATATCACGTCATCAGATCAAATCTATATTTTAAATATGCCAATGACTATGAAATCGTCTGATTTTCAGGAAGAAAATTAAATAAAGGTAAATATTTTTATAAATATTTGTATTTATAAAAATGAATGAATGAACCAAACCATCAAATGTGAACATATGTCATTAGCTCGTTTCCGATTTCATTTTGCTAGAAGTCAAATTAAATATGCACAAAATATTTCTAAGAACTTGGTCCACAAATACCTTTACAAAACGTAGTGCTTAAAGTTGAAATAAATACTTGAATATAACATTCACAGACTTCATTCCTTATATAAGAGATCTAAAGATATTTGCCATTTAATTATATATACAAAACACCAATAAAATATCCTAATTTAGTAGCATTAAAATTATTTTTGATAATTTAATACCATTTAATGTATAAAACGAACTATCTTATGAAATGAAACATCGTAGTTCACCTAAGCATGTACTTTAAGTCATATTAGATTGAATTATTTAGAGTAATTCTTTAGAACATTTCTATAATAAAAATAATTATAATAAATATTCTTTAGCTACAGAATTTTACTTTTGGCGTGGTTCTTTGGAATACGGTTACTAAGACTCTACAATCATTACTTTTGGTTGTGAATACCAGTATAGATAAATATTTAACCAGTATCTTCTTTTTAATAAATAAATAGTCATTTCGCAACAATGGGTTAAGAACGAAAAATATTTGAGCTATTAAGAAAGAAAGAATCCTAAACGTGTGCCTAAAATTTAAGAAACCTGATACCTAGATAAATGATTCTTATTTTCCCAGTAATTTTGCGCGTAAATGTTACTATAGCAACCATTATGTAGAGTAGATGATTTCCGGTTTTACCTGTATGATCATGGCAACAGCAAAGACTGAGTCAGTCACGTAATTACTGATCGAATCATGACGTTAGCATGCAACAAAACTTGAAAACGAATTGATTTAAATTATGCATTAAAAGTCTGTAATAAAGTACCTAATATTATTTTTTGATTCTTGGTATGCATTATATATATACTTACAATTTAAGAAAAGATGTTGATTATGGATATATATATACTGCTTACTTTAATTCAATTCTGACATTTATAAAATGATTGCATTTAAAGACATTCACCTGTGATTATAATAATTCCGAGTCATCGAATTCAGGTCATATTTTTATGTTTGTGAAATTGCACAAGCAGTAGATAATTACTTTCTAATCTAAATTCATACAAAAAACTTAATTTTAAAAAAGAGATTGTTAATGTTTTATCCATAAATGTTAATTCTTCTTTATGATATTACTAGCTCAACTTTATCTTAGAGCATTACATATATATTTATTTCCGTATGTGTTTTGATATGAATTGGGGGGGTCATTAAAAAAATGATCCAAAGTGTTGATGCTGTTGGTGTTAAATAGACTTTGATATATTAAGAACGATTCCTTACTGATAATGAACCACTCATCCTTCGTGAGATTGACTGGCTTTGTCAAAGTTAATATGCATAAAATGATAAACAAATTTTTATTTGAAAATAACATCAATACCAAAAATCTTATTTACTTTTATAGATTAAAAAAAAAAACAATAACAGCATCACAACTTTGTCGCTTAAACATTTCCACAGTTCATTACAGAATTTTACAGAATTTAAAAAAAAATTGTCTGTTGCTTTTATTTATTCATAACCCTTAAACATATTCATACGGGTAGAAATTGTTTACTGTCGCTGATGATAACATCATGAATGGTCTCTCACCAACTCATCCATTTAGTCATAATTAGCCAATGTGTAAGTTGCAACAGATTGGTAATCCTCACTATGTTCGCTGAAGTTTCAATCATAATTGATTCTTGGGCAATTTCAAACCCGAAAATAAATTCCTGAAAATCACCTTTTGTAAATAACGTATTTTTGCGCTGTTCACGCTTATATAAAGGCCAAGAAGATGTTTGAGAACTCAGAAAATGTTGGGATAGAGAAAAGATGCGGTTTGGAGTCCAAAGGGAATGCGAACTTATTTGTAGCTAGACATCTGTTGCCTGTTTTAAATCTACGTGCATAAAACTTTCAATAATGCATCACACAGATCGTCCGTTCTTTAAGACTTGTAAATAGGAACTCCCTCCTTTATACATTCCTTCCGTAATTAAGGAAAGAAAGGGAACAAAAATATGTCCGTACCTAACTACAGAGCAGAAAATTAGTAGATTCAGGTATGTGATTTCTTTTACATTTTGTATTAATTATCGGTTTTTAAACCACAAAATAGAGATAAAAATTACAGAATAACTAAAATTAGTGTACCGTGCATCTTTTACTGTATACTTGTAGAAGAACATGAAAAAACCAGCTGGAATAGATAAAGATAATTGTTTCCGTGAATTTAATTACTAATTAAACTGTTTAAAATGTTATAATGTAGTTTTGGAACTTTCCAATCACCTTATTGGTAGCAAGAACGTACGTTTACGGATTTTTTTCTTGCTGCCATCATTAAGGTTTAATCCTAAGGATGACTGTTTGATGCGTAATGGTGTATTTTTTTTTAAAAAAAGATTGTTTTTTGTAATGCGTTTTTTTTATTTTTGATGTTTTCAAGTGGATTGAGGTGGTCGCGAACCTGCTATCTGTTGACTGATACGGTTTTGGATGTCAGAATTTGACCAGCGCTTTAGGACACCGCGAGAGTAGAAACTTAGCAACTAACAGGTCACAGGAGTTCTAGACCAGCTAAAGCCAATAAAAACTCCAGAAAAAAAAAAAAACCTTTTACATAAAAGGGTCTATTTAAAAAAAACAACAACAACATTGCGCACCGAAATAATTTTCCTTTCAGAAATAAATTTCGTTGGTGATGTCAGAGAAGCATTACCGAAACGTCGTTATGATTAATGGTATTAGTACTAATGAGATGGTGGGATATGTCCAAATTGGACCTTCTTTCCTCTATAAATGATGCCGTCAGAATTTTTTCATTCTTATTTCGTTGACAATAATTGTAGTAAAAAAAAAATAATTCAATATTTCAATACTTAAAAGGAGATACGCGACACAGTAACTGGCATTTACTCATCTCCTTAATAACTTTACATCGGTAGTCTACTGAAGTGCTACATTAAGATCCTGAGTTCAAATCTTAGGTGGAATCCGCAAGGCTTGACGTACTCGCTGGTAAGGTTTCTTTTTGTTTTTCTTTACCTACACCTCCTGTTTCCTTCCACATCTAAAATATGAAGAGTTCTGGTATAGCTTACCATGCCAAAGTCTGAATTGCAGGTCTCTGCTTGGCACAGGATTGATCAACGCTTCCTAACGGGAAACTGCAACGCTCCTTTGCAAGGGTTTTCTGTATTACAGAGGCGTTGATTTAGTTCTATAAATAAAACGACCACAAGAAAGTTCGGTCAGTTTCAGATTTAAAAAAAAAATTTTTTAAACTCAAATCCGTAAGTTGAAAAGAAAAGGCAAAAGCAGATAACTAGTTTTACATATGTCTGGTTGTGGATGACTCATCACCTTGGTCTGAATTACTGTTTGGAAGTCATCTGGTTGTCTGATTCACCCTCCATGTGGCTGATAGTGTACATGTATCAACCACCAAATCAAAAATGAGTTGCAATAAGGGAACCCGAAAACATGAAAAAGTTGAAAGTATAAAAATGAAGAATATTGATAACAACACCGAACAAAGAACTCAGTGACTATTTTTACACGGCAATTACATCAGATGTATTCGTTCATATTTAATGTTAGGTAAATGCTCATAAATATGATTCCTGGTTGTTGTTTTTATGAGAGTCAACGTAATTACATTTATCCCTGTGTTACCTACTGATTCTAATACTCAACATTTTTATGTAGACTTCACTCTAAATAATTAAAAAATTATTATTTGACCATTTACTTGTTTATGGATTTAATCATAAAAATGGCGTGTTTACTACTCACTGCACACTTTTCAACTTGTACATGTGTACTTTTCACGCAGCAGGGTAGAGGGCAGACTTGTAATATCTACCTGGTGATGGAGTCTTCAAATATAATGTATAATGGACCTTTTTTTCAACGATTTTTCTTCCAAGATTTGCAAATTCAGCCTCGTTTACTACGACAAACTGATACAGAAAACGGCAAACAGGTCCTTGTAATAAAGGCTCCGTATTTCTTTCTAGACAGAAACAGCAATTATTAAAAGAATTAAAATCATTTATATTTTTCTTTCACACAGCTTCTGGTGTATATGTGATTTCTTCATATATTTGCAAGAATAATGAACCAAAGCACTTCCCAAATTGTGAGAACATCTATAGTGGTTAAGACGAATTTCCATCATTGTATACTGGCTTAGAGTTTGCATGATCTCAGAACTTTTCATAAATTTCTAAAAAAATTAGATTAGTTGATAAATAATTATATAAATGCCCTGTCAGTACATAATCGCTTGGATTTTTACAAGCTGCTACTATAGTTAATCTTAGTAAGTATACTTTTTAGATAGGAGACACAACCAAGTTATTTTAATAAAATTATAGACGCATGTATAAGACAGGTAAACTTTAAAACCAATCACAAAAACCATTTAATGATAGCAACTGCATTTCTATTTGAATTATTTGGTGTTGATGTAATAAACGAAAGAAGATTATCACAACTTCCTCTGTCCTTATCTATTACTACTACAAAAACTTAATGGATACAAATATCCGAGAATATTTGAGTACAGTGTAATTTTATAAATATTATTATGATAAAAAAATAAACTGACATAAATTGTTGTGACTCCATAGGTATAACAGCTAACAAAAAGAACATGCAAAAACAAAGTGCACTGTTAACACGTTTGTTACTCCGTTGGGAAAATTGCAAAAAAAATGCACCAGCCAGGTCAAAGTTGTTAGAAATTTCAGTGTTTTATAGTCAGTCATAAACTGAAAATGTGCACGCTACCTAGAAACCGGTGATGTCAAAGACAGGTTCCACCCGTCGTTTAAATGCTTAAGATGACCAGAGAAATGGTTCTCAGATCTGACAGCTGTTGCCGGCAGTCAAATAGACTGGGTTGTCTAGGAAAGCCATCAGAAGCCGACTTCACCATGCGGGATTACCCATTAGATGATTTCTCTTTAAGTAACCGCCATCGCTATATTTGAATTGTTTGGAAAGGGTCTAATGGTAGTAAATGACGTTTTCTGATAAATTTCGTCTAAGTGGGACCACTGACGGCAGATTACATTAATGGCAGCGTTAGAAAAATAGCAATATCCTGCTGCCAATAATATTCAACAAGGTTGTTATGGTAGAGAAATGTAATGGTGAGAGATGGATCATGGCTAGAAAAGGGGCTTTCATATTTATTGTTTAAGGTTAGCTAACTAGTCAGAGGAACTTGAGAAAGAATGAGAGCCTTGCCTCTTTATCAACATCTGGCACCATAATCCGCTTTCCAGAACGACAACCCCCCCGGCCACATAGGGCTTAGAGAGTCGTCACATCAACAAAATTCCCTCAACACACTGGCCAGTCATGTTCCCAGACCTTTTAACTATTAAACATCCGGGAGAAATGTGTAAAGCCCATGAATCCCTTTCCAAAATCTGGGCGTTTCCATGATCCAGGAGTGGCAAGTGGTACCAGGTGGCTTATCAGATGTGCAAGAAACCAATAACCAATAGCGACTATTCTAGCCATAGGGATCCTCTGCAAATCGTGGAATTTTTTCCATTATCGTATTGCATTTTGTAATAAAATCTTTGAACTAATTTAGAAACTCGTTTTTCTATAACGTGTTACTTCATTTTGCCTTACGCTACAAGTGAAATCAAATAATTTTGTAAAATTCCAGTACTCCTACACTTCCTTCCCCATTACAGATATAACTACAATAAAGTTTATTATGCAAAAGCGTCTACATCCGTTTCGTTTGGAAAGAAAAAAAAAAAACAAATA
Organism: Nautilus pompilius; assembly: GCA_018389105.1. Taxonomy (NCBI): domain Eukaryota; kingdom Metazoa; phylum Mollusca; class Cephalopoda; order Nautilida; family Nautilidae; genus Nautilus; species Nautilus pompilius. Next base: position 249,667 of record JACATO010002743.1, on the reverse strand, counting down.
AATTCGATGTGGGTGCATATTGTAAAAAAAACAAACATGCATTTCGTTTGAAAGCTTTTCACATTTTGAGTGGTTATCGTATGAAGAAGCCATGGCGCACCTTACATCTTTGGTGCAAGCTGAAGATATGAAAGCAACGTTGTGGAGTAAATGGCTAGGTCTGCAAGAGTGCATCCTGCCATAGTATTTCCGAGGTTCTCAGCACTATTGCACAATTTGAAATCACATCTAATAATGTATTCGGTAAATGATCTTTAAGATCTAAAGCCGATGAGACCTTGCAAAAAAAATTCTTTCTAGGAATCATTTTACATGCAACACATAAAGTTAAGTTGAGGATGGACATTATAATCAGATCAAGTAGAAGTGTGGACTTTTGAAGACTTCTATGGAATTTGCAATGCTGGTCTTTTGAGTACAAATGTTGGATTCTACCAGTGATTTTAAGCAAATGCTGAGGGAAGCTTATTCGATTTTCTTGTGCGCCAAATAAGACGACCGCTTCCCTGGTCTTCGTGAGGTTCGAATCCCGGAATAGAAAAGTTAAGGCTACCAAGAGACGTTATCTTTTTAGTTGAACTTGGAGAATCTCTTTACGCCCTCAAGGTTATAAAAGAGCTAATTTAACATTTAACCTTTGGAAAAAAAAACAACAGTTTTTTGAGGTGAAAGAATCCGGTAATTCAGGAGAGAAAAAATTTTAACAGGATAAACGCATCTTTTATTGTTGCACTATTTCTTTCTTTTTCAGTGAAATATTTATTTCAAAATGGTGGATACCTATTCTAGGAAGAGAGACTGTGATGAAGACGTCACGAGAACACTTTTTTCACAGTGAATACCGATATAAGAAGACCCTTTAGTAATGATGCGCTTAAATTATTATTTTTTAAAAAAATTATCCAAGTATTAAATTTGAATAGGTTTCACTAAAACGCACTTCGCATGCTGCTGAATTATTTTGAGTGAAAAGCCAAACAAGAAAAATTGTGACGATGCTAAGGAAAAAGTTGACAAAATCTTATTGCTGATAACATTTTATGTACGTCAGCCGGTTTGAAAGTAATTTAATTTATATAACTAAATACAATTTCTTGCTTTTGTCCAATCTCCTGATAAGTTTCCGCTTTTTCACATCAGCAAACATTGGTTAAGTTTCCATCTAAAGTAAATTTGAGTGTACCTACAATGAATTCTACCTTCATTTTGTAATATTATACTTTACAGCTTTATTATCGCCGTTCGTATACCTCGCTTAAATAACTCGTGAAGTTAGTTATCTTGTCGAGAAGTGTCTTTAATATTTTTTGTCGTAGTGACGACCACTTCAGCTTTAATGAAGAGAGCAATGAAAACACACACACACGCACACAGGAGATTACAGTTTGAGTGGAACTTTTGATTTTTTAAATGGCACTGCGTCGTCCAGAAATGCAATCATAAGAGGAATTTTAATTTACTGGTGAGATTTATATTTTTTACTTGGACATTTACCCATTTAACGAATGCGGATATGGGAGCCTGCTACTGAGACTTGACCTTAAATCGTCTCCACTTCAGTGGTAAACTGAAAGTATAGAAAGGGAAAAAAAAAAGAAAATAGAGAAGCAAGATATGTTAGCATGATGTTAATTACTAAATTATTGCTGGAAAGATTAAGAAGTATGTGGGTGAATTTTATACTGATGGTCAGACTTTTTATGACTGCAGTATTTCAAGATAATATTTTTAACTGATTGATTACAAATTAGATGTGGGATTAAGAGCGCGCTGGAGTAAAGGGTAGCTGTTGTGGATCACAATGGCGCAAGCCTAAAAACCTACATTAAAAAGGCCATCCTCTATCCTACCTTGGATTTAGCCAGATTAAGAAATACACTGAATTGCTGTGTATATAATGGGGCTGACTTCTCTAATCCTGCTTCTATTTGCAGTACTTCTATAACATCTGACTTGACAGATATTTTCTGTTGAAATATACAAACAAAGCTTAATTTCAATAAATTGAAAGTGTATTTTCTACTAGTACTTGCTTTCTGATTTTGAAACCCGGAATTAAATCTTTTGATACCGATTTTCTTTTATGAGCATGAAAGCCAAGCACTAATAAATGTTTCTTCTCAGGGGAAAAAAAAACAGCACAACTCTGACGACAGCAGCGATTCCTCTTTATTCGCCCTTTACCATTTTGTAAAAGCAAAAGAACGAGAGTATTTTTAAATTATATTTAAAATTTTCCTCTTATTCCTCCTCCAAATTAAAAAAAAAAAACAATTGTAAAAATACTTTTAAGTGGAGTAGAGGGATGTCATCATTAAACTGACCTCTAACCACGGACATTTTCAAGAACTGCATCAACCTTATTTGTTATTTAGAGTTGAAAATAATTATCTTGAACTGATGGCTTTATAACACTAGCCAACGAAAGTAATATTATTATTATTATTATTATCTGTTACCTGGAAATACTGGAGTAGATTTCTGACTATACCGTTTGATTTTGATAGGTTTGAAGAATACCTTTTTTTTGGCACTTTGACAAAATAAAGTAAGAGAATTTTTTTAGATTTATAAATATTTTTATTTTTATCCAGTAATGAACCAATTGGTGCATTTAGATTTCAAGTGCTAAAGATGAATAGTAGGGTAGACTGGAGTTTAAAGTAACATGTGTGCGTTGTAACACTGGCGATATGTTGTAAATAAGTTTAAGGTTTTGGAAGTTTTATGTTCTATGGAAGGGGTTTAATCGACACCTTTCTTGCGGGAATTAATTAAAAGAATCTCACAGATACTTGTCACAAAGGAAGTGGTTATAGTTTTACACTGTAAAAGTGATTATTTTCCCGTTGAGAAATTTTACTTTTACTTTTCACCCGCGGCTAACTGTTTTGACTTTCGGTGGTTTTGGCGCTGTATGATATCGAGATTAAGAGAGCATTAAGCGTTCAGGCCGTCATTGATACTGTATTGTCTCAGCAGGTTATCCACTTGGGATTGGTTGTAACACTCATAATGGGATCGGTTGTCTAAAAAAAGTAAATAAATATTTTGGTCAGTAAGTTAGTACATACGGTGTTTGTTTTGATGATTTGAATTAAATACTAATAGAATTTTCATAGTCAAGTTTGCATAGTCAAGTAAAAAGTGTAAGAAATCATTCTGTTCTTCCAGCTATTGATTTTGGTTGTCCCATAAAAATTCCAGTATACAGAGAAAAGAAAGTTAAAAATGAAATTACTTTTGATGAAAATTTTACCTTTAGTCTTCCCCATTTTATCCTAATGCGCTTCTGTCCAAAATATTAGACTTTAAATGGTTCAGCTATATTAATTTTATAGAGTTTAGACACTATTTATAGAAATGAAATAAATAGAAAAAAAAACTACGTAGAGAATGGTATCGAATATTTTTTATAAATATCTTTTAAGGACATCAAGATATTTGTTTTTGATCAAGTTTAAAGATATAACATATAAACCACAGATTTATAATAACACCGTTCAATAAATAGACACTATAACATGTTGATAGAACAAATAAATAAGTAAGAGATTAAACTGGTGGATACAGGTATTATTGTAATATCCATTTTGCCAACAAAGTGTCTGAGTTTGTAATAACTGCATAATAAAAAGAATATTTGTTTGCAAGTTATCAATATTTTAAAAAGAATTATCTTATCTTTATTTTATGCTACTAAAGACATTTGTATGTGTGTGTGTGTGTGTGTGTGTGTGTGTGTGTGTGTGTGTGTGTGTGTGTGTGTGTGTGCTGGTTCAGACTACTGCAGTAGTTTTATTTCTATAGCAATCTGAATTTTAAATCAGCACGGGGTCAACACTTTGGAAAGTATATTCCAAACGCCGATGTTATCAGTAATCATTAAAATTACGCTAGTAAAATGCATCGTCCGTAAGTCATTCGTCTATCATTCTAAAGAGAAATTCAGTGAAAGCTTGAGAGTTATATATGGATGATGCACCTGACTGACTGAGCATAGAGTCTAACATTTTTTTCGCTTTGATTGGTGATTAAAGGAAAAGAAAAGTCTTGCTTGTGAATTATTGTGATTTTAAAAGCCGGATTGTTAAAAGGCAAAACAAACAAAAACAGTACTGTGATAGCAAAGAAAAAAAAAAATATTTAGAGTCTTTCCGAAGTCGACGAGAAATCAAATTGCTACTTCGGTCTATTGGTTTTAACTGCAATGTTTCCGTGTGAGATCTCGACTGTATAAAGACGTTATATTGTCAAGACTAGTTATTGAATCTACAGATGCATAGACATAGCAGACTGAATGCAAGAGAGCTTTCTTATAATTCTAGAAAACTAATTCTTTGTGAGAACTTTTCCGAATGGCTTTGATATTTTATCTCGAATGCTGCTGAGCTCAGACGTAAAAGTGTCATCTTTTAACTGAACGAACCTTATGTACATATCTTGAGGTTTTTTCGGATGTGATAAGAGCATTAGATGATTTTAAAATTTTCAAAATACGCATCTTCTCATAATGAATGTTGTATACTGACTTGAGAATGTAAAACGTCTTGCATAAAATAAGGTCATATATGTTTAATAATTTATTCACAACTACAAATCTAATTAGTCATTGATTTGCGGTTTAAATGCAAATATTAAGTATGCGTGCATGTGCATGTGGGTGCAAAACCACCAGATTTAAAATTTACTAGAAACAAAGCTGATTGATTCCAGAGATATTATGATATCCTCTCATCAACTAAGTTATGCAAAATCGTTAATGCAACATATATATTGTGAATGACAAAGATGGTTGTAACGGACATTGTGTAGACTTAAATAATTTTTCCTCCATTTCTTAAACTATATTGCCAGCTTCTTACACACAAATCAAACAGAGAAAGCTTACCATAAATAAATGTACTGATAAAAACAACACAGAAATATTGTAATACAAGTTCTACAATTTTTCTGAAAATAAAAAAAATTTACACACAATTCAAAACTGAGCATAAAATCCATTTTCCAGGTCATTTTCCGCAATGTTTGGACATTTATTGCTCAATGCAATTAGTGACGTCATAATGACAACGAATAATAACTACCTACACACCCTATAGCCGCTACATGATCGCTAGTAGTTTGTATAACTGCCTATACCTTGCACGACATCATTGCCCCTATGTTTCATACTGTTCACCGGGCGTCCAACACAGTCTCACGGAAGTGCGTTCCCCTCTTCTGTCAAAGCTTGACGCAGTTTTGCCATGGCCTCGAGAGTACTTGATCGATGTTCAGTGCATCTAGAGAGGTCATCTCAGGCATGTTTTATGTGATTCAGGCTGGGGGAACAAGCAGGCAATGGAAGATATTGAATTTTTTTTTTCTTAAAGGCGGTTCACGGCTATCTCTGCAGGATGGACCGTTGTGTTATCGTCCAATGAAGTTTAATTGATTACCCTAACATCGAAAAAAAAACGGCGTAGCAAGAGATCTAGACCTCGTCGAAGTAGCGCTGACCTATAACAGCTCCATCAATGAGAATTAGTTCGCTTTTGTGGTGATGTGACACATCACTTTCATTAAAAACATCGCCGCCGCTAGAACGGCCTGTCGCTAAAGCGTTAATTAGCGTTACGTCGTTTTGGTTTCTGCCAAACACGTAAACGATCAACAGCAAAGTGAACATTGAATATAGCGCCATCAGAGAAGAGAACCTGGCATCAGTCTGCCAAAGCATAGCGCAAATGCTTCCTCGGCCACATCAGTCTCGTCTTACAGTGCTAGTGTTTGTGATGTGCGAAATACCAGTCTTCTAGCGTGTAGATGACCACTGTAGCCGATTTCGTATAGTAGAGATACTGGTCCCATGGACCTGCCGCAATTCGTTCTTAATGGAATGTTCCAAGATAAAGCGGTTACGTCGATTCGGATATGTAACCTACTCGTTATTGTGACTGGTAATACTGCTGTGGCATCCCCTGCCAGGCTTCTGTAAAATGAACTTATATCTCTGCATCTCTGGCAAAGTTGACTGATAAATGTTGCATCAAGTACATCAACTGCATCTGTTTGTCTACTTCCGGTCCATAGTCTAGCTATGGATAGCTCAGACTCGGAGCCACATGCAGGAATTGAAGAAATAGACCTGTCACATGGATCAAGCTTTGTGTTGACAAAGACCTGAAGGATAATACATCTACAATGGCCCAGGTGACCGTAAATATCAAACAGAATATATCCAAATAATGTTTTGTTTACTGTATGTTAAATTTTTGAAAATGCATACTTTATACAGTACATTTTTATATTTTATGCAGTGCATGCACAAGTTATCTATTTTGGGTTTAAATTACTGGTAAAAATCCGAGAGCTATCTTTGATATCTCGATTGTTTGTCAATATTTTATTTAAGTGAACCAGGAGATTAATTTGCCCAGAATATTTAAACCTATGTACAAGTTAACAGGAATGTGCTGATTTTAATGAGCTCAAAACTGGGTGCACTTAGTATGTTGTGTACTATAATTGTATAACTTGAATTTTGTAATTACATTGATCTGGTGATAATTGTCATCACATGACCATACATGATAGGCTAATAATTACTTAGCTTTTGTATTGTTTTCTTGGGGAGCCTCTTTTTTAACTAATGCATTTCTTATATCAGCCAGACTACACTGTAGTGGATATAGTGTTTTAGATGACATTCGCTCTAAAAGGCAATTATTTACAAGTTTACCTGTGCAGAAATCTGAAGCTGTTCTCGTAAAAAAACTCTGTGCTTCATGAAAAACGAAAGTATTCAAACGAAAAAAGTATCTGACGTATTGTGCATGTCAGGTGGCACCATAAAATCTTATTGAAATCTCATAAAACGTTGATTTAACCTTTGGTAGCAAGTATATAATTTTATTATTATCATATCAGATTTCAGTGACCCGAATGCTTTTAGAACGGACATTGCATTTACAAGGGAAATATAACCAACTTAGTGTTATGCCTGGCACGAAGGAATAATTCTACTATTAGGTTTCTTTTCTGCGTTAAAATCTATTCTTAAATTAAAACCTTTTTTGCTGGAACATGTCTAGTTCATTGAAATTAATTAGAATCAATTTACTAACTATTATAAAACAAATAACCATAGTTATTACAACAGTAGCGGAAAGCTATGGCTGCCTATGCAGCTCCACCAAAAGGAAATTTGAAACTCTATTAAAGTGTAAAGTAAAGAAAAGATAACTATATGTTTACCAGTTATGTCATCAAAATTTTATAAGTGAATTGAATAAATTACTAGGGTTTCATTATTGATTAGAGATTTTCTTAATCTTAATTTAAAATTGGTTTTAGTTAGGGCAGAAAGTCATAAGGACAATCGTAAAAATTATTTTATAGCGTATGTCAGAGCTTTGTCCCTTAAACTAAGTTTTGCACATTATTTCATCTGGTATAATAAGCACACCAGGGAATACTCATTGATTCTGCGTTTTTTGTTGTTGTTGGCCTCGTATTTTTTTATGAATTTGTAAAAATGATTGGTGAAAGATTCTTGTTGGCCTAGATGTCAAATGCTCGATATTTAAAATGTTGGAATTATTTTTTGTGTGTCATAGAAGAAACATGAGAGAATGCTAACTGCCCTTTAACTTTAGAATCACACCTTAATTCATTTATACCAATTGAATGTGAAAGTAAAATAATTTAAAATTTGGAGGTCAGAAAAAATAGTATAGTTAGCTTTAATGTACAAAGTGTTTCCCGTATTAAAATATTCGATTTAAAGATACTCACGCAACCTTATCAATTTCGCGTTACCTTTAGTAAATAATGTTACGATGGGAAATATAGTACGTGGGATACTTTTAGTATATCATCTTACTAAATATTTCAAACATCTAATAACTATTTTGCTATGGACATTTAATATTTATTTGTTTTCAGAGAATATGATGAACTATTTTACTTTGAGATGGTAAAAATTAAATATTATATTGTTACAAAAGCTATGTCGGCTTGCTTACCGCAACAATGAGACTCCATATGGTTGCTGAACGTGAAGTTTATTAATTAAAGTAAGTTCCATTACAATCAATACACTTTTGCCAACGAGATACAAGTGCGTTTATACCATTTTGAAAAAAATCTGGATTTCTGGAGTCGATAAACTGTTGGAAGGCAGTTTCAATTGCTGCTTGGTTGGAGAAGGATTTTACACGGAGGAAGCTGTTGAAGTATTTGAAAAGGTTGTAGTCTGTTGGAGAAAGATCTGGTGAATAGGGTGGGTGAGGGAGAACTTCGTACCCCAACCTGTTCAGTTTCTGAAGAGTCACTTTTTCAACATTAAGACGAGCATCGTCGTGGAGCAGGATTTGGCCTCTTCGATTCACCAATGCCGGCTGTAGTTGGGAGAGTTTCTGATGAATAACGTTTAATTCACAGCAGTACCTTTCAGCTGTGATGGTTTCGCCAAGTTGCATGAAGTTATAGTGGATGACACTAGTTTCAGTCCACCAGTCAGTGACCATGATCTTCTTTGGTTGGAGTCTGCGTGCCGATCGGTTTAGATTGTCGTAAAGGATCCATTTTTTATCACACGTAATGATTCGATCAAGAAATGGGTCGTTTATATTTCTCATTACAAACGAAGAGCAGATCTCCAATCGACGATTTTGTTGTTGTTAATTCAACTCGTGAGGCACCCACTTGTCAAGCATTTTCACCTCGCCGATTAAGTCAAGATTCTGGGAAACAGTTGCAGTGCTTACGTCAAAATCTCCAACACTTTCTCGCACTGTGTTTTCTTGGATCGGCTTCAAATGAGGCTTTATGACGGTCATCACAGCTGGAAGGACGTCCGCTACGTTCCTTATTTCGAGGCTCTCATCTCTGATTGAAACTTTTAAAACCATCGTTGTACTGTGCGCCCATTTGCTGTGTCCTCGCCCCATGCTTGCTTAATGTTACGAGTTGCTCGCTCGCCTTTTGGCCGAGTTTGAACTTGTGAAGCAAAATGGCACGAAAAAATTTTTCTATCCATGCTTCACTCAGAACCCTGAAACAAATATGCACTTTATGATTTTTCAAAAGGTAGATTTTGCATGATGTATGCCAAAGCACAAGCTACAAACGATACATAATTTATCTACAACACCTTCACAAGCATACAAAAAATGAACTCCAAATTAACATAATATGAAAACCGACAAAACGTCTGTAACGACTTAATAAATGTATCCTACAGGGATGTAAGCCAAAGAGAGTAAGGAACATTGTGTAAATTTGCTCAACTCATAAGTAGCGATGTCTGAGTTGTATGCTTTTATTAAAGGCATTGACTCAGGTTGTAATAAAAAATAAACTCGCAATAAATATACTTTGAAAATTAGAAACAAAAATTTTTAAAGCAAAGATAAAATACCAGTCAACAGAAATATATGGAGAGATTCGTTATCATCAAAAATAAAAACTGTTTACTAAATCACGTTTCGAACATTATTATTTATTTTTAAGGTACGAAAAAAGCGCAGTGCATCATGGATAAAAAAAGAAAAGAACATGGAAGCGCAAAGGCAGGGTTAATATATTGGTTATGGTATACTCGTATGTTTTGAAAATGATCAGTTGCAAATATAAATCTGAAGACATACGTTAATTGGTTTCTGCCTAAAGAAAGGTATAGATCTATTACACATTCAAGATGATACGAAATGAATTATAAATTATACGGTTTTTAGTTTTAAAGTTCATTTAATGCGTCACATTGGACGCAATAACAGTAAATCGGTCAGATATATAATCTTGGACTAATCAATGTCATTATAAAAGTTTGCTCACCTAAAGATATTAAGATGAATCCGGGGGTAGAATTTTGATGCGCGCGTGTTAGATAGAAGATCGCGCGGAAATTGCTTTATAGGAATAAAATGCAATGGAAAGTGAAAAGAGGAAGTCTGGAAAGATGTGCTAAAACGATACAATCTTTACAGGCGGCATTAATAGAAAGAGATCTTTCCGAAAGTGCATAATTCTAAGGAAACTATTTTCCTTTACTGATTCTAAAAGCAGCTTATGTTCTTATATTTACACCGTTGCAATTCTTAACTATAACAACATTTTTATTTAGAATTATGTGACTTATAACATATTTTTGGTCTCTCCCCAGAAATCGAAAGTTACTTTTTTATTAGTTTTTTATCTTTTTAAATCGCTGTACGTATTTTTTGCCAATTGCATTTCTTTATTTTTCCAACATTCATATAGTCAAAAAATAGGTAAATAACTAATGTACAATAAAAGCTGCACATACCTACATTAAATAAACTCCTTTTTTGTTGCCTTTAAATATTATTAAACCTTATTTAATTAATTTTTGTTTAAGGAATTAAAGAACCCAGTGTCATTATTTTTTCCAAATATTAAACCAACGGCGAAACAATATTTCTGAAAATTTACAATCATTTATCGTCAGGATAACGAAAAACAGAAATGTTAAGGGAGGTTTCGGACCACCGCTCGTATCCTGAGCCCGGCAATCACCATCCTGGATAACGGATCATTCCTGAAGTATTCTTGGAAAACCACAAATATGGGATTTTTCCCTAATGTACTGAACCTCACCGTCTTAGAACGGCCGTATATGTACGTCTATTGTGGCACTAGAGCAAACATGTTGATTTACTTTTTTTTTTTCTGATGTAGCTATTTTTTTTTTAAATAATAATTTTCTTGATGTTCTAAGTCAGGTATCTTGGGAAGAACAGAGTACTGATTCGAGAAACAGGGTCCATTGCAAAAAAACGAAACAAAAAATCCCGCACTTGTTTAATGTAGAATTGGTCTATCTACTAAAGTAGCCAATAAAAACCCCGCCATTATTATTATTATTATTATTATTATTATTATTATTATTATTATTATTATTATTATTATTATGCCAATGCCTCTTGGTCTAAGATTATTAAAGTATTAAACAACGCTGTAAATTACTGGCATTATAGTACTCTTCAATGAAAGATCTTAGTACTCGTTTTTAGGTTATAGTGTAGCCACGTTTTTGTAAGTCTTCCTATGTAATTTATGTTTATTTGCTTCAATTTATACAAATATATCTGATAGGTAAGCAAAATAAAATTAAACAATAAAAATAATACTAATAACAATACTAGTAATAATCAATATGAAAACGTATGAAGACATCTTTTAAATTTATTAAGCTATTTTTTTTTGTCAAACAACGGCAGATGAAATTCATTTTTTTTGTTATTTATTATCTTCTGAGTAAGAGAAGCATGGAGTAAAAAAATACGAAAACTTTTTCCCAGAAACGGCTTTCCACGAAATGATCTATAAGATAATGGCACTGACTGACTCAGCGTCAGACACGATTCCAAGACTCTCGCATTTATTTATCATTTTCATTTAAATACAATTAACAGTTAAGGTGAAAATAAATAGGTGCTTGCCGGAAGTTATGTTTTCAGAGGACGAATTATCACATTGGAATAAACACAAAAATATACCTAATTTGAACTCTTAGTTAGTTTTAGTTGTAAAGTTTCTATTTTTTTACCATGTAAAACGATTTAAACTCTGTTGATTGGAAAGTAACTCGTTTTAGTCACATATCGTTTCATTTTTTATAATATGTAATTACTAAATTATTACTATCTTTCATTGTTGTGTTTATTCGAACTTGAGAAATGTCCTTACTATACAAATATATTTTACTTTATTATTAATTTGGTAAAATGAATATTTATGATAAATGGTCGGTTTTAATCACAATTTCGAACCATAGAACGATTTTTTGCACATTTCATGGCTGATATCCTGTTAGTGATACAATCTTTGAGCAGGGAAAATTACATTTAATATGGAAGGTCTTTATAGAATGGAAAAATATCTTAGAACATAGCTAAGACTTATCGATCCAACCAGCAGAAGTAAATTATTATGAAACTGCTAACGTTTCTTGCAATAAAAAATGGCAATAAAAGTATCAGACACAATAATAGTTTATTAGAAAATTAGGTTTTCTAACAAAAGATATGGTAAAACTGAAGCAAATGTTAGATAATTGGAGTAAAATTTACAGAAAGTTTATAGAAAAATATTATTTACTAGAAGTGTAAATGTCATTAATGAAAGTAGCAGTAATAGTGACTTTTAAAATTGTTTCTTCATACATTTGAATTCCCTCTGAAAAAGAAATTTATTTTTCATTCATACCAATTTTAAAATTATTAAGTATGATCAAGAGAAGTAATTTCAAATGTGTGCTGTTACTTTCAGTCTTGAAAGTATTTCGCTATCGTGCAATGAAAAAGTTTAACTACTGCAGCCATTAAGAGTTATATCTGAAATGAAGAAATTTTTCTTTTAGTATTAACATCTCCCGCACGATAAAGAAGGTATCTTTAATGAATGCATGACTAAAATATTGTTATACAGTAAATAATTATCTTTATATTTTCATTTCTAGTTTCTAATATTTATAAGCAAAGATAATGAAAAAACTTATTAAGAAGTTTGTGCTTTATGAGAATTCACTGTGTAATGCATACAGTTTTCACATATATTCGATTAAATTATTTTTAATACATTTATTTTTTTGAGATAAAGAACCAAGATTTAAATCCAAATAACGTCTGAAAACGAAAATATCACCGTTAATATACTAGGTTAGTTTTAATTTCTTGTTATTTACATTTGTTTAATTCTTTTTGTAAGAATCAGTATGTTATCTTATAGATGAACCTAGCTAATGATATTCGTTTTTTTTAACCTTCAAATGATACGAATTTTCACTCTTTTTATTACTTCGACGTTACTACTTTTTGAAAAAAAAATGGACAAAGAAGAGAGAAGAGCATGCTACATAAATACAATTTTTGTCTTTTAGTTTGCTTAGATTTTATCTTAAACTGATTTCTACTAAAGAAAATCGTTATTCCAATTCTCTAGAGAAAGGCTCCATTGCAGATTCCCTATTCTATTACTCCCTTCCTCTCTTATTTTTTTGTTTCCTAATATTGAAGTGCATAACCCTCACATTTAAAGAGAAAATTCTGCTATCAATCACCGTACGAATGTACTCTGCGACATTACTAATGTCCCTCTTTTCTTCACGTCATGCATAGCAAAACTCAGAACGGTGCTTTCGAAACAAAGAAATTTTACACTTTTTTACCAGTATTAATGCTATTAAAGGACATGTGCTGTCAATATATCTTCCATGAGGTCAGTGACCAGACAAGCCATAAGCAAAATCTGCGACCTACGTAACAATCCTTTCTTTTTTATATGGAACAAAGGTTCGGGTTGCTAAGATACCGTCAAGAATAACATTAAATTATCAATGACAAGGTGCTTCATCTCGGACTGTTTAGGATATGTCGTCCTCTTCTATTATCTTTTCTTGCAGCCCATGTTCAATTTCCGGCCAAACCGGAAAGCTTAGTGATTTCTCCCCTTTGTAGCGTCTTTGGTTCTACTTGTAAATCGCTTGAGGCTTCCAAGAACAAGACTTCTTTTTTGGTGCTTGTTCATGTCTGTGTCGTTCTCTTTGTTTTATTCCTACTGGTCAGGCCCTGGCTATTGTTGTATTTTAAAATAAAGCAGTGAACATATATTTATAACATTACCCCACAATTTATTTCCGCTTTATAAATGAAATATTATTTATTTTTGTTTTCTTCAATTAATACTAACCAAATTAAAAATGCATACGTTTAAGACTACGTATAATAATTTTGTACAAAATCAGTGCATTTGAAAACAGTCATATTCCAAGAAATAGTGCTGTAGATTGTGTAAATTTTAGTGTCTAAATAATCGTAAATTGCTGTTACTCAGTATACTTAAAGATATTTGTGAAAAATGTATCACAGTAGGCGACTTTATGTATAGTTTTGCGTAACAAAGTGGATGCCGTGATTTCTATCTATTAACCTGCAGTGTATTTAGGAGGCGTTTTTGATCTTTCAGTTTTTGGTTGACAGTGTAAAGTAAGATTGCTTTTTCCTTTTGACATAATTACGGAATATCTACCTAGTTGTCTTTACCTGAAAGATATTAAGAAAAGAACACAGAAAAATTAGTGCTTTTAGCACAAATTTAAAAAAAAAAGAAAACACGTGACAACATTTTCGATCTATTACAACATGTGACACCTGTTTCACACTCTTTAGAATGCGCAGTGCGTAATATTTCTGTACTGGAACATGACTGTAAAGCGTGGCGTGTGTTTTATGCCTCAAATGGATTATTTCACACGTGGAGAATATGCATTGGGAAATCTGTGGAATGGCATCATTTTGAGAGATTTTTACTTTCTCTTATCCACACTGTTTGGTTCGTTTAAACTATAATTTATAAAAGGTACACATTCTACGGCATCAGCCATTAGCAGCGTCAATGTCATGTACGTATACAATCAGTGCGAGGGCCGCTCAAACACGAAATGAAATATAATTTATTTGTTGCTGTATGGATCTGGCTGTTAAACATTTATTTCGTAATGAAATGTTGAAAAGCCAAAGTTACTCACTTAAGTCACAAAAATCAAAGTGATATAGGATAGCAATATTACTTTTAGTATACCTTAACTGCGTTTCATTCAAAACGAAAATGATAAAACTTACTGCTTTCATGACATTTCATAAACACTACCAGCTTAACCTTGCATATATTGAAAATGCTTAACTCATTTTTCACTTTTCCATTATGCTGTACAACAGGTGTAAAATTGCTACCTGCAAACATTTTTCATCAAATTCCAAACATTGATTAACAATTGCAAAATTTCTAAATATCTTAAACCTTTTCAACAATCATATTAAAGGGCGCATTCAAAAAAGTTTTAAATATTGTTTAAAATAAAAATTGTTTTGATGTAATATTAAATATGTAGCTTTACTCTACACTTGAAACAGATGATTAAATGTTTACTCAGGTTCTCCAAATTTATAAAATTAATTTTTATTTAGTAAATTAAGCGTGAATGTGAAAAGTACAGTGTACAAAACCATGTAGAGTAATTTTTATCATACCTCTTGTACGAATATTTATAGTTTCCATTGCCATTTTAGAAGATGTACGATTTTTCAACATTTTATCAACCAGATTCTGGAGTTATGTGACAATTCAATTGCTTTAAGTGGTTCCTATGGCTCTTTCTCTGTGGGGCGTAACTGAAAAAGTTACACCACTTTCAAGCGATTCCAAATTTGCACAGAAGTGTAAAATTGTGTTTATTAAAACCATCATACGTTTACATAATGAATATATTGAACTGAGAATATAGTGCTCTGATGAAGACTTAATGGGCAGCGCTACCTTGCTATAGCTAAACTACCGGACAGAAATAAACAAAAGGAGTGAATTCTAAAGTTGGTGCATCATAAACTATTATCAACCTACAACGAGACCGTTTCAGATGTACGACAAATGTGGAAGAGGGCGCCACAGCACTATTGATCATCACGATAACTGCCACATCATCTATCTGTTTTGCGCTCTAAATGCACTATTTCGGCACGCTTCACCCGGAACGAATTGCGGCAGGACTGCGACCTTTAACTCTGACCGGACTGTACGAAATAGGCTACACAACTACTCTATAAACCCAGTTTCTCACATATCTCCAACATCAGTACACATTAGGGCAGGACTGGAATAGACCAAGGCTCATTTGCATCTAACTTTGAAGAAATTGAGTCAGGTTCTTTGCTCCGATGACATTAAGATTAAAAGCGTGGAAATTTCAAAATTTTTATTGATGGTAATGAAAGAAAACAGGGACACAGGGATATATGTGAAAAACGATATGAGTATAAAGGCATCGTTAGAGTTCGAGATATCTGTAATACTTGGGGAAATACTGTACATCGTTGATGGACATCATCGGTATTGCACCATCGGGCCGTTGCATCTCTGTCTGGAATTTTCCAAACGACATCAGAACCAAAGAAGCTAGATTTTATTTTTTTCTTTCAGAAAAAAAGCCACGTTGCATCTGCGACATTATTCTTGGAAAGGCTCCAACAGGAATCCTTTAAAGTTCTCCTTCCGCTTACTGACGCCGTTCAATCTTAAAAGTAATTTTGGTTGGTCTAATCCAACTGCGTCGGCGTTTTTGTCGAAAGACATCCAAACGTTTTCTTCAGACACCATTGTTCCCATATACTACCAATATTTTTAAAAAGGGTCCGAATGATATTTTCCTTGTGCTTTGGTCAATTATCTGATGCTTTTACGGCTGTTAGATCGAAGTAGTGAGAATAATAATAATGGAAGAAATGCGAGCACCCGGGTTACAAGTCAATGAGTGTTTTTGGTATTATTTTCACCCAGGAATGTTAAATGCAGTAAGGGCTGTTATATTTATATTTATGGTACTGCGTTTTTTGGGTGCACATAATTAGTTAGGAAGTTTGAGGGTAATTGTAGAAATATTTCTGAAAATTAACCATGTATCATTAAACTGTAAAACAAAAGTTCGAAAAGTGCAGTCGTTTGTTATTTGTACGTTTGTCATGTTGACAAATTTCACTTCAAGCAAAATTTCGCAGAAATTCTACATACACACAAATTATAGGAAAACATCTAAAGCATTTGGATAGTTATAAACCTGCTTTAAATCTACGGTTTTGCAAAGAAAATTAAAACTAGACAACATCTGATTAAAATAAATAAAAATCTTAGTAAGGATGTCAGAGCCATTGGACGAACTATAGAGAAAAAGATAGATCGTAAAGTAACATAACATTTACAAATAATCACGATTAGGTTCGTTTTTAATATATTATACTTTGAAACCATTTTTAAAATTAAAATTTACTGAACGAAACATCACAAAGAATTAAATGACAGGTAATATATTAAAGTGACTAACACCGTGTTTTAGAAACAATAAATAAAAAAACAACAGAAGGAAACAACAATCGAAACAAAGAGAGATGAATAAGAAATGTCACCTCACACTGGAAAAAAAAACCAGCTCAGAGTCAACCCCAAATCAAGCCTAATACCTGAATAGAACGTAAATATTATCAAAACATATTTTGAAGCATTTTCGCAAAAAATTAAATGTGTTTAGACAAGATTTTAAAGCAAACAATAATCGAACATTGGGATTTTTTTTCATATAACATAAAAATGCTTATTTAAATTTTCGACTTAAATAAAATGATTTTTTTAAAATTGAAATCTATACCGCACATTAAAAATGTCGATTTACATAACGTATCTACACATGGAAAGATATTTTTTGTCAAAAACTTTACTTGAGTTTTCTTTTTAAAAGAAAAAAAAATTTTTTTATTGTTGTGCACTTTTAACTTCAGTTGGCTTGCCATCTATAGGCCATGTAACTCCAAAATAATGCCATTTATAAGTTAATTTTTTAAGCATAAAGAAGAAAAATAAATATATCAGCCATGCTTACGAGTTTTCGGAGTATAGTAGGATAAGATTGGAAGTGTTGAATAACTTGTATTAATGTGTACAGATATCTGTTTAAAAAAAAAAACAGTTGTTTTTTATTTTCGTCTCGATTACGGTTTGTATAATGTATTATGGTAAAATAATTCTTAAAAGGGCAATCATTGTTAGTTACACATTTGTGTTGTATATTAAATGCAAGTTTAACTATAATTTTAAATCAGTGTAATAAAATAATTAGTATATCAAAAAGTAGGCTTTTTAAAGATAAGTTGCAAACTGAAATGTACAAGATTTTTTTTTCAAATGTGATTTCTAACTATAAGTCCGAGACAATGCAGCTTAAATGTTATCGGATAATATCGATTATTTTTTCAGAATGTAACATTTCAGAATTTTTAATAGAAAATAATTGTTGACAAAGGCTCATTTTTCTTTCAGAAAGTTCGTTTCAACAGTGATATGTTGAATATTATTACTTTATAGATTTCTTTGTCACAGTTCTCTAATTATCTTATAATACTTTGACATTAAATATCATTGTTAGGCCACAAATTTCCAGTGAAAAAGAAAAAATATATATGTAGGAATCTTGCCGGTCAGATGGCATTAGTTCTGACCATGATACCAAATGAAGACAATTGAGAGTGATTTATTTAAACTTAGGATAATTAAAAGACTAAAAAGAAATTCTGTTGCTATCGAAAATTAAGGTATAATAAATTTATATAAAAAATCTAACTATGGAGTGTCATTTAAAATGTCTTACAAGCACAAAAGTTATCATAATTCAAAACGAACAGAAATCACTATTTTTATTTTCTAAATAAACTAAGTAACCTTATGGACCGCAGATTTACTATAGTGTCAAAGCTCTTTGATGTTGCGCTGCACGTACTGTATTATGTCGAAGTTAGCTGAATGTTTGTACTGTATAGCTTCCTTGGTTGGTTTTTATGGCAAAATGAACATCTACAATATTTGCTTCCCAAGGATGGAGAAATCTACGACTGAAATCTGGAGACAAATTTGAATTCGATGGACAATAATATATTTATGTTGCTTAGTAATTATAAAAAAAAATTTTCGCCATTAATATTGTAATGAAAATATGGGCTTTACCCGTCTTTAGCAACTTGACAAATGCAATAGTTCATCTGATCGTTAGCATTGGAACGAAAAAATTTAGTAAAAGTACTAAAGACAACAAGCAAAAAGGATACCAAATTCAAGAGACATTTACGTGGAATAGGACTCACGCACACAAATAAAAAGTCGTATTTAATTTATTTACTTGTCTTAATACTGAGTACCTATATAATTTTTTTTTTAATTTGTGTACCAGCATTGGCCCAAAATCATATTTGTACTTATGGTTGTATATTTAGTCAACACGCTTGTAATTAAAAACACGTGAAAATGGAGCGATATATGGCTTGTGGTTACAAAGGGTTATATCATTGAGGAAAGTACTGTCCATCACGTGGCAACCGGCGGCATGATAGTCAGATTACTGGATTTACCGGCCTGGGCCCAAACGTGAATCCCAGTCGGGACTTGGTGTGGCGTATATTTCTTTCCGTTCTTCTACACCTATCGGGGTCGAATGGATTTTCTTCGTACTCTGCATTTGTTCGACAGTTCAAAAACTGCAGGTGACGCTTACCGTTTCCGTACCCACTGAAGTACTATTCCTGTCCCAAGACTCACCAGTGAGGAAAGTGATGGCATTTCTGCTGTCTCGCTGCCAACGACGCCTTATAGTGAGCCACGCGACTTTCAGACGGGTGTTCTCACAATCTCTGGATTACAACCCGTACAGAGCAACACAGATCTGAAGGAAAGAGCTAAAGTACTAACGATAACTTTCAGTCTATCAAAAATACAGAGATTTTAAAAAATGCTTGTTTTTTTTTTGTCTTTCAACGTAAAAATAAGCCAGGTTATTTCAGAAACATGTGGATTCCATTATATCTTTGTTAATCAATTTTGTGTTTTAAGATTGTAAAAAACAGAATTTAAATATATATATATATATATATATCTGTTTCAAGATTGGCAACCTATCAGTTTTCTCTTCAGCGATGTCCATATTCCAATAAAGGCCCTCTAATCAGGCGAAAATCAGTGTTTGTAGCAGTAAAGCATCGCCTGAACCGAAATACTTCCTTTTCCCGTCTTTACTAATCATTTTCCTGTTAGTCGATAAAACACCCTGTTGGACTCCATAATAGACTACTTTCTCTGACAAAGATTAAAGGAGTGAAATAGATTTAAAATTTATTTTTAACAAATGAAGCATCAACTATTTTTTTTAAAAAAAAAATTTTCGTACTGGATTATTAATTATATCATGCGTTTTATGGAAAAGCAGGTTTGAAAATGGTTTATCTTAAACTTTCCAGTAGATTTCATTAAAAAAACAACAACAAATAATAGATGGACTGAATTGAAAGGTTAAGTTAAAATGCTGAATCAATAGAAAATATTCTAATGAAATGTTATTCATAAAATGTATCTATTAGATCCTCACTGAGTGCATATCAGTTACATTACTACATCATTAGCATAAATTCTTTGTGATTAATCTATAGACGAGATGCTGCTAGGTTTCTCCAACAATACATGTAATCAAAATTAGCAATGCCTTTATTAAAAATTCAATTATTACTTGGCATTTTGTATAATTTAGTGAAGATTATAATAGAATACCGATTTTCTTTAAATAAACGCGCGTAATAATATAAATAATAATAATATAATAATAATAATAATAATAATAATAATATATAATATAATAATAATATAATAATAAATAATAATAATATAATAATAAAATTGACCTTAAAATAAAAATACTAATATTTTGCATATTACCAAACATTCATGATTTTCACTGTTTTTCTTTGTCATTTTGACACATTTGATAAGAATATAAGAATCGACAGCCAATTATTTCACTGGGTTTTTTTTTGGTGACATCGAGCACATCCGTCGACACTTTGGCGTACCTGCATACAATTAAAAGATACCGCGCTTGTCTTTTACTGACTGAAACAGAGTATAACAAAATTATTTAAAGTTACTTTTTTTTACGTGTGTAAAACCAGGCTACAATCTGTTTAATTAGCTTACAAGAGAAACGGACGCAATAAATTTCACTTTTATGTGTATGGAAAAAGTCCAGTGGAGAAATTGTCGGATTCAATACAAAATTTAAAAAAAAAAATTTATCGGCCTAGTGAATTAATGTTAAATGCATTAGTGTTTATTATAGACAAAAATCTTTTTCTTGTTTATTTTATTGCGGTGAAGCATGACCATTAAAAACAAAAGGTTATTAATGATCTTTTTGAAACAGTGCTTAAAGTGGCTTTTTATCTGTAAATAACGTGATTTGTTATACTTTTTTATGCTAGGAATAGTTTCCCATTTTAGATTAGATTCTGCCGAATTGGTTTCCAGAGAACCGAATTATTGTACAATTAATATTCCTTGAGAAGAGCTGACCCGTAGCTACGCTGAGAGTGGACACTTACAAGAGAATTTCAGAATTGTCAACGCAACAAAATTTACCTCAGTGTTGGCAGATGTTTAATTTTAGAAGACAGCGTTTTCAAAGAAATAAGTTAAATAGTCTTTGGTGCCATAAATTTTTCCAATTCTTACCAGGACCCGATGAAAACAGTGTGCGTTTTTTTGCTCAGATTTGGACTGCTGTTACGTGCACCATATATAATGGTGCTCAGCACTACTGCTTAGAAAGTTAGATAACAAAGAACTATAATGTTGTAAGTGTTTCGTATTCATTCAAACGTCACCCTTTTTATGCTAGTTGAATTACAAATATTTCTCCAGTTTTGTGGAATTCGGTAAGCATGGATACATGACTACTGTTCATACGTTATCTATTGCAAGCAATTTTCCTGTACGCTAGAGAGATTTCTATGTAAACAACGTTTAGAAGAAGATAGTTCATCAAAAGGAGCCTTCTGTTCTGTTTGGCTGAATAAACGCCATTTTATAAGCATGCTTGAACAATTATGTGTAAGTGGGTGGGTAGCCTTAGGTGGTCGAAAATAATAGCATTAAGTTTAAGGAAGAAAATCAACTTAGATTCTTCGGTTTTATCAAAGCTTAAAAAAATTTTTTTCTTCCCTTAAGTTGCTTTTTATAAAACAAAGATAAAGAAGACCTGGTCGGTAAGGATGAAAAAGGGCGACGCTATAATTCTCTTTTGTTAAAGGTAAAAGGATATTGAGTCATTTAAAGATGGTGTAAGCAAAGAATCCTATTAGAGTCTGGTTGGAAAATTTTGTTGACCACCTGCTTAGTTATTGTTCAAGGAATGCGTTTGTCATGGTTGTGCATACAGTTTTACGCAGATATTATAATTAGTCTGGCAGATTTCACTAACTATATGGTCGTCGTTCCATAACTTTGTTTTAATTTATTGAGCAATAAGAGATAACGTTTTAATTTAGTTCCAAAAGTGAAGCAGAAAAGATGCATCTTACATACTTTGTAGCTTCCACTTGCTTTGTTTCTTATAGCATCACGTTTCCTCCCACTACAGAAACGCAGAACAGTGGTTAAACGCTTAAATTATATTTATACTGCCCTTTCAAGTGCTCATTAACTAATGTAGGTGTTCAAAAGACTGTTTGTTGGACCTCTTATTTTATTCATACACAAAGCTCGCGTAAACTACTGATTAGCATAGGTTAAGTAATTTCTGTTTAATCAGCGAACTACTATATAACAGTTATCATCCGCAGTTTCTTAAAGCTATATTAACAGTATTCTTATGAGCAGTATGCAATTTCCATAATATATTTAACTATTCTACAGTCTAATTTACCCATTGACAACATACCAAAAAGTGCACTGTTCTTTTTAAATTACAATTAACGCCAGTAATATCGCAAAGTAGATAGTTAAAGATCTCAAAATACATTTTCTTCGAAAATATTCTTATTTATTTTTTAATTTAAATTTTCATCTTTTAAAATACTAATATCAAGTGTTCTTAAACATGCCTTAATATTGCTCATCCTATACCCAACAAATTGTGGATATCAGGAATTTTTCTTGAAATTTTAATCGCAAGCAGGAAGTTTGTAAGTTTGTATGCATAATATTATATATATTACTAATGCTATTCTTTTTCTGATATCAAAACATGCTAAAACGAATTATTTAGGTGGCAGGGTTGTCCGTCTGTAGACTACTGGCATGCTAAAGTTTAGAGCTTTAATTCAAATTCCGTTAAGTACTGGCTCGGTTAGGTATACTTTCCAAAGAGGCTTTCTTCACGATCTTTTTCATAACTCAGCCGCCTTAGTTTTCCCCAGATTCTCCGTTTTCTTAACACATCTAAAAAAAATAAAATAAATAAAACGTTCTAGTGAATACTTTTGTTAGGTCGGCATTGATTTCCGGTGTCTCACTCCTCCCTTTCCCTTCTGGCTAGTATTCCGGATAGGGGGGGGAAAAACTACAAATGACGTTATAAACAGAAAATAACGCTGTTTGACCTACGCGGTGCCATGTGAGCTTTAGTAAATATTTCAAATTTTGTGATTCGCAAAATCGAAAAAAAATGTTTTTTTTAAATTTCCTAAAAATTTAAAACAGGTAAAAGTATGGAAAACTCTTAAGATGTCTCATTCAAACAGAACTTATCTTCAAATTTAAAAAAAAAACCAGGGGGGATTAAAAATTACTTAGTTTCGACTAGTAGTTATTGAAACTGAACTATTTTCGTAACCTCACACCAAGGAAACCGTAAAAATAAATGTTGTGAGACTACATATTTTTGGGTTGAATAACGTACATATCACTAAACATTCTTTTACATTTGTTTGAAATGCCATATTAGAATATTCCCTGTAATGTAGCATCTAAATCAACGTAAAAACAACGACAAAATAAGCGCTTCATGTATTTTAACAGCATGAACCAAGTTTTGAGTTTATTCAGTATTAACTATTAATAGTTGAGTCAATGGACGATTATTATTAGTTATTTTAATCAGGTACCCACGAAGTCGTTTCGAATTGTTAGGCTTCTCTTGCTCCGCATCAAAATAGCTCATTCAATGCCGACTTCAGTAGCTTAAGGATATTCAATACTTCATTGCTGTTCTCGGCGAACTGTGCACACCTTAAATGCACGAATGGGTAAGATGTTATCTGTCGTTTGTAACATTATATCTAAATAATATTAAAACAGTTATCCTTTTAGCTATGTTCAGAGACTTTATATAGACTTTCTTTGTTCTCCGCAAATCATAAGCCCACTCCATGAGTTGTTGCAGAGTATTCACGACATTAACTATCAAAACTGATAATTTTTGATGACATCAAACGTTTTAAAAAACTCAACACAGAAAATTTGGATGTTTTCTACGAGAAAATTAAGTTTCTTTAGAACGCAACAAAGATGGTATCTTAGCTACACGATGTTTAGATTTTAATTTATATAGCTTCGCATTCACAACCAGCGATAATTATTCGAACCACGTGCCGCACTGTCTTGCTTGGTACCCAGAGGAGCAGTTAGACGTCTGCTTTGAAGCTTTGTCTAGTAAACCACATAAACTGATTGAAAAAGCATCGTGAAGATTCGACAGACTGCCGGGTTTATTTTCTTCAACGTGTTAGAGAGACCGAAATGGTTGATATTTGCGACTTCCTGCAAGGAAACGTGATGAGTTCTTTTAAATTTTAAGCTCCTGATAATATACTTCACCATATGTTTTTTAACCCCCATATAAACGAATCTAAGAGTTTTTAAACATATGCATGACAATGTATAATTGTGCTGTAGAAAATACCGTTAACTGTAGGGAAATTTTTTTATTAAAAACAAAAACAATTTTAGTTGAACATTTCAAAGTTTTAAATTATTTTTATCGGCATATATATTTTACTTTAATTACCACCAATACACTGTCATTGGCACAACTAATTAAATACGAACCCACACCTGGGAAATAGATACAAAATGTTTCTGTAAATTTAATTGTTTTTCGGGACGAGATGAATTTTACATTTAAGAACTAGTCTTTGATATTTTTTTTAATTCATATTGAAAAAACTAGTAGTGAAAATAGTATCGTATTCCATTTGAGTTTAAAACAGTGATTAAATTGTTGCCATAGCAAAGAACATTTTAAAAAGAAAAGAGCCAAATATGTGCATAATCAATGGTTTATCATGATATCCCATCTTTGTCCACGCCATGTTTAAAACATTGTGCACAGAAATCTTTAGTAACGACGGTCAGCGAGTTTTGCTTTCCAGATATCAACATGCAAGAGTGTGAAGGCTTTCTGGAATAACTTCGGAAGCAGAACTTTGAGGATCAAGATGAACTAAGGTTAGGCAGTCATCATGCATCAGTTTGCGTAACAAGTGGTGACCCTGACGACTTTGAAAACGGGACATCTGACACCGGAAATTGTAATAAAATCCCTGACCTCTCTGTAAGAACGCGTTTCTTTTCAACTGATACTGATTAGTATTCTCTGTGGTCGCTCCCTAACTTGGTACTAAAGCAACTATCCCCTCCACTTTCAGATTCTCCTCCTAGAAGCTGAAAAGGACGTTATTTTTTGTTTCTTGAAAAAGTAGCTTCAACTTGTGCAATTTGTGACACTTCCACATAATCGACCATAGATGTTTCATCACTGAGCAAGGATACACGTCACAGTATCTGACCTGAGTCTACCTACCTGTGGCCGAATATTTACGAAAGACCATATTATAAACCTGTCTGATGAGAAATGAGAGAAAGAGGATAATAAATCACAGATAGACATTGAAAAGCGGACCGAACTCAATGGAGATAAAACTGTGGCTGCTACCATCATGATAGAATATATTTGAAAACTAAGCCAGAACTGAATTAGCAGTTTACATCACACATTCTCACCTGAGTCTTTTTTTTTTCTTTTAGTCATTGGTAACATTTTCGTTAAAGAAGAAATTAGTGCAATATATATATGGATATCGCGCGTGCCCCTCCCCCCACACTCTTCTGTAAACGAATTTAACTCGTAAGGATCTTTTTCCAGGAACTGAGCGGAGAGAACGAGACGACTGCCGTAGAAGACGTATGACGTAGGATGAATATTATCCACAAGAATTATCAAGAACTGAGAGACGAATTATTATAAGTAATCTAGTAGTAATGTTGGCTTTTTTAATTCGAGAAGGGGAGAAGCGTTGGGGAATAAAACCATATGTTTCGGGAAGAGAAAGAAAAATTCCAGCTTTATCAGCTTAAGATATATTAGGCAATTATTAATAATTTCATTGTAGAAAGTCGGGACGACAACCGAAGTACACATACATATTTCATTCTAATTTTTTATGTTTCATCTTTCAAACTTCAATTTGAATAAATAGGTAAATTCTACAGAAATAAAACTATTTTCTCTCCTTGGTTGTTCACAAAAAAGATAGTTAACTAGAAAACATAATTTTAATTATTAAAATTTACTTTTGCACCACAATAACTTGCACTCTAAATGGATTTGGTTTAATACATGATAGATGTTGAACAACTTGCATGTACTCTCTATTGCACAGACAGACACAGATACACAGATCATATCGATTTTTTCTTCATATTGACCAAAGTTCCAGGAATAAAGCATTTTCACGGTTGATCAAAAACAGGTCAAAATTTTCCTTTCCTTTTCCTTAATTTTACAGAGGCCTCGTGAGTTTAGCACATTTTCATTGCGAATAGGCTTGGTTTTGGAAAAACAAATTAAGATGAGCTACACAGAAGCTCAGAAGTGGCAGATAATTGCAATAGAAATCTTTGGCTTTCCATCAGAGATGTAGGGTAGCAACATACCATGCGCTCTCTCACTTTCAATGTTGTTAAACACTGCTCAGAAGTCTGTTTTTGATAGAACAAGTAGTTGTCGTTTCAGCCAAACGACTCCTGGAGAAGGTAAGGGAAATGAACTGCGCCACAATCCTGTGGCCAATGCCACTGACCCGATAAGCCTCTGCAGAACAGACAAAAGGATGTTTGCCAGACCATTGCCAAAGTGACTGAATTACCTGGTTATCCTGTGAAAATGTCCAAGGTTACAAAATCCAAATTGGAAAATTTGGCTTAATTGGATCAATGAACGTTTCCAGTGGAATTTAGAGCCAAAGGAAGATACATTGATCAGATAAGAATCGGTTTATCCTGCACCATTTCAATGATCAAATGAGTTAGGTGACACATAGAAAACGTTTACAGCCAATGAAAAATTGTTGCAATTGTTTCTTGTTGCGGAGAAGCCGCCATAGTGTATAGATATGTATATTATTGCTGTAAATTTGGCTTTGTTTGTCTAAATGCGTACACATATTGTGAAAACGTTTTCTCTATTTTAACGATCCATCGCTTGCTACTAGACTAATAATGATGGACAGCAATGCTAGGCTTTACCGCGCGACTGCAATGTCCCTAGGGAAAAATGTGATTGAATTCATTGCTTCTCTTGCAATAAGCTCGGATTTGAGCGCGAAAGAACATCTTTGGTATCAAACCAGGTTTATTGTGGAGAAGAGTAATCTTCCTGATCAGAATATTCTGATTTGGCCCACATCTCGCAAGAGAAATGGCTGAGAATACCACAAATACGCATTTGAGGTCTGGTAAGCAGCATGTGGTGGAGATGGTATGGGGAAATCATCCGTAAAATGGGGAGATTGCATTCGATATTGACATTAAGCATTATGATCGAGCTTTCAGGACAGTAAGTGACCTTTTCATTGTAAAATAATGATGATATATCTAACATCTGTTTTACGACTATACTTTTTCAATATCCAATTTCTACTATTTCCTTTCATTATACGGTGCTTCATAATACCAGAAAATAAATTTCGTTTACTTTTGTTCCCTTCCAAAATATCAATACATTGCTGGATTAGTCGGATTTTAAATGGATTTTAGATTATATAAAAGTTTTGTAAGAAATTTGTTTATGGAAAATTCGGTAATGCATAGACTAATGAGTTGTTTATGACATTATAAAGAATGTTCATCTTTTTAAGATTTGTGTGTGTGTGTGTGTGTGTGTAATAAATACTTTAATGAAACACATAATGTTAGATAATTAAAATCTTTTTCTATTGCAATGTACCATTAACATTTAGCATGGCGAAAAGTAAAAATGTCTTTTTTGGTAATATTATTTCTATCATGGAAATTATAATACATGCTTCTAAGCAAAATTCGTATGTACGCACTGACACATATCTATGGAGATGTTCACAACTCCTTTACCGAAATATACAGTCGTTTTCTAGTATATCATAGAAAGCAAGACGACAACAGGCCTATTGCATATTAATATTAAGTAATTTCCATAACTGAAAACTTCATGTTACTGGATCTTTATTGCGGTGGTGTGTTATATTTTCCAAAATTGCCAGAAATCGGATAAGCAAAACTAAACATTTTTCATTTCATTTGCCATTTTCCGAATGACTCTCGGGATTTTTTATCCGGGTTGTGTTAGTCTATTCGCGGTTTGGCTGCTGCAACGATATAAATTAATTTTTGACACATTTTTATTCAAGTGAAATACTTTTGTTTCATATTTACTTTCTTCGTGAACATAATAAGACACGAAGAACTTCAAACACTTTTCATTGGTGTACGGCGTAAAACGAAGGAATAAAGCAACAGCAACAACAACAGAACTTGCTCGGACGTCCGATCGACTCTTCGCTTCAACCGTAATAAACGAAAAGGCTGTCACCGTCTCCAAACAATATTTACACACTCGATCTTTATAGTCAGAGCTTCGTGGTTAAGTTACTTATACAGGGGAATTGACCGCTGGTCAGTAATGAGATGAAATACAAAATACAAACCATAATGGGGAGCCATCGGAAATTGGATGCTGCTATATGGTTGCTCTGACTTGCGAGAGACTGAAAAGAGCTCTAACTTTAAAGCAGCAGAAGGGGTGAATACATCTATTAAGAAATCGATACTGTATCGGAAAAAATCTTTTCAGCTTAACGTTTTCCAAAATCCTTTTGCGGTATTTAAAACACACGCTCTCATAATTTTTTTTTTTTTTGCAAATAAGTTTGTTAATTATAAACGCTTAAGAACGTTCCAAGGTTAAAAGTGTGTATCAAGTGATATTAAATTTCAGCTGACATCTACAAACGTGAGAAGTTCATATTGGAAACATTAGCTTTCGAGCACGTTGGAAGTCGCCGATGAACAGAATTGCTGAAGATTTTAACAAGAGGAAATAGCGTAACATAAAATTTATAAAATTACAGGTGCTCTGCCGATGCACGATGACCATAAGTGCTCCAGATGTCAATGAACTTGTTAATAATAGGCACACGTGCCGGAAAAGGAATGTTGCGTGTAATTTCTGCTGATAACAGTTAATTTGTATGCTGCCCATGCATTAAATACGAAATAAGTAAAGAAAAGCAGTACTTTGCCCAATATACTGCGGTACGCACGCGTCTGAGTAGTGCTGGACTATAGAAAAAATAACAGGGTTATGTGAATGATGCTGTACGAACGCTACTCATGACGCATGGGGGCGCATTTTACATTCGAAGAGTTGAGATCGAAGAATTACATAAAAAATGACAATTTGAATAGAAGGAAAACATCTATTCTCAAAAAGACGGCTGTCTGTTACGAAGAAGAGAAAAGGATCAAATCAGCAGGAATGACCATATCTTTTTAGGCGTCTTTATTACCAACTTTTAAACTCATCTGGAGGAGGAGAAGATACAGTGGATGGGCAGCCTGAAAATTGTTTCGAATGAGGAACTAACTCCAGCCAACACAAAGTGGAAGTATTATATTAAATTTTAATCAGTTAATCACCTTGTTATAAATAGTAAATTACTACTTTTATCGTGTCTAAAAAAGTAACGTATAGTAAGTTTTATATGCTATTAAGAATCCTTTGTTTGTTTCAGGTGTGCATTTATTAAACTAGTGTGAGTTTTGTCCAATAAAATTAAACTTTTGTAAATAGATTGATTACATTTCAGATGAACAGAGAAAAGGCAAGAAACGTAAAATCTGTTATCTTCAACAGCTGACTTTTGCTCTACTATTAATAAAGATTATGCATCATTTACAACCTTCCCTCCATCTGAAGTTGTTGTAGTTTCTGATGCAGGTTCATTGGTATTTTTACTTGCTATCAGATGCAATAAATTGGATTCAGAATCGATCAAGTCAAGCAATCCATTATTTAAAGATGTTGACGTTCTGAAGACGTTTTGTCGGTGCAATGAATGGACGCTCAAAAGAACTGACTGCTAGGCCTACGGTCATGCGAAATTTAAGGAAATTCTAGTCCAGATCATGACGATACTCCTCTGTTCTCTTCCCCTGCTTGGTATTTACAAGCTTACGATTACCGCGGAAGTTGATGGAAATCAACGGGTAGAGAAGACGACTTCAGACACTGCTGGAAAAAATAATCTCGCCAGTTTCCTCGATTCCCATAAGGGGATGGATGTGACTACAATATTGTTGAACTATGTTCTCAATTATTAGAATGATTTACAACACAAACGAAATGGTGTTCGGCCTGCTTCTCTGCCAGCAATAGTCAGTACTTTGCAGTCTTGATCATAGTAGCAAGTGCAGTACGAGATTTTAAGTTACCTTAGGTGGTCGTGTGTGAACTAGAGAATGATAATATCTGATCTGCTAGAAAGCAGTTGTCTTTCTAATTTCACTGGGTAAATAAAGTATTCGCTGTTGAACTGACACCTTACTTAGGAAGGAAAAGAAAGAAACCTTTTTTACTTCTTTAGCCAATGAGTAGTTTTAGCATGAAAACGTTTTTAGATTTTATCGTTTTCCCATAATATGCAAAGTAAACGCAGACCCGGTGAAGATAGTAAGTGCACGTACTTTGATTTTACGTATTATGCAGACAGACGAAAATCTACATTGAAAAGAAAAACACATAACATTAAAATATGCATATAAAATCCTTCACGCGTGAAAATAAATACAAAAAGATTCAGTGAACTTCCAATTAGTATTTACCGTCGCTTTTGTTACCTGTACTATACTCATGTCTGGCGCTGATTTCGACAATGCAGCTACTCTTGATATTGAATTAATATTTTCTATTGATTATGTGAGAAATTATATCTCTGCATATTTTTATCGTTAGACTAGTTACCGATACTTTAAAATATAGTTAGCAGCATATGCTAAAAATATTTTTACATATCACAGAACAACGGTAGTAGAATAAATTTTAATATTTTCAGTTTCTAAACATTTGTGGTTCAGGTATTTTGAAAATTGTTAAATCTGAGTACTGATTAATAGTAGGACAGTAAATTCCATTTTAAAAAATCAAGCAGTTAAAAAACAATTGTATTTTACATTTTTAGACGCGGAATAAAATATTTTTGGAAACTAGGACAGTTTTAACTCAGGATCAGTGTCCACGTGACGGTATGAACCTTACCACGTTTCAAAGTGGTTCTCATTAAGCCCGATCTATGTTCCAGATAACTTCAAGAAAAAAAACTAAACTTCTGTTGTTGAAACAGAGACAGATATTCAAAAAGTTATACCTTTTATTATTTCGGTAAAACTTGCACGTGCGTCGTAATATAAACATCGATTTTTACCTATTTAAAAAGACCTGAGAAAACATGTAATTTTTTTTCCATCGTTGCACTGAAAATTTAAATGGTTTATAAATAACAAATGTCCATCATTGCAACTTCCTCCTTTTTTTTTATCACCTTTACTGTCATGGCAACGTGGATCGACATGTAAACTATGAAAGCGTCCAAAGAAACGAGTCGGTTTAATAGTGATTCACCAGACTGGCTTAGCATGTGGTCCAAGCACAGAAGAACATTTATTGGAGCTTTCTTAAATTGAACTAATTAAAGACGAGCCTAAAGATCCGCCATGGCGAAGAAGTGTATTGTATTATGTTGTTTATATTTCAGATCCTTCAAAGGAACCGGGTCAGTTTGGTGGAGAAGGTAAGCGCAGTTTTACTAAACGCCATTAAAGCAACGCCGTTTTCCGAGATATTTTATAGTATTTTTTTTTTTTTTTTTTATATTTCCGTCACATTTTCTTTTCTTGCTTTTAAAGCCGGTGCGGTTGATTACCGGTTGTTCTCTTCACGGAGTTTCAGCCGACATTGTGTCCGAACGAATCTCCCGGACGCCGCCAGCGGGAGAACGCAGCGAGTCCGGGGCACAAACGTTTGATATCTTTTTTGTAACTTGAGCCCGGGACACAACTCTTAGCGAGCTGCAACAAAAGGAGCGGCGGCGACAACTTCTTTTGCATGCAGTGTAGAGTCGTACGGAGAGACTCTCACCTTCAAGCAAACTTTGGTGAAGAAAGATTTACAAACAAACAATTTTTTTTTTTTCCGCGCCCTACTTTTCTGTTCAAACTTCCAGAAATATATTTTCAGTGGAAACCCCTTTCTCCAGAATTCGCCTGACGGAAACCACCTCCCCCTCCCCTCTTAAAATTGTCCAGTTTTCCTTGCTGCCTTTTGTATATGAGGGATTCTCCCTCTCTTTTTTAATAGCGCGTGATTAAACTGTTAGGAAATAAATTCTTCATTCACACTTCGACAATCCGTTGGAAACATAACTTATCGTGGTTGAAAATTTATCCGGTCTTCAATAATATTTTCAAAAATACATACGATACATTTTCTAACAATAAATATTATCACACGTACGAAAAAAAAAAAAGACAACAAAACGGTTTTTTTTTTTTCTCTGTGACGAAAGAAAGGAAAGCAAATAAGTTAAAAATCGTTACTGAAGGAAATATCATGATCACGACTTATGAAGAACAAAAGAACGAACTTCGGTAATTTCTGTGCCTGATTGGTTTTTAAGTTTTCCTCACAGAATTTTCGCATAATCTGGGTGTTAGGCAAGTAGATTTTCTTTTTATATCGTCTGAGCACATTTTGCCATTTAAAATTTTACTGTGGGAGCATTTGTAGAAAATCTAAGAGCATTTTTCTTCATCTTCTTCCAACGTAAAGTCCCTAATAAAAGCGTCATCACAGCTTTGCTTCTCTTTTGCTGATTCAGATGTTAAACATAACAGAGAATTTCCGTTTCTCACAATCTGATTTCAAAGTAAAGTTACTTGGCTATCTGGCCACGAATATATATAGCTTACTTAAGATTCAACTTCAATGAGAACTCAAAAATAACGTTAATCTAGTGAAGCCAATTCTTAGTTTGGAGGAAACCAGAAATGCGTATTTCTTAAAGATTACGGCCATGCAAGAGAGAATGATGAAATAACAAAAACTCTCTCTCTCTCTCTCTCTTCGCTCTCTCTCTCTCTCTCTCTCGCTCTCTCTCTCTCTCTCTCTCTCCGCCTCTCTCTCTCTCTCTCTCTCTCTCTCTCTCTCTCTGTTACATAAATAAAAGAATCATTGGAATTAACGTTTAACTAATTTTTGTTTTTAAATAATGCATGATTACTTACAAAATACAACGAAATAACGCATCTGCTTTCTGTGACTTCTATTCCCGCGCTAGAGTAGGGTATTCCAGTTACTAGTTACCCGAAAATGAATTTGAAAATAATACCGGTTTAATACACTGTTTTAGAAAATATCTCGGTAAAAGCCTCAGTTCTGACTCTCTTTTTTCTTATTTGTAAGTGTTCCATATTTTGTTTTTGTTTTTGTCGTGACAGTAGAAATATCAGACTAGCACTGGCACGAACAAAGGCTTGAGTTTTTGGCATACCGGTGATATTCCACCAAGTCATTCGTTCTTCTGCATCGAATGAACCACACGTTAAATTTCTATATTTCGCTTCAAAATCGATGAAGACCAAACGACAGAGTTCTCGATGGCAACAGCACCACTGTGTCTTAGGGGCACATTTCATGAAGACATTCGCTGGATGCGCTGAAAAGGAAATAGATCAGAGTAAAGCACCTTGTCTTGTTAGACTTAATGGCGTAGTCGACCGCTATTCTAGCTACTTCCCACATTAAAAACCACAATTTACATCGGATTTAAAACTTTTCCCGATCAGAATTCGCTGGGATGAGAACAGTGGGGAAAGATTTATCTTTTTCTCTCTTTCGGCCGTTCTTTTCTAATTTTAATTCCTTCGGTATTTTTTTTCTTTTATCGTGTTCGAGATTCTAAATTTTATTTCAATTAAACAAACCCCTCGCTGCTTTTTTTGCCAGTGATATCGAAGTACGTTCCACGGTTTTTGTTTTTTTACATGCAGCGACTATAAAGATCAATGAAAAGTAAAATTATGTAACGTTATGCAATAATTATTTATTCAATAAAAGTAACCACTAACTGATAGTTTCGGGTTCTTGGTTGCATATCAAATAATTCATCTGTATTTGAGTATAAAATTCAATCTGTAGCTAAACAGAAAACAGAAAGATTAGAAACACAAATTAAGAGAGAACTAATTTTGTCATGCTTAATCAACTGCAAATATATCGAAAATCCGTTAAATAAAACAGAAGCCTAAAGACTGTACATATTTAACCAACGATACATCTTAGACAGTCTGACGTTTCCTGTATAAGTGGGGTTTATAACGCAGAAAATCAGAAACAGAATGGAAATGAGAATACAAGAAATATAAATCAAATCATGGCAGTACTGCTACTGAACTTCCACTGAAATCTAAACTATACAATAATAGTAATAAAAAATATGCCTTTACATCCTTTTGCACAACGTAAATTTCCCCATTGCAGCTACAAAATTTGATTTTGTAAAATAAACCTCAGCAATAATACACCGTTCGATTCGTCCGTGAATCCGTTTCAGAATTACTCAAAAACATTATTAGAAGTTGCCTTTAATAAGTCGCCTTCAGAACGTAGTGTTATGAATATTTGTTGGCTTACAGAATTACCATTGATGTTTTCTGCTCTGAATTTCGCGACCTTTTGTTTATTTATCTGACTTAACTGGCAATGAATTATTCTTTTACCAATTTTATGATCCAGTGTAGCACGATCAACCGTCTAAAGATTATACTTAGGTTACCTTTTTTTTAAAGAGAGAGAGAGAGATAGAGAGAGAAGGACGCCTTAAGCTAGCCGACTTAATTTATCCGTGTCAGAAAGCTTTTCTAAATTTGTTGAATTCAGTATATATTTTTTTTTCTTCTTGCGATTATATGACCGTGAAACA
Organism: Nautilus pompilius; assembly: GCA_018389105.1. Taxonomy (NCBI): domain Eukaryota; kingdom Metazoa; phylum Mollusca; class Cephalopoda; order Nautilida; family Nautilidae; genus Nautilus; species Nautilus pompilius. The sequence continues at coordinate 215,009 of JACATO010002743.1, read as the reverse complement.
TGACTATGCTTGCTCAACTGGAACGGTCAATAGCCGTACCGGTTTCTGTTGTGTTTAAGCAGCGCGTTTAGCATCTGTGAAATAAAAAAAGATTTCTAAACTATGAACAGGTTTTCGTGTGTATCCGTTAAATAATCTGAGCCTTATAGTACTTGTTGAGATATGCAACTGCTAACAGGTGTTTGCTTGTAATTATATTTTGATAGGCAATCAAAGAAAAACATCTTTTAATATAACTTTATGAAAGACAAAAATACCAACTATCAGCTCGAAATATTATACACACCAGACATGCGCGCGCGCAAGTTCTTTTCAAGCGGACACTGACTACACAAAGAAAATTAAAATAAATCAGTAGATAATCTTTTCGTTTAGGTTCTTAATTAGAAGGGGTTGGCAGAAAGGATGGTGATAGGAAAGCATCTATTAACACGTTTTTTTGGCTTTGTTTTCATTAACTGGTTAATACTGTTGCTATTAACGACTTGCACTGGCAATGTATTGGACTTATTTGTAATTCTTCAGATAATAATACCTTCAGATATTATACTTTATTAAAGATCTTACCTGAGTTATATAATTACGGTTTTCTAATTTTTCAAGTGCTTTTATTGGTTCGCAACTTTATAACTTTTTTACCCCTAAACGTTTATGAGCTACAAATCAAATAATCAATCACTGACATTTTAGAACGTTTGAATTTTATGGAATCGTTTAAGAACCTTCGGAAAACCATTCTGGCTGAGCATGTCATTGTTTTTTTTTTTTTCTATTCAATAGTGAATAAATAAGCAGGTTGAGAAAAAACGACCAGTTTTAAGCGACCCAAAGAATTAGAAAGGTCTCGAAATTATTGTAATTGGCTGAAAAGAAAAATCAGCAACCTTACTGATTCAAAACATGCCGTTAGCCAACTCTACACTAATAGATCTAAAGCAGAGAATTTAACATAATTAATTCTTTACTACTAGTAATTTCGCCTTTATTTGTAGTCATTTCCACTCACGCTCAAGTCATGCCCTTTAAAAAAAAAAAATGTTTGTTCCTTCTCACTTATTTACAATTGCTATACCCCTCTCTGTTTATTGCACCTAGTCCGAGCAGCTCCTAAAGTAGAGGTATAATCTGCTTTAATGTGTTCATGCACCAACCCCAAATAATTTCATGGGATTTGTTTGTTTTTGTTTGTGTTTTTTTTAAACTTTTTCTTTTTATCGGCCTCTGATGAAACACTGAAAGAGAGAGAGAACTGATTTCTTTAAAATGTTGAAGGGTTTAAAACAGCGAAGTGCAACAGATACTTTTCGTTCTAAATTTCGCGAAGACAAACAAAAACAAAAAAAACACTTAGTCCCCAGCTGGTTACTTGGAAATAAAACTCTGAACGAGTTTTATTCAAGTCATAAACTTGCTCTAATGCCAGTTATACTGCAAAAAAAAAACAAAGACGGAGAGAGAAAGAAATAACGACTAAACTAAGATTATGTTTATTTCGTATTGGAACTGTATTGACATATTTCCTCATAGACGTCTCTGCGCTCCAATAATCGTCGAAGGAGGTCATTAAACTCTGTGAAAAACCGAATTCGGAAAACTTGCGTAAAGGAGTTCCTTTTAAAGAGTAAATAATTGCACCATTGTTTGTTATACAATAAATCTGCTTTGAAACTTTAATTCGGTTAAAGTATTCTATTAAATTCACTATGTGGGTTAGATTAATCGTGCAGGATGAATGTAAAACGCTTCTAGATTCCAAATGAATAAAGGTACATGATATTTCTTTAACAACAACAAAAAAAAGCACTGGTCGACGCGAAGTTAGTTTACTGAAAAGATGAATGATCATTTATATTTTTGGTAAAAAAGTATGCAGAAATTTATGAATTTGTCGCAGATATAAGATCGTTATTTCTATGCATGCATATTCATATGTTTACCCACGTCTATAAAATCAAAGTCTGGAATGAAAGCCCATGGAGATAAACTGCTTCAGAAAGGTGAGAAAAATTTATCAAAACCACTTGCGTACAGAGAGAAGAAAGGAGGACGAATAGGTGTTAAAATTATTCCACTGCACAAATTACTTACTGTTTTGTGACTATCAGCCTAAATTCTATACATTAAATTTTTAAAAATTATTTTTTATAAACAAAACAGTTTGACGATGAAAACATTCAGAATGTGGAAATGTTGAAAAGTGGAACATTTTCCCATTTTTTCCCCATGGTGCAGTGACCTTTTACGCAAAAAAAAACGTTTATTAGTTGTTTTATTATTACCCTTTTTTTTGGAAAGATTTTGAAATTTCACACGAAATTTCTGGTTCTGCAGATGTTTGTAGATTGGCAGGAAAGATCTGCAAGAATAAAATCCGTTTAGAAGAATGATTTCCATAAACAGCATCAGAAAAGCAGGAAACTTAGTAATTAAAAAGATGATGTTCGAAATTAAATACACTTGAGATGATTCTTGGCTTAACTCGGGAGTAAATACAAAGACCAAACATTAATTTAAATCAGTAAAATGAACTGGGCAAACTTAAATATTTAATGGTAGTTGACAACGAGTATTCTCAGGAAACCGTTTTCAATAAGCACATGTTCACTCGCAATGAAGCTGAAAAGTATACTTCGGCTTCAGTCTTGCTTGATACAAAAAAAAAAAAAGTCAAAGGTATTTTCTTCTGACCGTACTACGATGTTTCCTACCCACGAACATTTTTTTCTTTTTTTACCTTTCTCCAGCCCGATTACTGATGCCGGACAAAGGAATCTGAATGTAGCAGACTGGCAAAGAGGGTTGGTTCTGTGTGAATTTGTGGAAGGGAAACCTCGGTTTCACCATCGGATGAAATCCCACATCACCGACTGCACATATTTTGAATATGCCCTATCTGCCTGCACAGCTTAAGTATGTCCAAAATTCAATAATTTGTAAATACAATCGATGTGTTGCACACTGAAAGCGTCATTATCATTAAGTTCCTCTCGAGTTTACCAGACCGTTGCATCAAAAGCTCTGCGGCCATCTGTGGATGGACACTCTTCCAGTAGAATCTAGGCAGGAATCTATGAATGAATGACGAGCAAGAATAGTCATAGGACTGATGATTTCTAACTATTCTTGATTTGTGATCTTTTCTGATAGACGGCCATGAAAATAAAAATGTTTGCCATTTTAAATGGTGTTTGCTGTTACTGAGCCACAAGAATTTTTGAGTCATGCCCAGGTTTATTCTCCACGAACGGTAAACAACTTACAATATTAAAGAAACGAGTTTAGATGAATTAGTGACCGTTGATTTGTTTTCTCTTAATTTATGTGGAAAAAAAATTCTTTAGTTGTCTCGCATGTTACTCCGGAAATCGGTTACTTGGTAAATTGTTTAAAAGTGGCGCCGTTAAGCGATGACAAAAATTGTGAGCGTGATAATGTAACATACAATTTATAAATGTAGTAAATAACTGGTTTTTTTTTTACGCTTCTTGTTAGCGACGGGAAACGACCTAAAATTATAGGAATTGAGAGGGGAAATTGAAACTACACGCTCTCAGCTAGATATGCCGGAAAGGCTTTTCTCGTAGCGTTTTTTTTTTTTTTTTATTTTTTATGCCTTAATATTTACTGTTAAGCGTTTTCTAAGAGACAGAAATTTACTATGGTTTGCGCGGTATCACATGAGGTCGGATGTAAATTTTCTTTAAATTCATTTTAAAAGAAACAAGCGCAATTCAGGTTAACCAATCTCCACAATCTGAATAGTTTTAAAAGTGATGGCGACTTTCGCTGCTCCAATCAGATGTCGGATCAGAAAAGAGCTTCGCCGAATGACGTCTTTCCGCCATTAGGTCGCAGAGCGCCGATGGACAACAGCCGCTTTCTCACGCTGTCTTACGCTGTAAGGAATGAGCCAGAGAAGCAAAATCACCAGAAATTATTCACCTTCGATTATCGAAAAAAGGAGAGAAAACAACAACAACAAAACAAACACACAAACAAATAGACTTGCCAATGCTTTATTTCAAATAGATATTAAACAAATAAATGGAGTACTATTCTTTAGTGTTTTTGGTGTTGATGCATTATTTATCTTTAAATAAGGTTTGCTGTAACTTGTAAAAAAATATTCGCAGCTTGGGAAAGAAAAAATTTATATATATATATATATATATTAAAAACAACCTCGTGTTCGTCCCTGGGGTAGTGTTAAAAATGCCCCACCTTTCACATCTCACAATTTTCTGTATAGCATCTTTACCCTAAAGTTTCTTTCAGGGGCACACTTATTCGTAGGCGCGTAAGGTTTCGTCAGGGTGTGTACGCGTGCATGTAAGCTATTATGGAAGTCCACGAAAGATGTATTTGCATTATGTGCTGACATTATCGGCTATATATATGTATATATTGCAAAAACAGATTAGGAATGACTCGAAAATATTATCTCACAGTCTTTAATAGTCTGGCATTAGTTTTAATAATTGGCTGACTCTAAATGCCAAGCAGTTATGGGAAATACTTTTTTTTTTTTTGCCTCCGCGGGAAATCCGTTCACGGAATTTTATACAGGCGGAAGCGTCTACTCAATCATTTCATTTTCTTATAATTATTTTTTGTTCGCTTTTACACATCGCCCAGCTCATGGCAGCAGTATCTGCACGACCAAGTGCGTCTGGTCAGCTGTCCGCTGGCGCAAACAATGTCGTATCTGCTCGCCAACCCCAACCTTTTTTAAACGTGACTGAATTTAGTCTTCTGCGATAGAGTGCACGCCTCTGCGTAAAGCCTGTGCTCGGCTGCATAAGTGAATGTATACGTCAAACAAAGCTTTTTGAAGCTTGCGTCACAGAAACGTCTGACTTTGAAACAAAGCGGAAATCGAGTGCACGGCTTCTTTTGTCGGGCAGATACCGAAGAACTCGTGCTGTAATGCACAACTGGAATAGATGCGGCGTTTCAGAAATGCCTGCGCCTGAATAAGCTTTTTATATCAATAATTCTTTTAAGGTCGATTGCGTTTGCCTGGGATATCAATTTATATATGACACTATACATAACGCGAATCCGTTGTTTGAAAACCTATATAACTATAACGATAATTTAAACCAAACAAACTAATTGAAAGAGTTAACGAGGGCATTTTCATTTCTAAAGATTTATTAAAAGCCACTTCAGCCCTTTATTAAATATAAATCAAAACCAGAGGCGACGCGCAACTGACCTCAGTTTTTTCTAGACAAGCTTCAATTTGGATTTAGTATAGCCATTCTCTTTGATGCTGAATTTACGGATCCTTCGCGGAAATCTTATAAATATTTTATCGCGATTTTAAATTTATTTATGAGGCTAAATAAAAAGGAAAAGGGGAAAGCGTTAATATCGATAGTTCTTGGTATTTCTCTGCGTGTGTGGGGAAAAAAAACACGGTAGTTGTCGACAGCTGGATATTTTCGTCTTTACATTTTGCTCTGCGTGCAGCGAGTGGTTAGTTGGTTGGAGTGTGTGTGTGTGTGGACACACTCACACACACACACACACACACACATATGCGTGCGGGTTGTCACTGAATATTTAATTTTTCTGAGACGAATGCTATTCATGGTCAGTGGAGGTGAATCGCGAAACTAATTTTCAAGAAAAGACAATGTCCTTGGTCAAGTCAGGGTGATGCATACGAACCTATACAATGTTCTTTTTAATGTTGCTGCGGTCTAGATGTGGAAAAGAAACACAGCGGCGAGACTAACGTCACGAGAACTGTACTGACCGATCTTCTTTAATGTTGTTATGAACCAAGAGAGCGATACAGCGCTTTTTTTTTTTTTTTTTTGTCACTTGTCATTTCTGGTTGCTGCAGACAGTCGCTATTTCCTCTCAATGTGAGACCAGCAGCTGCTCAACAAACTGACTGTGACGATGGTTCATAGCGACTCGCGCGCACTCAGCTCTTGGCTTGCGTGACTCCACATGGGTCTAACCTGTCATTTATATTTGAATCAATTTCTTCTAATTGCTACCACGATTACGGTTTCCTTGCATATGCAGCTGAAAGAGTTGATTCAAACTGAATTAACTGAATTATGCATATGCGTTCTATGTGCAAAATGTTTTCCGATTTTCCATCTTGTATTTGGAATCTACGATAAAAGATAAACTTGAAACAATCAATAGATAAATATAATATATCATTTTATTTACGTTCTTTTGTATTTTTTAAAAAAAAATTTGGCAGAAAATGCATATCATTTTAGTTTGTTAACATAAGATACAGCACGAATAAAATCGCAGTTCTTCATATTAAATTGCACGCGTCTAGTACTATACAACAATAGTCTTGATTGACTGAAAATTGTCTATCCTTTATGAAAACATAATTAATCAACTTCTGCGTTACATAAAATTAGCTTTCTTTATCAATCCAAACTATGAAAGCTGGATGGCAAAAGAAAATGTGATTACATACAAAAATCAATGTCATATTTAATAAATAAAAAAACACCTGAATATTTGTTTGCAACAATTATCTTAAACAAAATGGAGAATTTATTGTGAAATGTTTGCCTATTTCCCTTTTCTACAAGTGCATTAGACCTAAGGAAAAACACCTGGTGCATTGTTTTTATACATGCGATTTGTGGAAGCTGTCGAATGCATTACTGTGTAAAGTATCTTGCCATAATGGCTATCGGAGTCATGTAGTGCACAGGTCAGAACGTGTATAAATGAAATCGCTTTATTGAAATGTCGATAACAAAACTAATTGCGACATTTCGCTCGTAATGGATGACTGCACAGAACGATGGAATGATAACTAGCTACCTGATACTAAAAAGGGTCAAATCCAAATTACTTTTATGTGGGCTGTTTTAATTTTTCATTGCGTAGCAGGCTTAGACAAAAGAACAATAACATAGCATTTTTAAAAGGATAAGTAAATATCAATCTATAAAAAAAAACTGGACGGCGCGAGGTCCATTGGTTAGTCTACTGGAATGCTACTGCTGTTAACGGTTCGAGTTTGCTTCATGTTGGAATGGCTTGGTTTGCCGTAGGCCCCTGACACGATCGGTTTCCTTCAATAATTAATTTTAAGAACTCTATCGGGGACGTTTCTTGCCGAAGTCTGAAGTGACGAGTTCTATATTGAGCTGGGTTTTCAACGCTCTCTAGCGGGAAACGTCAGCACTACGCTGGCTCTTCAGGCTTGTCTATCTGGTAGATATCTGTGTTAGCATGACCAATCTTAATCCGAAAATGTGCTAAAAGAAGAATGTTTTATGCATTTAACAATTTTAATGGATTCATAACTTTTTTGTTAGTTATAGAAATAAACTCCTTCAAATGTCACTATAAGGAATGTCTTACCCAATTTTTTTTTTTGAGTCTGTCAATTCGTGGTTTCCCCCGGTGACCAGATGAAATGAATGCCTGAAATACCATCTACAAAATGCGGATGTCAGGAGAAATGTAATCTTATGATGCGGATTCTGGCCTTAGATGAGTTACGCAAAAACCCACGTGTTCACATATCATCACAACGTGAATGGACCGACCCTAATGAAACATTAGTTTAAGGAATAACGGATGACCAAAGATCGTTACATCCACGCAAGTTCTCAATAAGTCGCCAAGAGAATCCTGCTAGACCCAGCATCTGCTGTTAGGCTGACTTCTAGAGGTAGAGCCAAAGTAATCGCTAACTTAATAGAGTTTTCGAGACAGGTTATTGACGCTTTGCTTTGGTTATTTTTTTAACAAACCAAGCAACAGCAGGCTCTTTTTTAAAAAAAAAAAAATCATTTTCTATCGCGCTCTTAAATGGGCAGGACTGAATTTATTTGTCTTTCACTAATATCTCTCATTTTCATTTCCATTCAGTTTTCTTTGTTCTTAGCTGCCACGTCACATATAATACCTTAAAAAGGTTTCTTAAAAACTACAAGGCACAACGCAGCGTAAAAATTACATTAATTGTTAAGTAATATGATTATTCTTTTTTTTCTCAAAGCACACGCTCTCAGAATTCTAAGTGCAAAGCAAAGACGAACAAGTTCGAAGGAAAGTCTTCATAAATGATTCGTAAAATCAGAACTTATTTAAATACTTATCCACCATTACGGAGAGTCCATTTTTTTTTTATCGGAGTGTCACATCCGGATTTACAATAGATGTGCTCAGTTAGTCGATTGAACAACAACACTGTCTTATACAATTGATTAATCAGATGTCTTGACGCCGCTTGACAACAGTAAGTTTTCGTAGTTAGATAGTAAACAATTCACATCATAATCCTCGGTTTGCTAAAGTCAACATTATTACCCCCCTTTTTTTGCCATAACAGAATCACTTCCGCAAGTATGTTGGCTAACGTGAGATAAACGTCCTATAGTGCCGCTACAATATTACTCAAACATTTGTGATAAAGCTAGCTACTATAATAATAAGTTAATGTAACAGGTTTCTATCTTTTGTCAGTATTAAACATCAAATAGACTGATGGTCGACTGATTCTAGATTTACATCAGTGGTAATTTCTTACTCCTTCTACACACAGTACAAAGTTTGGGAAAAATCTAGGATATTGTTTTACTTAATATTAAAAGATAGTGTGTAAAATTCAGAGTAAAATTTGGAATTAAAAAGATTATTTTTCACAATTTTTGGATATTATCGTTTCAAGAAAGAACATTTTAAACTATAAATAATTTCTTGCGTAAATAGATTTAAATTAAATACGACTCTTAACTGTTTACTATTAATTTAGTTTTTCTTCCTAAATTTAAGATGTCTCACAATGGATGACGTTTTTGTGACTGCTCGTTCTTATCAATACTTAGGAGACATTAAACATTTAATTCTGAACCAGTCTTCAACAGAGTTCTGGTTAATTTCGAAACACGATCAACTTCACTGATTTCCCCTTCCGCCTCTCGGCTTAAGACATTCGGCGGGTTGCTGTTGTTGGTTTTTAACCTCATGTATAACACAGAAAGAGCATTTAAGTGGAAAAGATCAAGTATCTGAAAAATTTTGCTTTTATTCAGCTAAAGAAAATTATTATTTTTTTTGGATGCGCGTGTTGGAGCTGTCTGATTTAATGAAAAAAATTCCTTGAATTAATACTCCACGAAAGAAGGCAAATATTCTGGTCTCCAAAAGTTAAACAAAACAAAATAACAAAAAAAAAAAAAAAAAGATTTCCAATATGGTTATAGTTTTTTTGACATAAATTCCTCTTCGTGCAACAACTTTTATGAAAGAAATACGAAATACGTTCCAGTATAAATATGTAAATTATCTTTGGTGTAAAAACATTTTAAAATGGCTTCTGCGGATGTTAGTTATGCTACGTTATCATTTTTCTTTTTGGGGGGTAACGTTTCAAACACCTGTTGGTTTTTCGCTATGGAAGACGATTTTAAAGGCATGTAGATACTGTCCGAAGATCCATTCAAGATCGATAACGGGTCACAACCAGAGCAAATAATCACTAAGTGTCACTTTTGGCTTGGCGAAGCAGAATTTCAAATCCGATCCAACTCGCTTTTGATCTCTTTTGGCCACGAGAAGATTGGTATCAACCCGCCTTCATGAACAGGAGCGATCGAACTGGTGCCGTAAACATGTCGCTTGGATTCCACGTTATTAAAGACATTCACGTTAACGAGTCAAGATTTTAGTAGTTACTGTTACTTACGGCGCGTTCATCTTGGCGGGGGGGGACGTGGAAAAAGCAACTGACCCACAAACATCATTTAAAAAAGGAAAAAAAAAGGATCACTATGGTAGTGGAGGTGTAATGGTCTGGACAGGAATCTCATTCGACGGGCGCACATACCTGCATGTGTTTCAGAAAGGTACCCTAATTGAAAGGAGCTCTAGGGACGAGATTCTGGATCCATATCTTAGACCACTCGCAGCTACAATTAGAAATAAATTTATTTTAATGAATGGTAACGCTAGGATTCTTGAAACCGACCGCTATCTTCCGCACTAAAGCGCTACCGTTTGATACAGCCAGCATATTTTCTGAACTAAATACTTTTGAGAATATTTGAAATGCTCTAGGAAGGTATGTTGTCCTCCTCCAAACCTTTCCTAGATCACGCCAAGAACTGCCAACTTTTCTGATAACACAGTAGACTTTAACGCCCAGTGCTCTCAATGATAGTATTATAATTGGTATACAAAGCGCTGTAAGTCATGTATTGCTGCCAGCATAAACCACATGTTAGAATTCTCTTTCATTTTTCTAAATTTAGTCTTACTTATTTGTTTTTTTTTCACCCGTAAAAAATTATTTTAGTTTGCGCATTTCTTCGATAACAGTTATATTATTTGAAGCAGAGTTTGTGTTGATTATTTGGTGAATAAAAATGTAACCATTTTGGAAATATTTTTCCTTATTTTTGCCTATGTTTTGGAAACTAGTGATGATACAATCTAATTGTACCCAATATCTTTGGAAAAGTTCTCCTTGGCTTTTCGACACAAAACACTTTTTTCTCTATTACTGGTATTTAACATTAATCATCTTAGTTACTTTTTAAAAGAATTAATAAATTTTATGTATAATTTTTTTTTAAATAAGGATTTATTTAAATCTTATTGTTCAGATTTCTCTATGCAAAGCCATACATAAAATATGTACAATGGTATATGTAAGTATGGACTAAAAAAGATATCAAAATAAACGTGCAGTAAGTAATTAATTTGTATTATTTTTTTCAATACTGAGTGTCCCAAAAAGATGTATACATTCACTTTTCTACATCCTTGTAAACAAAGACATATTACTAATAAAATTTTGGCTTTACACATCGGACATCTCAAACACGATACACATCAGTAGGTGTTTAAATGTCCACCATCATCATCGGCGCAGGCGCAGTGCAGCTTCTGACAACAGAGCGACACGCAGCGGCAGGTGTTTTTTTTACAGGAACAGCTGTTGAAGCTTCAACACTTTTCTCTCGGAGTTCGTAGATGGTAGATAGCTGATTTTGTAGTTTTGCGGCGTACATCTTGTCCTTAAAAACCCCACAGGAACAAAAAATCTAGAGCTGTGAGATCTAGAAAGTGGGGCAGGTTTCCACCTGATCCACGCGTCCCATCCACCTCCAAGCAAAGTGTTCGTCTAAAAATATCCCTACATCTCGGTGGAAGCGCAAGAAGCGTCATCTTGCTAGTAAAATACTTTTTATTGCCATACATGATTTCAATGCCGGGCAGAAATTTGTTTATAATGAGGTTGAGATACCAAAAAACTATCACCGTATCACTTGAAGGATTGGCTCGATAAGACTGCCGGAAGAGACAACCAATATTCACTGTGATCCTTGGTAGTTTTACCCCATTCTCGAATGTTTTGTACAATGCTTTCGACCCGAATTTATCCCTCAATTTTGAAAGTGGTGATTCATACTCATGTGTGCTTGCACGCTGTTCCTCAGCAATATTCTCATATTTCTAGCACCACTTTACCTTTTGTTTTCGTTGATCAAAAGACATTTTTGCTACACAATCAAAACACGTGATGTCAAGAATGGGTTGATGCGTTGTATGATACCATCATCTGTGGGCTTCCGAATAAAACATGTCTTTCTAACTACAGTTTTTCTCAACTAATCCCAAACCTGTAAAGGTGACCTCCGTATTTCTCTATCAGTGTTACACAATGTAACATTAAGATATCTTTCTCTAACTGCATATCGAAGTGTTTTGGTTTTTTTTTAAAAAAAATAGTAAATTTTCGTCAATCACTAATATTAGCTTCCAATGTTTGAATTTTTTTTGATACCCTAAAGGCAGCAACTCATGCTTTAAGACAACGTTCAGTTGGTCTCAGTCGTACCGATATCAGTTTTTGTGTAGCTTACTTCTTTCCGCTAAGGATATCATCTATAAGTTTCTTTATCATCATAACGCAGCTTTTACCTCTCCTTCTTTACTATCGGCACCGCCGTCTTTCTTCCACATCTTTAGTTTTTTTTTTATAAACACCTCATAAAACGTTTGATTTTGAGCTTCGCACCGTGTCAAAACATCTTCATTGTGCACGCAAATCATTATTTGAATCTCATTTCAAAGCAACATTTTTCAGCTACCGCAAGACGTCACGTGCTTCGCGGTTTATCAATAGGAAAAATTGTAGCACTTGTACTACATTCTTACAACTGATCTAGAAATCTGTGATATAATCAGGGCCGGATTTCCGCATAGGCCAACATAAGGCCCGAGCCTAGGGCCACAATTCTAATAAGGAAGGCACCGGTAGCTTATGATTTGAAAGCTCAGGCTATGCATCTCTGTGATCACTACTGCGACGATTTAGAAGAATGCTTACCTGATGAATACTTGTGCCTTCGTTCTCATCATCAGAGCCGATAAAATGCAAGCGACTTATCCAAACGTAGACATGGCTTTGTACATTTCTCTTTACACTCTAGTTACAAATTTTAATGTCGAGAGATGTTTCTATTGTCTAAAGCGCGTTAGGAAATATTTAAGATTACCATTTATTCAAGAAGAATTGATGAGCTTATCTTTTCTCTCCATTGAGTCTGAACATTTGAACGCATTTTCATTTGATAATGTTATTGATAAATTCGCCAACAGAAAAGTTTGCTATAAAAAACGTGTGATGATATCCTAATGAATAGACTAAGAATGATGTGTTCTAGTTTGCCATACCTGAAACATCGACTAAAATTTTGTATTGATGATATTGATATGTCTCACAATATACCTGTTAACTCGATATATTTCGAGTTTATGAATTATTTTCAAGCATTAAACTGTCAAGTCAGTAAAGCTGGTAAACTCACACCATCCGCACTCAAGACTCGGTCTGATCTAGCTTGTAGTGAGTAAGGTAGAGTGTGGGCACAGGTAGGGCGGTCTGAAAATTGGCCTAGTGGCGACAGACAAGGAAATCAAGCCCTGAATATAATCATAAGACTAACAGCATGCGCACAATTTAGTTGTAGATAATATAAAAGTACACGGCGAAGTTTAAAGACCAGTCGTTAGTTAAAGTGAGTAATATCAAAATATCAAATATCATTAATTAGTACAGTTTATGTATTATCGTCTGATACATTTTTACTGTCTTTAATGTTTAGTAGTTTTCATTTGTTGTTTATTTACTAATGTTTTGTATATTTATTTTTATTCTCTACTGATGTTTTTACACTCGGTTTCGATAATTTGTATAGTTAAAATATCTTTTTATTTGCTTTATTCATTTTACATAACTCACTACAACTATTTATATTGTAAATGTTTTTTAATTATTTTTAAACTTTGTGGTTATTATTTAATCTACATGTAATACAGTAAATCTTGTCTTTAGCAGAAGTATCAAACTCCATTATAGTCAGAGACATATGATGCTATATCTTAACAAATATTTTACTTTCTTTCTGAGGCTATTTTTGAAGAAGGAAAGTATTCGTTCGCAATAGACTATTTAAATATATTTTCTATTTATTTAATATTAGTTTAGTAGATGCAAATGGCAGGAATATATTATGACTTAAGGAAGTCCGCCAGAGAAGAGAGATAGAAATCAGTACAATTCTATTTTTCGAATCATCCGATATTTTTGTTTAAATTTATCTCTTAACTATTTTATGAAACTATATTTTCCAGGTCAGTGTCACCCTTACAATAAGGATTAAAATTAACCATACTGACATTTTAGATAATTTTGCATTGCTAGCAGCATCAAATTTCATTTTTGTCTTAACTGATCGATTTGATATATTCGAAATTACTTGAAAATTATATCTACTATTTTTCAGTATTTATAACAGCAGATATTTATTATCAGCGACAAACTCTCTAATCGTCATGTCTACTATATTATCATTTATATAAGCAAAAACAATAACGGACCTCTGATTCTAAACTCTATGTCACCCCACAAGAGACTTGCTGGTATGATGATGATAATGATACTCCTTTTCAATACTATGCGTTGTTTGTTTTATAATAGCTTTTCTATCCATAGTAAAATTTTACCACAAACTCACTTATCTTAACTTTTTCTATTAATGTATACAGAACTTTACAAAAGCCTTATTAATGGGTAAATAAGCAAAATTATCAAGCTAGAAAAGGAACAACTAGAAAATTCTATATTTACAAAAACAATCAACAAAAGTTCCGTCTATCTTTGCATATTTATTAACGATGTACTTTTTGTTGGTAGAGATGTATTTTTGTAGTACAAAGCAGTAAAATATCTGTATCGCAGAGTTAATCATCTTCAGTATTTGTTTATGGCCATAATACAAACCCAAGTCGTATAGAACACAACTACTTTCTATTGTTACTTAGTTCAACTGAGAAGTAATTGTGGTAAAATAAGTCAGCCATACCAGAATTAAGAACGGCATCAGACGGCTGCGAGTAGAGCCAAGATAGTTAAAGGTAATTCCTTAGTAACTTCGTTAATATACAGAAAAAAATTAAAATACCTAGATTAACGTCTATCTTTAATCCTAGCTAACTTAGAATATCAGTTTTGATTAGACTTTTTAATCAATTTCGTTACAAGTTTAAATTCACGTAGGTTTAAAACGAGGTTTGCGTGCCACATTGCAATTTCGAAAAAAAAATTAATGCTAAGTGGTCTAAAATTGTTAATGTCCTTAAGTTTTGTTTCTGTTTATGTTCAATAGCGTATTTAATTTTTATTATTGGCGTTGAAAGCAAAATGTGATAATACCAACATTTAAACTGAATTCCGACGTTATACTACATTCATGTTCGAGCATTTTGAAAAACAACAAACCCGCATAGCTAAGAATTAAAACATTTAACATAAAATCAATTAATATTACGATATAAGATACGTTTTGTATAAAAACGTGCAATAAAAAATAGCTCATAAACATAAGTGATCCATTTTTTTAAAATTTACGTGAGAAACAGCATCGCAATTATAATTTATCAAAGTTTGTAAATTTTAAAATTAACTTTCCAATGTCATAAAGTTAATTATCTACTTGATTACGTTTATTTATTGTTTTCCCCTGTATACTATTGGCTTCTGCCTTCACTAATTCTTTTTATGTGTTTATTTCTTCCCCAAACACACATTAATGAATTTGTGTTTGCCTCCAAGTGGTGCCGGAGCCTTTATAGAAATCGCGCTGAGTTCTGGTTTGTATTTAAATGCGACCAATAAATCTCCTTAGTTGGAGACATTTCGCGGACCGCTGAGCGATATATCACAAACGAAAAATATGAAAGGCTAGTTAAAACGAGGTAAAATATTCCTAATACAGTTATAAATCTCGCCGAAGTCCTGACGTTTCAAATACGCTCTGCTGGTTATCTAGGTGCATAAATACACTGACAAAAAATGTATGCTTAAATGACAGCTAGCACAAATATACACCTCTTTCATTCTGGGCCTCCCATAATTACTACTCGTTTACAGAACGTCGTGTGCCAGAGGCTTAAACACTTCACCGACTGCAGGCGCCGGGTGCTTTGGAAGACAGAAGCTCAGGTCGATAAGTCTAATATTGTTCTACGATTTCATAATCCAACATTTTCTTCTTTTTTTCGGTTCGTGCGTAAAACAACACCACATTGTCGTTTTAATTGCCATGTTTCTCAAAAAATGTTATCGTCACATCTTTCAAAATTAATAATTCAGGTGACCACAACACATATTTATAGCAGTAGGAACGTTTTTTATCGAATACAATGTTGTAGATTGTTTAAGTACATTCATAAAATTAACAAGTTTTTTTTTTTTTTTAAAAAAAAGAAAAAGTTTTTTTTTCCGGTTCTTAAGAAACAGACAAATGTCTTGGAAATAATTTCTTACGTTACGAAATTTTCTTCACACCTTATTGGGATGCGATTTTACTTGGAAATGCAAAGTTAAATTCATAAATTTAAAAAATATAATATATATATATATATATATTGTTAATTTCTGCATCACTAAACTAGGATGATTCCGGGCGAATAAATCTCAGTACATAAAACTTATTTTAACGAGATGGTAATCTGCATTCCATACTAACAAGAACTCACCAGATGCACCCTGGATCTCTGGGTGTTCTGGAAAGGAGATGTTTGCCTTTACTAATTTTTTTTATTATCGCTCTCTCCCATCCTAGGCTTGACTATAAAACTGAACACTTCTGCAGCTCAGAGAGGCATTGCGAGAGGGGGTTAGACCTGTCAGTATCGTTAACCAAGAATTTCATCCTGCGTGCGGTTGACATCTGTCTTGACGTGATCCAGTTAAGATCACACGTGCTCTGAATACCACCAAATAAGGTACAGAAAAGAACGAATCCAGAAGAATGCTTGAAAGGAAGGAGTAGAGGGGGGAAGCAAATCTACGCGGACGAGCTGGTTCCAAAGATGGAAATAACGCTAGTTGTCAAAAAATATCAACCGAAACCAGAGGTGGGGTAACAATTTCAGAATCCCCCCCAATGGTTGACTCACTGCTACATATACACTGATGAAAAAGAGCTTATTTTGATAGAATAAATTTGTCTGATCAAAGTTGTAATAAAAATTTATTATAGCGCGTTTTAAAATATGTACTCTCTGTCATATTCTAGTATTTCTATGCGCTAATAAATTGATTTATATTATCCATTATTCCATTAGTTTATCTAAACTTTTCCAACCAGTGTATAGTTTCGGTACTATCAATTTACTGAGAGCACAAAAGGATATCTAGAAAATCTTGCATGTAAATGTATTAGTTTCTGTACAGTTCACATATACTGCAAAACCTAAGTAAGCAGCAAGAGAATTGTACGCAATTAATCAGCGACTGTTGGGGAAACAAACCTACTGACATCTCTTTCACTGGAGACATGACATATCGCCTGTCTACTGAAGATTTTATTAAATGGAAAACCAACCTCGGTCTGGACGAATCAGGCCTGCAGACCCGTGCACAACGTACTGAGACGGAAAAAATGGTGCTGGCGGCTAGGTTTCAGAAACCTTCAATACTGGTCTTGACGCATATTTTCATTTAAACTACACGTTGAATAACAGCTCTGTTGTCTAGCAAAACCCCTTCGTAAATTATATGCCTAATCTCTATCTCGGAATTCATCTCATATAATTTCTTCTATTTTATAATTCAAGTCAATGAAACAACTACAAGATGAACTACAAAGATTCCATTAAAACATGTAATTACTCTCTCTCTCTCTCTCTCTCTCTCTCTCTTCATCTCTCTCTCTCTCTCTTCATCTCTCTCTCTCAAATTTTCTAGACAACAAACTCTTGAAAAGATTTTCTAGTGAGCCAAGACAAAAGTTGTATCGATCTCTTTACACGAGGGATGGGATGATGATTTAAGATCTTTAACCTTGCTCAGGGAACTGTTGTCCGCGGCTATAAATCTTTGCCAAATATTGACGACAACCGTAGACAAGGATTATCTCGACGCTTAGAGAAGAGAGCCGTGATTGGTGGGTTTTAACAGAGATTTATTTCCAAAGTCGTAAATACCTCGCCATAGCGTTGCGGTTGCCGAACGTGAGCAATCCGATTTTTGTGGATTAACTAAAAGAATTATGAACAAACTGAACAGCATTACCAATAATACATGTGTTACGCTTGCCGCCTGGATGTTCGCATTGCTTAATCGCGCGTATTTGACTTAATATTTAGTAAATAAATGAAACGAATAAATGTTCATATGAAAGGTAATGTTGGTTAACCCTTTTTACCCTAACTATTTCAACCTTACTGATGAAAAGGAAATCAAACCATTTAGAATTATATGTTATAGGAACGTTCTCATTATTGAAGTTATTTTTAATTCAAGGGTTTTAAACAAAGCTATACGAGTGGGTTTTGTTGATCATTTCACCAGTTAAAAGATGAATGTTCAAATGAGGTTGGTACAGCGCAGTTGGTTTAAACTAAAGACCACATTAACATAGCATTTACTGGTATACGCACACAGTGAATATGCACTTTTGTCTAAGTCAACAAACACTTGATTGCGAACTTAATTTATCATCGATATGGAAAACGTATTGATGTCCATATAACTGAACAAACGTCTCAAATCTACATTATTATTATTATTATTATTATTATTATTATTATTATTATTATTATTATATTATTATTATTATTATTATTATTGTGAAAACTAAAGTATTAAAGAACAACGTTTATGTTTATCTAAAAAAATAATAATCTGAAAAGGTGGTATTTAAAATAACGAGAAAACATCAAAATGTTTGCGTACAAAATTTATGAACAGCAGGCAAGGAGAATATTTTTCTGATGCGGAAAAGTATTTATAATATAAGAATTTTTTTAAGTTGTGAAACATTAAGCAGTTACTCCTTTCAAACGATCGCGAGGGCAAATTTGCACATCGGCACAAGCATTAAAAATTTAAATATGTAAACAAACAAAGTAAATACAATAATAATGCCAACTTTATATTTCTGTTTTTATGGTCAAAATCAATAGGTTTACTGTATTATATTTTATTATTTATATAATTCATAAATTTAGTTTATTTTCTTTTTCGATTATGAGGATCCGCCGGGAAAATAAAAAGATGTACACTGCAATGCATATCAGGGTCAAAGGTAGAATATAATTAATCTAAAGATGATTAATTTCAGGAGTTAAAACTAAAGTACGTACAATATCGTTTGAGATAGGACTGATAACAATATTATATTACAACATAACTGAAAGAATGCAGATTCTGTAGCTGACAACTGTTTTGTTATCACAAGCGAAAACAAAACAATACAATTTTAGTTTTGCAATTATGATTGATTACCACTTCGACAATGACAGTAAATCAAATAATATTAATAAAAAGTTGAAAATGCATAATATACAATTACCCTGATCAAAACAATGTGGAAATACTGTTTATACAAATTTATTGAAGATAAAACATTTTCACATAATTCAGAATTTACCATAGAGACAGACCGTTCACTTTTTGCAGTATCTAGACATTCTTCTATACATTTAGTGACACCATGAAAACGAATAGTTACAACCAACATAACTTAAAGTTACTCGGTTTTAAGAAGTGTGTATGGCAACCTCTACCTTGCACTGAACATTGCATCTCCGTCTTGTACTGTCCATCAGACATCTAATGTAGTTTCTTTTGCAGAGCGTTTCCATCTTATTTTAAGGCTTGATTCAGTTCCAGAATCATTCCAGCAGTAAGGCAATCACTATCCAGTGCGCCAAAAGAGTTGATCGCAGACATGTTCTATAGAGTTAAGTCGTGAAAACCAGCAAGCCATGGAAGACATCGGATATTATCCTCTGGGAAGTAGTTTACGACTACTCTTGTATGATGGCTTCATGCATTATCATCCCTGAACGGTTTGACCGCCCTGACTTAGCAAAAATGGCGTAACGAAAAACGTCTAATGACCTCATCCAAGTAGCGCTGACTTGTAACAGTTCCAGCAAAGCGAATCAGCTCGCTTTTGTTGTAACGCTACAAGGCACCTACATCAGAATGTCGCCGCCACCAAAACAACCATTTTCTTTTTCTTTAACACGTTAGTCAGCGTTACGTTTGTGTGCTTTCTACTAACAAACAGCAAACTGGTGGTATAATTCATTCTCACCAGAGGAAAAGAATCTGGCTCCAGTCTTCCAGGGTGAGCGTAAATTAGTCATGCATACCATATTTCGCCATACGATGTGGGATTGTTTTTGATGTGCGAAATTCTGGTCGTTTAGCGCATAGACTAACAGCGTTTGGCTGAGTATTGTTGTGCCGTTTGGTCCAAGATACTGGCTCTAGCACCTGCGGCAATTCGGTCGGCTGCTTACGTCGGGCTAATTACTTGATGTAAAGATTACCATGGCAGCAATAGGGTGGCGATGCCCACTGCGAGGTCTTACATGAACTAAGACAGTCTCGCTGTACCTTTGCCAAGGTTGGTTGACAACACTTCATGTTGCACCATGTTTAGCAGCTTAAAATGTTTGTAGCTAGGTATAGTTGCCCGTCGGTAGTCCTTGAGGCGCTACACTGGTGATGTTCTCTGAATTGATGCTGTAAACGTGTGTAACATGTTGTATACATAATTTCACTATTGTTATGCAAATATTAAATTACATGGCGGCGCAGCGACTTTTGTGGGCACACCTCGCGCCAAGACGCAGCACTTGAAGTAGAATCATCATATGACTCAAGTCTTGGTTTTACGAAGAGTTGAAGGATCATACGACTCCTCTTCCTTGGCATCAGTTCTTCTTTGTGAAATAATGATTTTCTTCCGTGGATTTAACATCCTTCTTCTGCACCTACGAACATGGATTATCAGACCAATTTTTGAACATCAGTCTCTGCCACACCCATCACAGATGTTAGTTGGTGTTTGAGTTCGGTGACTCGTTTGTTTTTTGCTTTGTCTTCTTTTCGTCCAGCTGGAGAAACAGTCTCCTGTCGCTCGTTTGCATATTTATTTTCAATCTGGTGCTTCATTAGGTTTCTGTCACTTTCTATTGTCTTCCACTCATTAACACCGATGCCAAAGTCCCGTAAATCTCTCCAGCATACATCCTTGGATTTCAGCTTGAGGATGACTGGTAAGTTTTTTTGAGTCAACCACTTCACTGAAAAAAATATCCTTATGTATGCGACAATCTTTCATTTTCTAAAACTGACTAAGACAGCAGAGTCGTTTGCTTTAAAACTGCATATTTGCTCGGCATGCCTGCCCAGTACATGGCCTTTGTTGTGAACTTCCCCGTGCCTAAGAAGCAAGCAGTGAAGATGAAAACTTTTTGGTTCTCTTTGTCTATTGTATATTGTCCACGTTTTTGCTACCATCAGAACACGGGTCTGATATACAAGAACCATGATGAGGGGTATAAATTTGTTGTTTTTTAATAATTTGCCTTGTCAATCTGACAAAAGTAGTAGCTTCTTTTTCAAAGCGGACATTCGGTTCCTCTTCTGGTGACGGGTTGTCAGCCACTGTAGAGCCGAGATAACAATACTTGTGACATACTTTCACGGAAGGGTTTTTATCTGGTGTGTTTCTTGGCTCTCAAATAAACAGAGAAATGTCGGCTTGGTAGTAGTTTGTATGTCTACACAGATGCCTGGTATATGCATAACCACCTGAATATGTCTATTTCTGACAGATACATTTATTTGCGGTGGGTGCCCAACAACATGGTAGATATATAAACTAAAACAGAAGGTCCCCTGTATTCGCCTGGGATACGTTCCAGAAAAGTGCGACGAATACTGAAACGACGAAAAGCAGGGTTATTTTTTCGCCTGAAGTTAAAGTAATTAGGGGGAATGTTTCACAAGTTATGTTGTCTATAAGACGCACAATCGTAGATGTTTATGCTGTAAAGCACACAATCAAGAGACACTTTTCTTTAAAATTCTCTTTTAACCCTAACATAGAATAATTTAATATTGCATATAATTTTACTTTTATTCTTAGCCTGGAAATTTGACTGGTTGGGCTTGCTGAGGCTGAGTAGTGGAAATGTTGTTTGGGAATTTAAGCTGGAGAGGATGGAGACGCAAGTTGAGCCTCATCCACTGGTGTCTCTACATCAGAAAAAGACATCTCTACTGTCCTCCTCGACGCCTTAAGTCTCTGCAACAACTGTTTATTCTTTTGGAGGCCTTCTGGTTTTTCCGTAACTGGTTCTGGTCCCTTCTATTTCTTTTCAACGAAAGAGTCCAGCTTTTTCTGCTTTCCACCACGAATCTTGGCATCGTAAATCTCCCTGTAACATGCCATGCTGTCATTTGTGAGCCGTACCACCTTGGAAGAGCGATCTGACAGATGATTGGAAGACTTCAGGGTTTCGATCATCTCATCGGCAAGGTTGAAAACAAGCCGTAGACACTTAACTGGGAGACCCTTGTCGTGTTTCTGCGCTCCATCGTCGTCGTCCACAGTCTCTTCATCAAAAGGTTGTTTACCAACCGCTGCCAGATCTTCGTTTTTGAGAGGCTGAGAATGTGACTCTAGTAACTTCGTAACATCATTTTCTTAAACCTCATCAAAGCCCACTTCCTTTGCTAGCGGCACTAACTTGATACGTATGGAATCCGCACTCACAACCTCATTCTGCAATCACACATTTTAAAAACCGCACCGTGACTGGAACCGTTAGAACTACCCACGGCTTGCACTAAAAGTTTCTTGTTTAGCGCTATCAGGGCTCTCTTCATCCCCTTTCTTGATGTCCTAATACAAGCTTAGGCACCATTCTTCTGGATGAGGGCGAAGCGGACTGCCGTATTTTTCTTGTGGAAATCATCCAGCCAATAACCAGGATCCGTTCCATTTTTTTCCCTCATTTCCTCGCTTATCTGCCGTGTTAATTTTATCTTGGATTGTTGTGTCACATGCTTAGCTTTCTTTTTAATCTCGTCCGTCGTCTTCACGATGGAACACACTGTCGTTGGAGACAAACAAAGATGTCGGGCGATATCTATAGCCCTATCACCTTTTTCACTTCGCCTTATTACGTCTAATTTCAGATCGAGAGTCACACTAGAATGTTTCCCCCTAAGTTCAGTTTTCAACCTCGAAGTAGCAACGCGCTTTCCAGGCTT
Organism: Nautilus pompilius; assembly: GCA_018389105.1. Classification (NCBI taxonomy): domain Eukaryota; kingdom Metazoa; phylum Mollusca; class Cephalopoda; order Nautilida; family Nautilidae; genus Nautilus; species Nautilus pompilius. Next base: position 192,406 of record JACATO010002743.1, on the reverse strand, counting down.
GATTACAAGATTTTCGGAGTACAATACGATTAAAATCGCGGTTGCTCTGGCAACGTAACTATGCACACACAATGGGAGGAAGATGCTACAAGCGATGCCGTGAACTCACAAGTCACATCACCCGCCGCTTGGAGGTACATTCCGTTGGAGAACGACTTAAATGCAGAACGATTAGACAAATACCGAAGTGTTCCCTAATATTCGTAAAATCATTATATATTTTTATTATTATACATATATATAATTTAAAGAGGTGCTTTCAACACTTATAAAATACAACTTATTATTATCTTGTATTAGTTATCACCTTTTTAGCTATAAGCAACCTGCCATATTTTTTCAGTCCATGGTTTCTTATGTTTTACGTAAAGTACCAAATCGCCCAGTAGTTTTCTTCGACGTTGCGGAAAAAAAATTTTTTTTCAGCAGTCGCATCTTTAAGTGCTGGCATCAAATCGTTCTATCTACCTCCCTATCTGCGTGTATATCCCACTATGTCGGAGGCCACAATACGTTTAGCGTAAACGACGCACTTGCAGTCAGAGCAGGTTTTAACCGAAAACACGTAAAGCAAAACTTCGCTGATGGCTGGACAGGATCTTGTGAGGGAACACCCTAGAAGCAATCTTGTCGTTCGCTTTTACAGCCGTAACGTGATATATATGTCGAGTCATAAACATCATTTTAACATGAACCATAAATACTTAACGTTCAAAAAAAAAAAGTTCGAGTGTGATTGTTTTGTTACTTCCAAGACTATTTTGTACAGGAACTTGTTTAACTGAAAGCAGACAGCACCATACGTGTCTTTGATATCTGAACTCGTAAACCCTTGTTGTTACTGTTGCTATGTTTATAGCCGACTGTAAGCTTAAAGGGCCTATAAACTTGACAACAGCATATATTCCACTTGCGTTTTAGTAAAATTCTAACTAGATTTTTTTTTTTTTTTGTCTTGTTAGCAGTTTCTTTTATGTTGTTGCTTGGCTTTTAAATAGTCTGGGTGATCAAATTCAATGGTTATAAAATTAAGTGTTACCTTCGACACAAGGATACTGCGACAAGCACTAAACCTTGAAAGGTTTATCTTAAATGCAAAAAAAATTATATTTCATCAGTTCATTTTTTTCATGTTTAGGCAGTATTTATTAACGCGTACTGAGATTTTAGTTTAATAAACCATTGCGCGGTATAAGACAAATTTGCCATGCGCTGATGTAACTTGTAGATAATTTACTAAGTCATGATGAAAAAAATCCTCCAGAATAATGTAAAATTATGTTTGCTATATAATTCCAGTGTTAGAGAAAGATCTATAATAAGAAATAGATGATGCAAAATCAGTTCTACTGAGTAAAGACAGAATACGAGACGCAAGCAAACAGTTTGCTGAACGGTTTTATTAAAATTAGATAGCGGTGTTCAGTTGCGTTTTTCGATAAAATTATACTTAGACTGGTTGAGATATGAATTATAATGAAAAGCTGTAGAGATCGTCAATGAAAAAAGTGATAAAGTGCAACATTTGGTTTATGAAGACATAAGACTATCAGTTGATGCATTTGCTGCTGCGCTGGTCAACATTTCACGCGAACCTTGCCATTGGATTATTTTATAAAAACTGGAGAAAACGTGTGCAAAGTTTGTGTTCAGATTGCTCAAGTGATTGAAGGGCTCAGAGATGAGATGCCATAGAGAAACGTTCAACCATTCTCGTGAACACCATAATAAATGTCGCTAAGATTTTGTTATCTATGTTCACCTCTGGAAATCGAAGACTCGTATACTAAATATAAAAGGAAACTCGCCTTTATTATACTATTTAATCGAGAAGAGATTGTGCTTTCAAAGATTCGCCCAAATGTCAAACCGTGATGAGAAAACATTTTTACCTGAAAGTTTTTAATTCTTACAAAATGTAATTCACCGCCACCCTTAAAACGAGCAGAGTAGAAACTGGCAGCTCCTTTTCACAAAATATTTGCATAGAAATTTCGGCTTAACGACCTTCATGCCCCTACTCTTATCATCTGAGATAGTACCACGTGACTTTTCCATTTTAAAAATTTTAATCCACTTTGATAGAATATTTGTTTGAAAAACGTTAGGTGCGTGGTGTCGACAGCGATTTGTCAGCTACCTCTGAAGGCGTCTCGGCTTCTGTCATTTCTCGTACAAGAATATGCAGATGTTCAGTCGCGATTGACTATTTCAGAAAATGTTCTCAAAAGTAAATCGTAGGTCACTGCCAAAATAATGAATTTTTTTTTCCTTTATAACTGATTCTGAGCGATGTGATGTTCAAGTAGTTCCTTTCTAGACAAGCAGATATTATGCAAAGTATGTCTATCATAAACAGACTCTGGCTTGGTCCTTAAAGCCTGACAATTACTGGGAAAAGTTTTTAAAAATGAAGATCACAATATACGAAATGATAAAAATCAGTTATCCTTTGTAATGAAAAGGTTCTTTCATATAACACTAAGATAAAATTGAATCTTTTAAAAACCCTGTCAAGGTCATTCAACTTTTCTTTCGCAGTGGAACGATTAATTTTTTTAAATAGCTAAGGTATCCTTTGGACAAGTTTTAAAGGCTTTTCACCCTGATTCTCTTAAAAAGTAAGATATTTGGTCATTTCTTTCATTTTTCACAGATAAATTTCTGAATTATTAAAGCTAGACTTTTACTTTCAAAATAAGTATAGAAGGCGTTTTATACCCCTCTAATATTTTTATTAATTTAATACAATTTTTGAGGCAGACACTATTTTTTTTATTTCGAAATGTACTTCCACAATAAATCTGAGCAAACAATCGCCAATCGTCGCTTGAATTTAAAAGAATTGAGAGAGAGAGAGAGAGATGGAGAGAGAGAGTAGATGATGATGATGAGAGAGAGAAGAGAGAGAGATGATGATGATGAGAGAAAGAAGAGATAGAGAGAGACGATGATGATGAAAGAGAGAGAGAGAGTAGATGATGATGATGATGATGAGAGAAAGAAGAGAGAGAGAGAGAAAAGAGAGAGAGAAAGTTTGTGTATGTGTGTGTGTTCCTTTAATATATATCGTATCTACAATGTTAAAGATCTATATATCATTAAGAAAACTCGCTGTTTACCAGCTACCGAAAGGCGTTCATTATTTCAATATTCGTAAGTATTTTAAATTAACACAACTGTAGCCAGATTTAAAATAAAACGTCTACCACGCGTATTATGAACGTTCAGGTCATTAGTTTACACAAATGCCAAACGCTTCAGTTCTTTTTATCAAAGGTCGATTGATTTTATAGATTTTTCTCCGTGCAGGATGACATTTCCTTCTTGGGGTCGTTTCACTATGCAGCTTCGCTGATTTAAATCGTTATAATTGGCAACAGGTCAGACGATGTGCACTTTATCCTCTTATTAATTGTCTCAGCATCTATTTTAGATTACGTCATTACACCAATTAATCCAAGATATTTTCTGAGTTATGTCGTCACCCTTAAGAGGAATCGTTTTTGGTATACGTAAAAAAATCCTTATTTCTATCTTGTTGTTCTCATGTGTGCATGCATGGCGACCATAATTGTTTATCCATTCGCCATCTCATCAATCACTTTATTATTTCATTGGACACACATATACCGCAAAACCCACACACCGTTTAAAGGTTTATTTTCTAAATTTGGTGACAAAATTCCTCATCAAAGTATCCTTTATTTTTATCGGTTTCGTGAGTCCACAAGTATGACTGCCAGTAGATACAGCTTTTTCTATGAATACAGAAAATTAAAGGAATCTTATGAGCAACATTAATTTAACAGGATTCTCTTACAATTTTGAATATTAAGATATGTTCATTAAGAATCAATCTTAATATTACGGTATTAGTCATTTATAGTTATTATTTTTTTTGGATAACTCTAAATAGTAACTTGTTCGGCTTCAGTTTAAATCAGTTAGACAATTTTGCCTTTTGCTTCGTTAAGATGAGTTATTAATATCAAGAAAAACTAACATTTTTATGGTTTTTCATCTATTCAAATACATAAATTAAAATATTTGAGACGAGAATCGTTTGTCATTCATGTACTGAATAAAATGTTTTCTAGACAACAGACCGAATTGAACATTTTTGTACATCTTAATGGAAGTGATGATATTTTAAAATGACAATTATCTTCTGCATGATAAATCAGTTGGAAGCTATTAAATTGGACGGGCTCTCTTGTACGCTGGACCGCCAGTTTCAACCAACTCTTTTCAGGCACCAGTAAAGAAATTACAGAAAGATTTCCAAATGTCATTTCTTAGAGTTCTTGATCTCCTGACAGAAATTAAAAACTCGCACCATGTTGGCTAGGTCACTGTCCAGAGATTTCTTAGAACACCCATAGCTAAACATCGCGTTGCTGCAAGGCGCCGCGCTTCTTGTCAACCGAAAACAAGGTTTGTCAAGCACACGTAAAAGGAAACAAAGTTAATTTAATATAACGGAAAAAAATGTAAACGGACACTTAAAACGGGTTTCAGTCTTATTATCATAATAAGGCATCGAAACAGTTGCACCTCATGGAAATGTAATTCTTGGTTTGCGCTTTTAAACTATGAATACAGATTAAAGCTGCTTAATTCGGCTAAAATTAATCAGAAATAATGTCTACTAATGGTTTTGAAAAGGTATACACATTGGTGATCAGGGTGAAATTTTAAAATACTGGTACGAATGATCAAACGTAAACAACCATCAAAAGTTGTTGATTCATAGGTCTAAAAGCATCACAAGAATCAGTTGAAAAACAACGACTGATCTCATGCTTGCATTTCACGTTACCCACCTTTCGGAAAAACAAACAACAAAAATAAATAAATCTTGGAAATCGAAGCATTCTGTACGGGTATAAAAATTTCGGCACGGTGTGGTTGCATTACTTGTACAGTAGAAATTGCGACGATAGTCCGCAGACAAATTTCGTTTGGCCAAAAACTCTTTTGCAAAAATGTGGATTAGTTCATTTCCTTCTGAGCATCGGTTACATCAACAAAGAACCGAGAAACCATTCCCGCTGTACATATTGTGATGATGAAGAATAAGCAGCGGAATGCACCTGCGAAACTGGCGGTCACTGCTGTCCGGATAGCATTCGCTTTGCTGAAAGCCGTAAGAGACAATGGAGTTTCGAACAAAAGAGTCTAGTATTAGTATGGCGTGCACATAACACTAGTCCAAGAACAATATTTAATTCGAAATCACGGAACGACACATCTAAAAAAAATTTTAAAAAACCGAAAAACTGCTGAAATTAAACAAAATTCGTGGGATTGATGTATAACAAAGCCCCCAAATCACTGGAAATATTGAAACAGTACGATGCGGAGAAGAATACATATGAATTACTGACTAATATTCTTCCACTACTTTACTGTACGTTACCTGTATTTTTAGTCGTAAAGTTTGATGTTGAACTACAAATGCATTAGTAGTCATCAATGTTATTTATATCAATACATTATATTCTCTCTTCAAAACGGCATCTTATTTTTACGACTGTTCATTTTTCATTTCTGGTTGTTTCCCTAATCGGTGGAATTTTTTTAATAGTTTGTTTTTTTTTTAATATAGCTGTTGTAGGATTCAATTATTTTACTTGGTAAACATTCCACTCCCAGACTTACCAAAATTATCATTTGGTGCTTTATCTATATTTTATTCTTCCATACAGCACGACCTATCACCACTAAAATGATTTTGTCGCGTACGTGTTCCTTTTTCTAAACTTTAAAAATGGCCGAACTAATTACCTTACGCAAAGCAACAATGGAGATTACACCATCTGTGGCTCACCCTTATCAGATTTTAAAACCAAAAATTCGAGACGCTATTCGTTAAAGTTGTGCCCGTTTCTTAATCAAGTAACTCATTAATTCTCTTCTTTCTGCTTTAATTATTCGCATTTGTTCTGTTCCTGTTCTTCAACTCTATACATCTCGCCGCATGTTGCTGCGCTTTGTGAAGACTTGTTTCTTTGTATCTTCGTTTCTGCAATTAGTGTTCCTACGTTCGAAACATTTCATTCTGCATTCATTTATTTATTTTTTTTTTTTAAATTTAAGCTGACTTTTCTTTTTCGCCAGTTTATACGTAATTTTTCTGATACGCACGGACGCCCGTGCGTTCATGAAGTTCCATGAAACTTTTTTCCATTACGCATATCTCAGCATATATGAATACATGAATAATTATAATTATTTAAGTGATAACTACTTAACATGAGTTATAAAGCTTAGAATTATACTTTTACTGCTATAAATATATGGCACCATGATTTAACACCTTCATTTTGCAGTGGTTATGACTAGATGATTTGTTTTTTTGCTAGTTGTACCAGCAATTAGATTTTATCTACAACTGTATTTTGTTTGTTGCTTTTTTACACGAAACTGTAGTAAAATACAGTAAATGAGATGTTCAGATTCTCACCTAGCTAGGACATGTATGTACACTCTTGTTGTCCACCTGACTTTTAATTAAACAAATGTTACAAACAGTCTTAGTACGATTTTATAAGAAAAATCATTTTCATTGTCAATGATCCTGCCGCTAACTTTACCTAATAAGTTAAGAATTTAAGTTTGCATCGAATTACTACTACGACTACTTGCTGAAAGCTAAAAATATTTCCCTTGTTACTACCGTAATTGGTAACACAATTCTCCTCCTCCTCTACTCCTAGCCTGTGTTTCGTAGTCAACACAAAAGATCCACCACAGAAAAATACCGGCTTCAGTTTCCTAAACCAAGCGGAGGAGAACAGGGTACCGGGTTGATCGCGCTAGAGCAGGACGTTCCACTAGAATTTCTCATTTCCTGGATGTGGGAGGAAAACGGAAAGCTCAAAGGAAGTCCATGCGATCGGTTGGCCAACAAGACCATGAACAGGGATTTAAGTATGTGGATAGCTAGAAATACTGATGGAAGGAACTTTTGTCACCTGGTTGATCTATGAAAACGATCTAATCTCTAAAATTAACAGTATTGTAAAATCAAATCAGTTTGATTAATCAACTAATGGGCATTTTCTTTAAGCTCTCTCTCTCTCTCTCTCTCTCTCTCTCTCTCTCTCTCTCTCTCTCTCTTTCTGCGCGCGCGCGTGTGTTTTAATTGGGGAAGGACTTGGCTACCCAGCCCAATCCAGTCGTAGCAATTAAATATATTCGAGTTTTTCTAAAAGCTTATAAATTAACGCATATTTCATTAATTGCCGCAATAGTGACAAAGACGTTTATCGAACTTCAATCGCAAGGGAAAACGAACGATATATTTCATCATCATATAAAGACTTTTTTTTTTTCAGAAAACCCGAACAACTACAGCACGATTACTGTTGGCCGTGTGAAAGTTAGCGCTTGATTTGTCTGTTAGAGTTTCCTTGTTAGTAAACAGTCTGCAGCACTGTCAGACTTGTTGAGGTAAAAACTCTCCCCACCCCAAAAAATAAAATAATACAAACTCCAGAAGATAATAAAAACGTGTGCTATCGACTGGTGAACATTGGAACAATTGAGAAGGATATCGGATTTCTGGTAATCTTACAGCCGGTCAGGAGACTCAGTGCTTTCAGAGTGAACAGTGCACCGACCGCTTGTGTGTTACACTAATCGATAAAAATCCTCCAACTTACTCTAATTTTTGTTGTTGTTGCGATTTTTGTCATTTTTTAAAAAGTTACCATGACATAATTAGTGGCATCCGAGTACATTTTCCAGGTAAATGACCAAGAAATTTGACTTTAAAACAACAACAACAACAAAATGTTAACATTTAAAGAATAATCTCGAACATGTGTGTGAATGAAACAACAAAAGAATTTGCACCTTATTAAAAGTTATTGCATGAGAAAGGAACAAAGCTAAAAGTGTACGTTTTATTAATAAAAACGAACCGGGGCATTTTGTATTAGAAAAAGAACCTTAACAGTAGCTTTCTGATGCATTAATCAGATCTGATCATCTTAAATGATTAAAATTTGTTATTCATCTAAAAAGAAGAAAAGTAAAAAGGAAACACCTTCTAAGTAAGCTTTATCGTATAATGACCATTCTGTATGAAGCATAATTGTTATTATTATTATTATTTCTTTTTAAATACTGCATCAAAAGTTGCTTTATATTAGTAATTATTCTCGCATTAGTGGGAGAGGAGAAAGGAATAGTATTTCACTTATTTTATGAACCCCAATTATAATTTCTTTTATTTGTTATCCTGTTTAGAGAAGGTTACAGTATTAAATAGACAAATAATAGCAGATAGCTTTCGTTTCTCCTTTCCATCCCACCCCCCCTCCTCAAAAAGGAGAAGATAATTACGTATGCTTCTTGGTGACTTTCATTTTCCTGGTATAATAAGGATAATCTGACGATCGTTTCAGTATGAATTAATTGTTAGTATTTATACTTTATTTCACACTTTTCACATAAAATTATCCCCCTTGATATTTTAGAAACTCAAAAAAAAAAAAATTTTCGTGTTTATTTAAAGTAAAACTGACAAAAAAAAAATTACGAATAAAATTATAATGATAATATTTAGCCATTTTAAGGGAAATGAATAAAAACAAGTAAGGAAATGTATTGACTAAATAGGCAAAAAATCAATTTTATTCACGGTTTATTAAATAAATACTTGCAAGAAAATGATTCATACTTTTATTTTTCTCAGCTTCGTTATCCGCGCGACATCTGAAGTCCTGTAGCCCAAGAAAAGCAAAAAAAAAATTTTTTTTTTTTAACGTTGATTAGTTTGTTGAAGTTTCAGAAGAAAAACAACAACAACAACAACAACCAGATAATGTAAATTTAGGCCTTTCTGTTGATTAACTGTGCGGCGAATATCTTCGCCATAACTTTCTCTCCTATCAGAATGAAAAAAGAACAGGGGAAGCATTTAACGTCCACGAAGGAGTTGCGAGTGATTCCCACTCACACACGGAGAACGCCTCAGAATCTTCAGTTCCGATTATTTATGCACAACGCGCCTAACCGAAGCATTCAGATTAGTCTTAAATAAAACCAGTCTGTCGCCTACACGTGGGCGAATTCCGCTAGCTGTTTAATTGCTGGAATTTGTCGCGCTCCAGAGGTGGCGCCTTGCTGTGAGAAAACGGTTTATTTGAGCAGGTACAAGATTGCTGCTTCTAGCGGCACAGAAAAAAAAATATATCAAGATATTGCACGGTTTCCTAAAAGAGCGCAAGTTTAATCTTGAGAATTAGGCGACCGGATGTTTGTTTCAAAAGTATATACGTTTCAAACTTATATATATTCTGTTTGTGTTTGTGTGTGTGTGTGTGTGAGTGATATTGGTAATAATTGTATTAGCTGTAGGATTAATAGTTTAGATGATAGCATTAATTGTTAGTAGTGTCAATGGAAGCAGAAGTAATTATCAATAGTAGTACTCTAAATATTAGGGGTAGCAACAAAGTTAGTGTTATTTTTTAAAATGTATTATTATGTAAATAATTAAAGATTTTCCTAAGCTATAATCTGATAGAATTCAATATTCATCATCCACATCGTCATCAGCAGCAGCAGTAAGCCGGCCCGGTGGGGCAGGTGGTAGCGGGTTAGCTCCGTAAGGGGACCGTTGCTCTTGTACCGGGTTCGATCCCAGGCTGGGGTCGGAGGAGAGTTGTCGCTGATGATCGCCATAGCGTGAAACAGCTGTACGACATCTCCTTGGTGTCCGACGTGAGAGAGACCTCCCGGGTCCTTGGGGCCCACGGTGTCAGGGGACCGTGCCATTTTTCGGCTCGACGAACATCTCTCAGTAACGAGGAGGACTCGACAGAGAACAGGCCACTTGTCTTTACGGGATGCGATGCCATTGCAAGAACCTCGTTCGGAAGTCCAACTCGCTCAACTACAACAGCAGCAGTAGTAAAAAAAAAAAAAAACATCCGAGTTCTGAGGAAGCCTTTCTTGTGCGAAACTAGAAAGGGATGCGACTCAAGGGATTTCCATGGGGACTCATTGCTGAAGATGTAAGAAGAAACCGGAATAACCAGAAAATACAATATATGTATTTTTTTAAAATTTGAATAACAGTGGAAGACTGTCTTCGAATATTATTCAACGTGATATATAGACAAATGTATGGTAGCTTAGACGAAACTACATTATCTATTAATGTTGACTTTTTGGTAAAATTAGTACTAAAATAGATAATTCAATGCCTCTTCAAATAATATATATTAATTATCAACCTTACCATAAAATTATATTAAATGTTTTAAATTACGTTTTTGTATAATACTATTGTCAACATTTCTTGTGATTCAGTTAATCGTGTTGTTGCTGTTTTCTTCATCTTAGCTACTGTTGAAATTTGAAGGAACATTTTACAGGAAAGATGCTTGTGCTAATAACAGGTTTTAAAATTTAAAATTTATTAATTTGTTTTAAATCTTTTTGTTTCTAACAGGATAAACTCAACATTTTAATCAGCGAATTTCTGGAATTTCGTGTCAGAATTGTATTTTTTTAGTAATTCACATATTTTGTAAGTTTTAAATGGTAATGCCATTACTCGTCCAAGGACAAGTAGTAGGTAAGAAGAAATAAAAACAAAACAATTTATAAATTTTCCGACGTAGATTCTTACAAATTTTTAAGTTTGTAAAGAATTATTTTATACTTTAACTGTTGGTGATTCATTATCTATTTGTGAATAAAGAAATAATACAGAAATTTATGACTATTCCGAATTGCTTCCTTTTGTAAAAAAATATCTGCACTCTTTTAAAATTAACTAAAGAAATAGATTTTTTTACAATTTATATATACCTATTAAGCTTTCAGAAGGCACATATCATATATACACATTTATATATAAAGTGCAACATGTTTTATAATATTCAAAAAATATAATCTATAAACTATCCTACAATGAGTTTAGTAGTTTTCAGGATACAAGGCCAAATATAAAATTTAGCTGTACTTTTTATTTTAATTTAATGATACGTTTGGCTATAGAATAAAAAATACAAAACATTTCCACTCACATATTATTTCATTTTTTAACTAATGTTTAAATGATATTATTACAAATGAAAAAAAAAAATGATCGTAGTGACAATTTTACTCATTTTATGAGTCCTTATTTAATTGAAGAGCTCCATTAATATTTGTTCGAAATAAACATAATTTTGCATTAATTTTGCCCTCTTTTCTCTCTTTTATTTAAAAACCATACCAAACTGTTGAAAATCACTTACACCGTCTGCATGTTGCATCAATCATAACTTCTAAGCAAGCAAAAGCTAAAAGAATCTGCTGCATTTTCTATTTAGGAGGCAGGAAATATGATTAGTTGATTGTATAAGTTGTGTTCACACCTACGAAACGGCTGATAGCGATGTAATAGACTCAATATGAATTGACAGTCAATCTTCTACTTAAATATTCATTTCCATTAAATTGTCAATATTATCGTATTTCATACTCTCTCTCTCTCTCGTATTTTTGGTGTATTTCTTTCAAGTTTTTGTAATTTTTTAAATCACATATAATACAGAAGTACAGCAAAAATAATAAACTTTTTGTTTGTATCTTTGTTTGGTGCAAAAGGTTCCAAAAATTAGGAAATAAAATCTCTTTTCACTCCCCACATCTTAGATTAGTTTCTAATTAGTTTTCTTTTTAAAATAACTGTTTAATATGGATTATACCTTTCTGCTGAACTTAAAGTAATTTTCGAGACAACACGCACTGGGATAGAATTCCCCTTCCTTCGCGGCATCGACTCGTACATCATTCAAAATATCGGTACCCTAACGATGGCCACAATTGGAAACTTAGCGAGCTTAGAGAAGAGATTTCAGCCGAGCTGCTCTCGTATTGCATGGATTGTATCTTATTAGAAACTAACCCGTTCAAAATCGGCGTAATTCTAAAACAGCAGGGAAGCAAGTTTTTATGGATTAGAATCCGATTCTCAACTCAAACGAAATAAATTTTAGCAATGTAGCCTGTTGTCTGTTTTCTATTCTTTCAAAAAATAGAAGCTTGCAATAGGTTTTCTTGTAGTCAAATTAGGTTCACATTTGCAACACTTCCCCTTTGTACAGTTTCTTTAAATTTAACATCTCAGGTATTTCATTTTTATCTAATTTTTGTTTGCATTAGCGTTTTCCAGAAAAAAATGTATACTAATTATACCGAAAAATTATGCTTTTACTTTCTTGGATTATTCTCTTATTTCTAAAGTATTTTTAGCAGGTTTTAAATAAATCAGGGTTTTTGTGACTTCATTCGATTCATTTAAATAACTCCACATTATTTGAGGCACCAGTTGGTTGCTCGATTTCTCAGACGGGCGAATAAGGGAGTTAAGAACATAGGAGCAAGCAAAGCAATGGGCAATAGCTGTCATAAAAAAATTAAAATACCATCTTCACCTGGAATCTGCATGGCATTAAATATAAAAGAGACGAGTCGTCTTTTGTACTTGTTCAGTAAATGTCATATAAAACCACTTAAATATGTTTTGACATTTTTGTCCACTAGCTGTTGCTATTATCATTACTATACAACATCTAAAACCCACAGATATTTGCTTACGTTCTAAACTTGTGAGAAACTGAGCATCTTTTATTATCAGAAGTAAAGAGGATCAAAAGTTGTAGTTGGGGAAAGTTTCCGATTTAAATAGAAATTAATTTTCCATCTGTATAGCATAGAAATGCTTCTTTATCTAAAATACAACTTGATTCGCACTCCACTGAGTCAAAAGATAAAATCAGTGCAATTAATTACAAACTATAGGGAGGGGGAGTTGTGTTAACGCAGCATCGTTTGACCAATTTGCAGGGTTCGCTGATACTCTGACAGGTGGCCGATAGGTTATTAAGTATAGTGGATGGTTAGAGAAAATGAGTTATCTCCCGTGATTTGTCGGGGTGTGTGTGCGTGAAGCGAGTGCGCTTGCTACCGCATTTCGTATCAGTCAGTCGGCTTGCAGGGCTCAGAGAAGGAGAAATTAGTTTCTCAACAAACCTTAATTATTTGAACACTTCTCACCAGACGTTAACAGTTTTGAGTTTTAAAGACATACGATGCCAATTTAATTAGAACTCTTTTTTTTGTTTTGTTTGTTTGTTTTCATTCCTTTCTATTTTAAATATTTTTCCGTTGTCGTCACATATCTGATCAATACCGGTCACGTGTTACTAACGAAGATTACAATCTACTGCTACGGAATCCTGACAACCAAAGCAGATACATAATCTGATTCCACTGCTCTTGTGAAAAAAAAAGAAACGAAGAAATTTTCTGGTTAAACCCGCATTTGCAAAAAAAAATCAATCTGATTAGAATATGTTGTAATGAAATTTTTTTCCGGTTTCCCCCTTTATATTACATGTCGGGATATAACAAATTTTATGTTCAGCCGCCTCCCGACAGATGGGCAATATCTAGATGACATTAGCACGATGTTATTAGCAGTGTCTGATGTTATGGTCAACAAAACGATAAGAGAGGACATGATCCAAAGCTCAAAATCAATCAACCAATACTCTACATATGCCTGATTGCGTGTATGCGAGCGAACTTATTCTTTGGTATTATTTTTTTCCTACAGAAAATAAATACGAAAGAAAAAAAAATTTAACGACGCGCAACTGATCACCAAGTCAATTTTACCTCCGCTCAGCCCTTTCGCATCAACAATTCATCGTGACAGACAAGTCCTTATTTTTGACAAGCCGGGTAACAATCTCCAGTATTACCTCCTCAGTGCAGCCTGCACGATTCTGTGCCTTCTCGCTATAGACACCAACACAAGCGTATCCAATAATATTACTTTCATAGTCTTTTGTCTAAGGAAAGCAAACATGATTGAACTGCTTTTTAAAAGATGACAGAACAACACGAGCACTGTTTAACTAACATACGTCCGATGGCAAGCGGATAGCCTCTTTGTTCTTTATTAATATTAGTATTTTGTGCCCGCTAACGCAAAGCACAAGCGAGCACGTTGAATTTTCTATCATGAGGGGCTACGTACAAAGAAATAAAATAGGTTTACATAAATGTCTCAGGTTGTCAATCTTATGTGACGTTCTTCCCTTTAGCTCGATTTTATAAATGCAAAATAAAATAGTTATGTTTAAATTTTGATAATTTAAAAATATTAATGTAAAAAAAATTAAGCAGTATTAACATTCATTTATATTATCTGTATACTGAGCATAAGATTGATGCTGTTTTTATTTGTATGTGCAAATATATAAAGTAGTGTTTTATTTTTCTTAAACTTAGTCTAAGAGCTTTAATTATTTTTTCTATTATTGTTGTTGTTGTTGTTGTTACCTTATGTGATAGTTGTTTCTTCGCGTGGAAACTGCTTGTAACTACTATTAATTACCAAATCAATTATCCATAACGTATAATCGGAACAATCTCAGACAGGAAGGCATAAAAGAGTAACACCGGAAGAAAATGATTGATAATCAAAATATCTTATTCTCTGTTGAAAATATCCAAACCTTTCATTTATTAGAAATCTGAAGGAAATATAAGGCTCAAAAACCACCAACACACATGAAGAAGAATCTGGTTTCTAGCTCATTCTCAGTCGTATGTTCTCCTATTGACTTTAACGCGGCTTTAAGTCTGTAAATGTCAACTAGAACAGATGAATGAAGCTCTGATTTACATAAATAATAAGTAAATCACGATACTTAAACGTTAGCCACGAAAAGTTCACCTACTTAAAGCGACTGCTATCTACTTACCAGTTAATTTCTTCCTCACTAGAGTTGGGCAAAAGTTTTACCTATGTAATAGTGTGTCAAAGGTGTCAATCTCTGTTGTGTGATTAGTTAATTTTTTATAATTTTTTTTTTGTTTTAAATTTGTACCGATTTTTATGTTTACCGTTAAAAATTGTCCCATTAAAGCTGAAATTATAACAAAGCGTTAATATCTGATATGGAACCTGATTTTTGCTCCTGCCGTGCGCCCTGAAGCTACTAAATAATTCCAGTGTCTATCCGGAATACTTGCTAATGAGTGTTTCCTGAGTAAAACCGGTGTCTTCAAGAAAAAAAAATGTCTTAAGCAAAAATATTTCTGTCTTTCTGTCGGCGTCAATGTGTGAAAGAGGCAGAAACAGCGAAAGAAAGGCATGCAGTAAAAAAAGGAAATATTCAATAATATTTAATTTTTAATGTGTTACCTAGTTTGCATTAAAAATAAATGTATTAATTAGCAAAGCAACTATTCTGGCCAGAGTAGCTTTATAAATTTATTTCGACTAAAATTTATTTATTTTCATCTTATTATTATTATTAGAGAAAGAGAGAGAGGGGAGGCAGTGAGAGAGAGAGAGAGAGAGTCTGTGTATTTGTGTAAAATCTAAATACTAGTTTCTTAGATTTTTATGAAAATAAATTAACAATTGAAAATTTGTCAAAAATAGTGAGCAACTAAGATTAATTCCTATTTCTTGAAGATAAATGACAGAAACCGCAATAAATACTTTGCCCGTTTTGAAATCTGCAGTCCTATTTTTTAAAAATTCTTAATACAATTTCTGCATTTATTTTGAATTTAATATTGGATTCGGCGTCAGTAAGTTTCTCTGATATGTGACGAAGTTGATTCAACTTGGCGATTATGTACGCTGCATTCATTCCATGTCCCTCTAAATTATGTAATTAAATAAATAAATAGTAAATAAATATACATAAAACTATAATTATATTATAAAAATAAAATGCTTCGTATATAAGCGCATATTCAGCCATCGTTTATTTTATTGCTTGGCTAAGTTCAGAACCTACTTGAGATCTGATTCTTAATATTCAGAGGAGCATTGAAACTACTATATATTTATATTTCCTCGTAGAGTAGCTGCTGAACAATTTTTTTTTGCGAAGTAATTTCGCTTAGCACTCTCGACAACTGTCTTTTCGTCGTCTTACCCAGGATGTCAAGCGAATTCCTGTACTTTTAACCCATTGACTCCTTCCGAATAGACAATCGCATGTGATGAGGCAAAGTTTTTCTAGTCATTTAAAGAAGAAGAAGCGTGGCGGTTCGTGTCTGCGAAAAGGACGAGACTGTCACGTGAGAGATTAGCTGCTGTCCTTTGCCTGTCTCAGACTGGATGATTCAGTCAGATTGGTTTTATCGATTTTTGAGAGAATTGTTCTTCACTTATTTCGCTGCAGACAAAACAGAAGAATAGAATGAAATAAATCCCAATAGCTTTATTTTCAGGTGTGGCATATAAATGTTCTAAGGTTTTCGAAATTATCTGCCCGGGTTCTTGATATTGGAACCTTTATAGAAAACATCAAATCTAAACAGTGCAAGTTCAAAAAAGGAGCAGTTGAATAAATATTCTAACATTTTAAATTTGTAAGCATTGTCAAGAGAAATTAAATTTACTTCTTGAGCTTCTTTCAATAGCATAATTTGGGAATTTGTATTTATTTTGATTTACTTATTTCTATACATTATTTTAATTCTAGTTGGCTCATTTTCCAGTCTTTATTAAGTAAACAATTATTCAGATTTACAAGTGTGTGGAAAATAATAAAATTCTTGATGGCTTAGTTTTCCTATTAAAATTTTTAGTTTCGTACGCCAGAGTCCTCCAAGATGTTTTGAATACATAATATAAATGATAATTATGGATAATGCACTGGGAATTAGCAAATTCAAAAGGAAAATCTGCCATTATAAGCCGTTTGATTTAGTAATTTCCTTAAAGTGAAGTAAACATTTGACGAACCACGAGTATTTGCAACGTTAACTTCTTTGTCTCTATACTTTAGAATACTCAGCATAAATACCACCATGAAAAAAATTTGAAATTATGCAATAGATGCAATAATTTTCGAAATTTTTTAAAATTACATTTTGAATTCTAATTCTTTTGATAGCAGAGAGAAATAACACATTACATCGTGCTGGTTGTATTTTTTATCAAAACATTCAAAGTTTTTGTGTTTTTTTTTTCTCCAATTATCAACATTTAAAATTAGCATAAACACATTTATAACTTTTAGCGAATGTCGTGAATAATAACTTATATAATTAATTTACATTTTCTTAAATTCTTAGTTTATCATGAAAACACCCAAACAACAACAACAACAACAACACAACAACAACAACAATAATAATAATAATAATAATAATAATAATAATAATAATAATAATAATAATAATAATAATAATAATAATAATAATAATAATAATAATAATAATAATAATAATAATAATAATAATAATAATAATAATAAAATTGGAAAAAAATTGGAAAAAAATAAGGTGAAGACAAATTATCAAGAATTTAAACATTACTGTTTGGAAGTATGACGTTATAATATTTAATGATTAAACTGTTTATATGTGTATATATAAGAATTTTTTGTTGTACTTGAGCGCATTTCACCTTAAGACAGTTTTTCCTTCAGTAAACCTATTGTACAATTAGACCTAGAATTTTTCCAGTAGTCTAATAGCAAACATGGTTTTACAAATTTATAATTAAGCACACAGAGTTGTTAATAAAATTTAAAAAAAAAAAAAGGTTTTGCACTCTGACTCAAGAAGTGAAAGTACTCATAAAAGACAGTTGCAGATATTAAGTAAAAGCTTTTTCTCGGCAATACCTTCATACCAGCTTTCTATCATAACGCTAAATACAATCGTTTTACAAGGTATCTGCTTGCCTGTGGCATATGTCCAATTTGTTACGAAGAATATGAACCAGAGAGTAACATTTTTTTAAATTTTATTTTTTACCTTCAGCTATCGGCATCTTCCAAATTATAAAATTAGTTTATAATTTGTTATGAATGGTCATTGAATTACAGTGAGTTTCTGTTTTCATTTATAGCGCACCTCCCCTCCGCAACACACACACACACACACACACACACACACACACACACACACACTCCTATCTTAAGAGCAGGTGTGAAATCTTTCGCTGATAAATCGTGTGCACATTTCACTATCCACTAGTACATGTTTCCCCCTTTTTAAATAACTGGTTTATTATGGTGAATTTCTTTAGAGCTATTGTGAAAATACGTAAGTAATCTTCGTGGCTAGTACTGCTCGCGCCATTTTTCTTGTTTTGGAAACCTAATGAATAGCGCCATCTGACTACATATATAGGGTTTTTTGTTGTTGTTGTTGTTTTATTTTGTTTTTTTTTTTTCGTTGAAAAAAAATGAATGAGGTGTCTGTCTGTCTGTCTGTTTACGTTCCAGAAAAGAAAAAGAAAATTTTTTTTTCTAAATTGCATTAATCAAATTTTAAAATTAAGACAGTTAACATCTTTAGATCAGGGTTTAAGTGAGATTATGCTATTTTTCTTTTTTTTTAACCACATGTTAGCTACGGTTATGTCAGCTCGACAAGTCTATAGCGAAACCTCGTCGGATTTGTCGTTAATAGGTAGAGAGGGGAGTTGCGGAGTAGGGAGTTATGACGATCAGACTTCATCTGATCTGAATTGGATAAACGACGTTGTATAAAGTGGGCTGCACAAGGACGTCGGGTGGTCCGTTCGGTTTTGGTCGGTTATATATATATTGATAATGCTGACAGCAATACAAAACATAAATCACGTATATTTCTCCAAGAGGTAGGTGCGAAATCGTCCTGTTTTCTTTCAGCGTAGTCCTTAGCTTTCACCTTTTTTGCGCTTATTCTGAATAGATACAGGCATCATCTGAAGTTTTCTTGCCAGAGTTGCAGGTAACAAACTGTGCTACCTTTGCTATTATTTTTGCTTGTTTGTTGCATATTATACAGGAAACGAAGGTCACAAACGAAAAAAAAAAAAAAAATTTATTTCACACTTACTACAAAATATATTGTAATAACATAACTAGGTTTTTGTATAATGGGCGTATGTTTGCAGACCTTTACTTGTAATACTTCACATTCGAATTTATTCAAATTCAAATAGTTGTACAGTTTCCAAATAATTTTTCTTTTGGTTCATTGAAAAAGTTAAATTGAAAAATAAAGAAAATGAATTTAATTCAGCTGTTTGTTTTAGTAAATTTATTTCTATACTTTTTTTTTTTTAAGTTCCTAATCGTTGTTTGTGAAAACTGTTTTACAAATATGTGAAACCACATTTTACTGGTAACTCCACGGTTTTTTGGGGAAGTCCTTGCTAAGTTACATTTGAAACTGTTAATTTTTTTATCGCGGTCTTTAAAAAAATGGATGTTACAGGGTTAAAAATCTCGGCTCATGGGGAAAAAAAATGTGACGGCGGTAGAATAAAGACTCATAAATTGATTAAACTCATTTAACAGAAATTAATTGCAAATCGTGGTGTCTTGTAAACTAGCCTGGTAATGTTTTAATGGTTAAAGGCAATAATAATAATAATAATAATAATAATAATAATAATAATAATAATAATAATAATAATAATCAGAAGTTTGCTTATTTAAATGATTTTGATAATTACTTGCACGGACTAACAAAAAATATTTACAGAACCTGGTTATAGCAACGTAATCAAAAATAATTTAAAAAAACTAATTTTTCTTTTCAAGTAAACGTTAAAACACGCTTATAATGATATTTATAAATTTAACTTTTAAAGCGTTTTATATCAGCTCTAATAACATTTAGGTAATTTACTGACAATACCCTTAAAGTTTTATTTTTATCTAATCTTATCTTTCTGTTCAACATTTTATGCTTAACAATATTCTAATGTTACGAAGTATATCTTTTAGTTTTATAGCTTGATTTTAAGATGGATTGTTATATTATTTTCTACTGAAGTCATATATATCGAAACTGTTTACCTTAATTAAGCTTTTTTTGTGTTACTTAGTCTGTTTCATTTGACTTCATGTCGACTCTTATTTTAGGTTAACTCTTAGAAATGAAATTTGTGCGGTCAATTTATTTAAATTTATGTGGAGTTAAAAACAAATTTAGTTTCCAAATTCATTTAAAATTTTAAAAGTCCTTAAATAAAATACACTTTCCTGTTTTAGCCATATTTTTCTTCACTTTAAAAGTTAAAAAAGTAAATTAACTAATTGTTTTATTGTAAAATGACATATATGGAATTTTCTGATTTGTTTTTCATATATTTTAGCATTACAAAAAACTTGTTTGACAAGGACGAGAGCAAAACAGTCATTTGGCGTTGCCATAACATTTAGTCCAACTAGTATATAAATGTTTAGATAAAAAGCGAATTTACTAAGTACAATATGGCGACAAAGCAGTAATGAAAGTGTAAATTCAAATGTATGAATGCTAAAAAATATCAATTAACCCTAGCTGCGTATTCAGTTATGCTTAAAAGAAAAGTAGGCTGTGGAAGTGTTCTCCTTGTTTCTTTTCTTTTCTTTTTTTTTTTTTTTTATCACAGGTGAGTTATAAGATTTGCTTTTTACTTTCTCTTACTTTTCCTTCACTCTCGCCATAAATTGCATATATTGCATGCAGAGACAAGGAAAGCTATAAAAACATAAAAATTTAATTTTAACGATTATTTTCATTATTTTATAATGATCGCTTCAAAGTTTATACTTTCTAAGTGTATCTGTGTTTTCTCATTATCTTACCACAAATAAGATTTTTAAAGAAAATTACTGACTTTCAAAGTGATGGCAAAATAAACCAGATAGTTTTGAAAAGATCGAAGTTGTTGCGATCGATAAATACATTTTTAAAGAGGATTACCCAATGAACTTTACGGACTGCTTACATAAGAGGACATTCATTCGTGAGCCTGTTTCTAACCATTAGAAGACAGAAACATCACTGAAACCAGATCACTGAAGGCAGGTGTGCACAAAAGGAGAAAATTTTGCATAGGATATTTATAATATTTTGCATCCCTAATTCAATTTTATATCATTCTTATTATTTTCTTAACGAAGATAGTTAAATTAAGGTAAAATAAATAAGAAATATAACTTGTTTTATTTCCACACGTAAACAATATTTCTGATAATAATGGTGATTTTGTTCAGAATTGAAAGAAAATGCATTTGGTTGACAGAACTATAGGTTATATTCATAAAATTTTATTTCATGTAAAATTATTTAGTTATATATTTCTTAAATTATTTTAGAATAATACTAAACACAAGTAACATTCAAAAAATTGCTCAGTATTGGTCAGTAAGCATTATCTAAATTATCTCCCCTTATTGTCTGTTTTCTTTTGCATTTTCCACAAGAAGACTAAGCCAACGTTGAGAATCTGACATACTGAATATCTTAGTGTTTATGCACGAAAAAAGAAAACAAATTAAAAAGCATAAATAAATCATTTTTAAAATATTATGGTGAGTATCTTTATCACAATAAAGGTCCTAGACGTTCAAGCATTAGCAAAAATAAATTCAGGTTGGAGTGTTATCTTTCACAATACGTTTTCAGCAATACCATTTTTGTTAAAAGTTGGGGGTAGTAAAAATTGAACGATTATTGATTTTAAGTCTGAACCTACTTAACACATTTGTTAATTTTCAAAATCTCTCCCTGATAAAAACGGCCTCTCCCGTCGTTCTCTCTCTCTCTCGCTCTCTGCGAGAAGCTCTCTCTGCTCTCTAGGCTCTCTCTCTCTCTCTCTCTCTCTCTCCCTCTCTCTCTCTCTCTCCTCTCTCTCTCTCTCTCTCTCTCTCTCCATTCTCTCTCTTCTCTCCTTCTCTCCATCTCCTCCCTCTCTCCATCTCTCCCTCCTCTCTCCATCTCTACCTCTCTCTCCATCTCTCTCTCTCTCCATCTCTCTCTCTCTCCATCTCTCTCTCTCTCCATCTCTCCCTCTCTCTCCATCTCTCTCTCTCTCTCTCCATCTCTCCCTCTCTTTTCGTTCCTCTTCCATATTTCAGCTACTCTTCCCGCAAACGCTTTAGCTATATACTGTGCATCTTATTTTAGTAATATTTAGAAGTCTGATGTAAAGAGAAACAGAGTATTTTAAATGTATTGACTGCTCGATTCTGAATGTAGTGAAAATGTCTTTTGCATTGCATTTTCTTGCAAACTGAAAAAAAACAACACCTAGGTATGTGGAATTGTATATAAAGTCGACTAAAGATAAAACAGCAGCCGACAAACATGCTTCTGTCAAAGAAAACGTTGGTGAAGACAGCGGGACCCGGCTTGACCAAAGAATGTACTAAAGTAGACAATAAAAGCAGTCGTAAATACTTGAAAGAAAGCTGGGAGCTCGTATAAAGTGGTTCTGCCCAGAGCGGGATCTTTACTATTATCAGATAAATACACCGCTTATGTTTACCATCCATACTGGCGGTCACGTGTCCGCTGTAAAATGTCCGGAGCAGCAGAGAAATCGTTGTTTTGTCGGCCGATTCTGTTGCCATGGTACAAAGGGTTTATATCCTTGCCGATTGGCAATTAAACTTGTAAGTCGTAGTAATGTGGACACGTTGTCTTCGGCGGGGCTGGACGGGATCAAGGGGAACGGCCAAAGGTTTATGTCTGGGGTTTAATAGCACAAAGTCGTCTTTTATAGTCACTTGTTGTTTTTTTTCTTTTCGTTGTTTGTTTGTTTTTTATTTCATGGCAACGGAGATGGAATAGTAGTGGGGACGACAGTTGTAAAAGTCCGCGAGTTCCCGCTGTATCTGGTACTTCCAGATCAAAAACGAATATCCAAATGCTGCGAGTTTGACGATGAGGAAGAGAGGGGGTATTCTGAATGCAATAAAAATTTGATCGCTGTATCGCACACAGAGCAGGGACCTGGCAAACCTTAGGGACTGCTAGCGCGTCCCCTCTATTACAAACGAGCCGCTCCTAACGTAAATAAGTGCCCCATGTCATAACGGAAGTACGTTGGGTGGCCGGATTTATTTGCGAGACTTCAAAACGTTGAAAGTGACGACAGAACAAGCCGCTTTTTGTTGGCGTTGTTGCCGATAAGCCGGAATCCGAAATTGTCTTCTTTGGAAGCTTACTCTCAATAGACACATTGTTTCTTTGGAATTTTCTCTAGCGAGTTAATTATGCCTACTTCAATGGGATCTACGTCATCAGAATTCGTTGTTATCCCAACAACTTCAAAAACAGAGAAAGAATCTGATCCGGATGGAATGCCCAAAACATCGCACACAAGGCATCTAAGGTGAGATAGAAAACCACAAAGAAAATAATAGTAGCAGCAATGCTAGATAACCAATCTATAGGGGTGTCCTTACAGAACCGAATGAGTTCTTGGAAGGTTTCTGCTTAATGTATAAAGTAATAAGAAACTTTTTTCTCCTTCAAAATGCGTCTTTTTAAATCTTTGAAAAATCTGCTTGAAGAAGAAGAAAAACATTACTCCAACTAAATTTTACAAATAATGTTACATTAAATAAATCATAGTTGCCTATACGTCAGAATGATTAACATCTGAAGTAAAACAAATGCGCAAGACTATGTCAGCATAAGAGATGAAAGACCGGTTTTTTCTTACTTCTTCTTTTTTCCATAAAACCTGGTAAAAGGAATATTTTCATGTGTGTATTTCAAAGTAGTTTCCGATAAAGGTCTGACACCAGCAACTGCAATGATAAATCTTGAAACGCTTGCTTCAGACCAGCAGACTGAACTACCTCTAAAATGTTAAGCTATACAGCGGTGGTCAAAAACTATTGCATCCCATTATGTATTTGTATAAGACACAAAGTGTTCATTGCGTTGCAAAAAAAATAATATATATATATATACAACTTTAACATGATAAAAACAACTAAGCTTTCTTGTGATACTTGTGTGAACCCAGCACTAAACGACATCCTTGATGTAGTACTTTTTTGTGTGTGGAGATGCGACTATGCTGCAATGAAGCAGTAAACTTCGATAAATGCGCTCTCTGCGATGCTGTTTAGACTGAATAATTCTATTTTACCAAAAGAACTGCACAACTGAAAAATCTTAAACAAGACAAATACTTAATTATTTTATTCATCATGGCATAATTACACTTAGAAGATGATGAATTATTTTCAGTTATGCAACACTAATGTGGCCGCCGTTTTAAATGTACGGAATGTCGTGCCGCGATTTTTTTTAAAAAGTAGAAAAACCTCAGCTTTAAATGTTAAATATTTCTTTCGATTAAGGAACACTAAATTATATATGGTATTCATGCTATTAATATAACAAATTGACAATTGACATATTTTTTCTTTAGAAATTTTAAATATTGATAATTGGTTTCAAATAATTTTAAAGTGCTACTCATAAGTTTGTTAATCTGGTAAATTTGTATTTTTCTGTCAAAGTTGAGTGGGGAATATAGCATTTCGCTGATGACGACGAAAAAAGTTATTTTATATAAGAATTTTAAAAATTAATCCCACTTGATTTTTCCTATTTTTTGTTAGTGTTGTTAGTACTTCGATACTGAGAAACGTGAGGTCAGTTTTGTGCATTATTCAAGGGACTAAACTCTTGACTTAAATATAGACTAACATTTAATGATAATGGATAAAATCTCTTAACAATAATTTCTATAAACAATCTAATTGATCGATGCAAACATACATGGTTTTATTTATTTATTTTGTGTATGAATGTATGTGTACATTTACTTTTAAAAAGGTTTTAATGAGTTTTCATCTTAACTATATTTGGAAGTATTGTACAATTGCTTCTAAGCAATATACTGAATAATTGATTTTTCACAACAATTGCATTCTAATATGAAATTTTTAAATGTTACACAATTAATGAGTTACATTATATATATTAGAAAGTTGAAGTCATTTGTACATTTATTTACGATATGTTTTTAAAACTCATTTCTATTTTTTTTAAATCTTTTTTTTTTAAATGTATTTATTGAAGCTACTGATGTAATTAAGGAAACGTGTCGTTACTTTTATAGCTAAGATCAGTCATTTAAAGTGGGTTTCCATTGTGGAATTCTCTAACATTTTCAATTAGATATAAACCTGCCACATTAAGTTTTATTCTTCAGTAAACTAAATAACAGAAATATACCTTGGAGAATATATCTTTCTCTGCTTTTCTTTTCCGAGTGTTTTAAATGAGATTTATTGCAGTTGTAAATAGTTGAAACTTTGTTTCATTTTCATCAATGCTTTTCACCGCGGTTAGCTAATTGTTGTTTTTGTGTTTTTAAACAGTTTGTGAGATACTACTGACTTAGTTGGTGTTATAACTGCTAACATGAGCGGCTGATTTCGAAAATAATCGTGTTTATAACATTGTCCCGAAACATAAATTTTGTTATCTACTATTTAAATTTTTTTTTCTCTCTTAACCAAAAATTTGGGTACCTGATTCATTTTTAGAAAGATAAAACTCGGTGCATCAGCGATAAAAGAAAAATGCAACTAAATTGTTGTGAAAGAGAGTGTAGGTGATATTGTATTGCATATGCGTTTCCGATGGTTGTCAGGATGTGAATCGTTCTTTTCAAGAAAATCTAAGTAAAAAAAAAAAAAGCATTTTAAAGATTATTTTTTTTTAAATGAGAGACTGCAAACTGGAAAATACCTAGAGATTAATGAACATACTCACACGACACTACATCAACGTCATCACGATAAATTGCCTGCCATTGCTTTCCTATTAGCATGACTGCAGTGAAGCTGATTTATATATATGATCATAATAAACCAGAGAAGTATTATATCAGTCATTGTGCACCATTACACATCGTGTTACAAACTGATTACGTTATTGTTCAGTAAATCTTACAGAAGCTAGCTGAACAGTTTTATCAACCAAATATTGATTATGAGTATCATTACATGCTATAAAGTGCACTTCTTTTGCTTGGGCTCTGCTGGCATGCAAGAAGAATGCATTAGAATTTCAGTATGTATACAGTGCGTTTGTGCTGATTAGAAGAAACCGAAAACGAAGGAAACTGTGCCTATTTCTAAGCTAAGGAAATCCTCATGTATAATTGAGAAAGACTGGCTAATACAAACACAAAATAAATAAGAGATATGTTTTCTCCAGAACAATAGCTCTGTATGGTGAGTACCTAGCATACTTATCTTAAATTATTTTATTTAAATTCCTACGATTATAAATGGTTGTTTTTAAAACAAACAAAAATCCAGCTTTTTATTAACGATGCGTTTACCATATATATTTAAGTTTAAACTAATTTCAACATGATTACATAAAGCTGCATTCCTGCTAGACACTGTTGAACAGCAGAGAGTACACGAAGAGTTGTGATTTCTGACGTGATGCTGTCTGTAACGACATGAGAATAATTACATTTATCAGTATAGATTTATTTATTATATTATTTAATCTTTTAAAATTTACTTTAAGACAAAAAAAATTACTTTTATTAAATAGGCCACTGATTTGTGATGCAATGAAAAGTTTTTAAAATGTTATTATTAACCATATGAAACTTATTTCGTAGTTAATACACTTGAAACAATAGTGTGATACATTTGGTTTCTGCAAGATGACGTTCTGTACAATTTGCACCTTTATGTTTTACGAAATTTTTGGACCTGTAATCAAGCACAAACAATAACTCTTACTCGTATTACTGCAATCACTTGACTGACACAGTATAAACGTATAGGTTTACAAATGGAAACTAAGTTTGTTTACTTTTTTTTGTTTGTTTTCTGTTTTTAAATTCAGCACTTGTTGTGACTGTCTTTCTGCTGACATACTTGAAAAATAGAATTACAAAGAGAGATGTAAATATGTTGTGTGGTTCACACAGTTTCAATCTATCACTACTTTTCTTTCCTTTTTAATAAAATTTTGTTAATATTATGCAGCCTTTAGTATCTAGTAAAATAGTATCTGAATATAGTACTAAAGAGCACGTGTGTCCATTAATTTACAGCCTAATGTACGTGCTTAAATATCAATAGAATTAATAACATTTTATAACATAAAAAGCAGAGCAGCCTTTGTGGCACATAAAAATGTATATTTTTAATAATTTAATTTCATAATCAGCACTACATTAAAATTGATGTACCATTATTTATAACTTTTCATACTTAAACGGAATGAACATTTTTCCTTATTAAAGGATGTCAAAAACGCTATACAGACAAAGCAGAGCTAAACAGTTGAAGCTTTCTTTCTTATTTACCTCAATGCAGTACAAAGCACTTTATTCATTTTTAAGTCTGTAGGAATTCTTCCATCTACTAACAACCTTTTTTTTATAAAATTCCTGTGATTCACTTTTTCTATCACAAATAAATTCCTATTGGTTATTTAATTTTTTAGCTACACATCAGCTATTTCTTGTTTTCCCCATATTATGGACAGACACTTAGTGGTGATTGGGTAACAACTGTGTAATCGAAGAATTCATTGTTTTTCATTCGGTCATCGCAGTTGTTTCTCTGTTTTCCACTAGAATATCTAACATTAAAAATCAGTTAATACAGTATTTATTATTCAACGCAGTGAGCTACCTAACTGAAAATGCCGACTATAATTATCGATTAAGCATGGCGTCCATTGGCTTTCAGACTCGGTGTTCATTCGTAGCCCTAACGACTGTTGGTTTTTACTTTTTGCCTCACAAACTTCAGATGGTTAAAACCCTGGGTTTTTCGTAAGTATGTCAAAAAAACTGTCGTCTAAGTGCTTTCTTTTCTATCTCCGCTGACCACAAAAATCGGCCGCACATTGTATTTCAACGGATTCTTGAAAAGCATTATATTATTTGCGATTAAAGCACAGACACATAACTTATCTAATATTCGGCTTAAGTATTGCAATAACCTTTATGCTTTAAACATCCTTTCAAATATGTATTTTTGTAGTTTATTATACGAGTATCATAGATGCTTATTTCTTTTCAGTTTATCCAACATCCAAGCAAAAGGATTGTGACGTTTTGTGTTCATAATAATGATACAGATATTTTAAATTTAAGTAATCTTATTTTGTTCACACTGAAGTCCGTCAGTTTTAGATTATCATTCTTTAGGCTCTCCGCTGCAGTAAGTCAATATTTCAGAACAATATTAGAAAACACCTGTAAAAACAGGTGTCAACGTTTCTCGAACTTTTAAATACGATATTAAATATTTCGCGAATTCTTCATGGTTTATAAAGAGTGTCCAATTTTAACTATTTAAATCCTAAACAATCTGTTTCATATTTAAACACGCATATTCGAAGGTTATAATTAGAATATTTAATAAAGAGTCAATTCGTGTTTATCATTTAAACGTCTCCTACATCTAGACATTTAATAACGGTTATTAAATATTACACGGGAATCTGGGCACCAAGCAATCAATGGTTACTTACCAAGCTACACTTGCAAGATCCTCTTGTTAAATATGACATATTTAAATGTTAAACATGTATAATGGCTGTTCAAGATATTCCATGCACAGCATTTAAAAGGTGTACATGTTTAAAACAATCAGTGTTTACTAAATACAGTATAAATGTCGTAGAACATTGCAGCAATGTGTATCACGTGACACAGACATTTAAATCTTTGGCACCTGTGTTTGAAGCATATTGCTAGTTCCTACACCCACACTTGATTAGATAGACAATACGTTATTAGCATATATAAACTGCGGGTATATTGTTTTTTTTTTTATTATTTTTGACTACCTTACTTACTCAAGAAGAAAAACAGGCGCCCAAATTAAAAGATGAAACATTTCCTTGCCAAGTATTTATCCGAGTACAATTAAAAAAAAACAGACATTCGTCCAACATTATATTTATTTTCGCACAGCTACAAAATTCTGTTTATTTAATAAATGGCACCTTTTTGGCAAATGATTATTTGGAGTCGTTATGGCGTCCTTGTAATGAGCAATTACCTTTCCAACCTTAATAAAAAGTTTAAAACTTTACTGTCTTACTTACCAAGCTAGACCCTTTCCAGGGCTGACTGAGTTCTCCTATATAATCACTTCGATTATTTCCATGCCATGGAAGGTAACTTGTAAAAGATTTTCTGTGTTTTTAGTACATTTTCTGACTATTACTTCGTATTTTCGGTGACCTCGTGGTTAGCCTAATGGAGTGAAAGGCACGAGTTCGAATCCCGCTGGGAGCTATCTCGGTTTGGCGTAACTTCTTCAGTATGGTTTCTTTTTTGCGTGGGTTTCCTCCAGACATTCCATTTTCCTCTCACATCTAAAAATAATGAGTTCTAGTGGGAGCTTTCCCTGCCACACCTTTTCTGTGCAACGACTCAAATGCTGCGGTGAGCCTGAGAGGGTCGAGAAGTCAAGCTAGTATCCGCTACTCTCTACTGTCGTTTACCATTAACATAGTGAATAAGGGCATCTAATTAATTGGGTGCCTTAAAGAATTTAGGCTTCCGGCTCTAATTTACGAGGTGGGGAGAGAATTACCTTGGTTCGATACTTTTACCGGGAAGCAGTTTTTCGTTTCTGAGGTTTCCCAAGAGCGCTATACCCATTTCATCTTTCATCCCATATCGGAACCAAACTTGCTTTTCACACATACCTTTGCCTACACGTGTCACAGCTGTTGGCTTGTGTGTGTGTGTGTGTGTGTGTGTGTGTGTTTTTAAATTTTGCTTTCTTAGTCCTTCGGTTTACCTGAGAAGTTTAAAGTGTTCACATTTTCTCGCGCCTGCCGCTATTCCAAACATTCCACACATTAATGCTATATATATTTTTTTCTCTTCTTCTCCACGTGAAAGTTCTTCGCGCACGTTTATCCTTAGATCTGTGATCCATTAATAACACTCTCGGGGGGGGGTCGGGTTTTTTTTTTACTTTCTCTCTACCATTTGTAATGTTACGCCCACTATCTGGCAATGTATGTATTCTTTTAAAAAAAAAGGGGGGCATCGATAGAACGTGACGACCTTAGCATATCTTTCAAGCATGCCATCTCCCGTTCCCAACACGAAGATACTTGAGTTCCAATATTTCGTGCAACAACGGACACGCATCAGAAGTGCACTTGAAGGTCTGTATTTTGAAATAGGCCTGTCCTATACGTATCGTATCCGGGTTTTTATATATATAGTGGTGTCTCCGCCATTGTTTTTATCATAGCTTGTGGCTTTTCGAGCTGCTAAGACCTTGGGCGGGGGTTGATATGGTATCTTTATATAAGCCTACAGGTAGCCGGAGGCATACAATATTCTGCATTAATCCTTGGTAACATGTTTTTTTCATCTATACTAGAGAATTTTCATAATTCTGACGACGGGGAAGCCCATTCAGAACATGGTTAGCCAGTCACTTCACCGCCAACACCTTTATTCTAATTTCTCGAGCCCCTTAAATTTATTCGAAGAATAATTTCTGGCCATTTTAAGGAAACGTCTCAAACATGGGAACCTGGTAAAAGCTTAAAAGCCATCCTATTATATTATGATATAGTTTGATTAAAATGAAACGTTATTAGTGATATATTATTTACTGAAAATAAAAAGTTAGTTTGGTACTTTCTGATCCCCTCCTGCATTCTGTACTATAGTATGGTGTGAACTAGCGTCGTGCGTTTTTCATTTTCTCATAAGGAGCCGGTTCGTTAATCGCAATGGCTGTGTGAACGAACAAGTGCAGAAATCTGTTGCACGTACACCGTAAATTAGCTGCATCATTCAAGAATAGTACTAATTTTTTAATAACACTGTAGAAATGCCATTATTTTTGCATGATCTTTGCTAAAAGCAATGCTCCGGGTATTTAACATAAAAGAAAAAAATTAAGATTATATTAATGTTAAAAACAATACTGCACAGAAACTACTGGAAATCAAAATTTCTAGTTTTTAAGATACATTTTATTTATTTTACTTGCTGTTTTTGGCCTGACGCTTACAGCAAAAGGTGCGGAAAGTGAGAATAGTACTGGAAAATTTAGATTGAAAATATTTCCCAATAATAATAATAATAATAATAATAATAATAATAATAATAATAATAATAATAATAATAATAATAATAATAATATAATAATAATAATAATAATAATAATAATAATAATAATAATAATAATAATAATAATAAGAAGAAGAAGAAGAAGGAAGAAGAAGAAGAAGAAGAAGAAGCAAAGATATGTTTAATAAAAATATTTATTTCTGTTTGATTGCTAAATTTAATAATACCCCTGGTTTAAATATTGTGATGTCGACAAATGAGATGAAAAAAATATAATCCGTAGCTATTTTATATGCATAATTTAAAATTAATCTGGTACCAAGTTTCCTTGTTTTCGAACTATTAATGCAATGATTACGTAAAATATTCGATTCTTTTCTTACATTTTCCGGTGTTTGACCTTTTATAAATTATCATATTTTTCTAAACAAACAGAGAAAAATCATACATTTTAAGGAATAATTCAATTTGAAACGAAACTATTTAAGCAGTTCAAAAATTTTAGATTTAATGTTTAAATATTACATCTGCATTAACTAGAAAAATAATAATAATAATAATAATAATAATAATAATAATAATAATATAATATAATAATAATAATATAATAATAATAATAATAATAATAATAATAATAATAATAATAATAAAACGCATTTACAAGGAAAATTGTTTAACTATATTTTTTTGTATTCTTTCATAAATGAAAGAAAACGATAACACTTTTGCTGGCTCGTATTTCTGCTAAACGTTTGTAAATATACGAGATCTGACAGAATTGCTTTTTTTCTTCATAAGAAAGAAATGCGTGTGCCATGAACGTTTCGTAGATATTGTATGAGCATTTGAAAGCAGCGCTCGACTGATGGGGAGATAACTCTGAAGTTACTTAGTGAAGAATACCTTTCGACCTGAATGCATCTCTCTCTCTCTCTCTCTCTCTCTCTCTCTCTCTCTCTCTCTTCTCTCTCTCTCTCTCTCTCTTCTCTCTCTACATTTATTATAAGTTTTTACTAATTTTTTAAAAAAAAGGAAACACTAAATAATAAAAGAACAAAATTTGTTTGTATGTGAATTGTCTCTTTACGAGCAGTTTTGATGTACCCGAATTTTAAAATAGCATTCTTCTTGTATATCAGCTGATGAATAGTTGCAAAGATTTTACTAAAACTAAATACAGAAAAAGAAACATGAACAGCTTTATTAGTTTCGATAATTGTTTCTTTAAAAAGGAAAGATATATTTAGTTTTCTCCACACTCGATCTTTCATACTCACTTACTCTTGATGTAGAGATTAAAGCCACAAAATAAACACAATTTTAATTTTAAATGGCTCATAACATTAAACTGATAATAAGCTAATAAGATCCAGAGTTAATTTAAGTAGGTGAGTTGCATATAGTTAATTAAACTGTGCTTGTGTGGGCACCAAATAAATGTATTCCTAATTTTTGTATTTTTAAATTTATATCCTGAACACGTTGAAAGTCATTCTAATGTTGTATTTTTAAAATTTAAGTATCACAAATTTTTTTAAAATTAACAATCAATTATTATTAGCATTATTATTTAGGTTTCCGTTATTATATTGTCGTTTCTTATCGTGATGGTTACTGAATTTTGGCAGCTTTTAGCTTTATTTACTTCGAAAATTATGATTACAATCTACTGGCAACTAATCATCCAGAAAGAAGATCTGTTGACTTTTGCTGGAACAGCGACCAGGCAGTAGACGAACCAGGACCACACGAACTGAAGTAAAATATTAACGATTTATGATTTGTCCAACCGGCAACTGTCTTTGCAATTTGATAATGCAATTTCTTCTGGAATGCGAAGGTACGATTTTTAAACAGCTACATACGAAGGGAGATAACTTTGAATGGATTAAACTAACTCACTTCGGAGCACTATTTTTCCTGGATAATTTTAAATAAATTGAAATTCTCATACGCAGCTTTTTTTTTTAAAATAAGTATTTTGTGTAATCATTATATTCTCCTTTATATTTCTATTATCTGAACATTTTTGCTTGTATCCTCTTTTGCACGCCCGCAATAATTATCTTATCTTTAGAGTTTAGTGTCCTGTGCGCATGCGACAGTAATTGCCTGATAGGAAAATAATGAAAATTTAAAAAAAATCGAATACATACATCAGTACATTGGACAAAAGGGCGTTCTGATGACTGGCATAAGATAGAGACGACGGCATTAAATATGAATATAAAAGATTACTTTTTCATCCATTGATATTTTTTTCTCTGCGTGGTGCAGTAACTAGAGGTATATAAGTACAAAAATCTAGAAACTCATACGTAGCCTCTGTCTCATTCCGAGGCTTAGTGTAACACGCATCGAGCCACGGATAGATAACATATCGCGCGCACCACCCGTCTAGAGATCATGCCATAAGCAATGTGCTCGCGCCAGTATTAAGGTTTGGTTAAAGGGATTTCAGAGGCGTCGGTATTTATCATCCAGCAAAACGAATCGGTTGAATATATCGAGGCAATATTACTAGGAAGAACATTTGCTGAGCGATCTCACGCGTTTTAACGTATTATCCGGAACCAAATGATGGCAAGCACTCGCTAAAATCTATTTATAAAAAAAGACAGTAACCTCGTAATCACAGCTTAATGCTAATCGTCTGAAACCACAATGGTGCCGTTTGTGAACTTTAAGCATTCACCTATTTCCCGTTCAGTTTGCTGCTTGTCAACAGAATGACTTTCGCATGCGGAGCTTACACAAAAGATAAATCGAAATGTTTCGCTTCTTTTTTTTTTTTTTAGATTTTTTTATTTGGTTAAAAAGGCTAGTAGCATCCACGGGAAAAGTTTGGTTTGGCCTCGTTCGCGACATAGAGATTTCTTTCTCGACTCAAACTCAAATAAAAAGCCACAGATGGTTCGTAACGATGTATCGTCAAGTTAGAGAATTACGAGTACGTTTGGTGGACTTTCCGGAAGGGCACATGTATACGAACACGTGTAGTCATTCAACTATGGCCATGCTGTATGTATTTAATGGAAAATAGATACGGCATCTCATTTTATAAACTGCCCCGAGGAAGATATATATATACTTCTAGAGCAGGTAAAATAAAATGTGAAAATTTTCTAAGTCATCTCTACTTACCTTTTCAACGAGAAAAGATCCTGACACAGTATATTTCTTTTTTTTGTACACTAAATATAATTGGTAGTAAATGTCATGTAACTGCTATGTAAAAGCGGTCATCACATATGTACACCAAAAGTGTTATTCGGTAAATAACAAAGAACCAATTCCATTCTGTTTGTTTTTTGATCGAGATAACGAAGAAAATAGTTGTTTTTCTTGTTTGTGTTTTTTTTTTCTTGAGCCAGAATTCTATTCCCCTGCAATTACACACACGTGCAGATTTCGCTGCGCTTTGTAACCTTATTACTATTGTCTGCTGTCTTTCGCTGTTCGCTGTATTGTCTTTTAAGAAAAAAAAAAAAAAGAGGAGGAATATTTAGAAATAAACTTGTATACGACACGCAGAAGAGAAAATCGAAAAATCTTGTGGTGGGGGGCGTGGCTAAAAAATTTCGGCAGAAAACACAATAAACAGACGGAACACAGGCAAAGGCATCTCTTATTCATCAACTCCCCTGTTGGAAAATATGGCAAGGATGGGATTTGTCTTTAGTCGACATCTGGCACTTGTATTCGTTAAATATACATCAGCTAACCTGAAGGCGTAAACATTAACCCTTATATATATATATATAACTCGTATCAGATTTAGCTGGGCACAAAAAGTACCAGAGCTAAGCTTGAGCTTCGCGCGCGAGCTTTCACTGTCTATTGTCTCAGGTCCCGGTAAGGACAAGGCGGATTTCCTTTTCTTTTTAAGTGATGCAGTTACAGTTATAAAAAAACATAAAACCCGTCGTTAAGTGAGTGAAACAAAGTCGTGTTTCAACCGAATTTTCTTAATTCAGGAATAATTGTTCATTTGAAACGAAAAATAATAATAATAATAAGAAGATAATAATAAATAATAAAAATAATAATAATAATAATAATAATAATAATAATAATAATAATAATAATAATAATAATATAATAATAATAATAATAATAATAATAATAATAATAATAATAATAATAATAATAATAATAAGAATAATAATAATATTAATAATAATAATAATAATAATAATAATAATATTCATTTGTGACATCAGGCAGCATTACACTGAAGTTTCCTGCACCGATGCTGCCGGCTTACACTGAAAACACCGGTACCTTATGGGTTTTTCAAAACAAACTATTATATATATACATTTAATTTAATTTATATTAAGTTATGAATTGGTGTCTTTCTTTTATTTATTTACTTCTTTTTTTTCCCTTCAAGTAATCACATTTTATTGGCGATGCTCTGTGACCATCAATAATCGGGTTAATTGTTCAGAGATTTAAAAACAAATAAATCGAAACGGGTTAGAAAATTTCCTAATAAAGATCTTTTTCTTTTTTTTTTTTGAAAAAAAAAGTACTTTTCGAATAGTTTTTATTTTAATATTCTAATTAATTTTCTACAGACGCGATGAATTATGATGATATTTTTTAAAAAAATGTTTACAGTAAATGGATTTAAATGAGAAGCTGAAACTAAAAAGTACGGGAACTGGTTATAAAAGGGAATTGAAGAGTTACACGCGAAATACCTTCTTCTCCACCAACGAGAGAACATAAATATAGAATACTAAAAAATTACAGATTTGGATGGTATTCTAATATGTTACTGTGGATATTTTTTATTAATAAATAAACAACAGTAAAACAATAGTAGCAGCAGTATTTACTTTACAAAACAAAGCATGGAGAACGAACGGGCAGTCTTAGTGATTCCTTTTCCGATTGCATTTTCCGCTATATATCCGCAGTCTAACAAGGGGTCAGGGACTTGACCTGCGTCTCTCATCACTACTGGCGCTGCCCGGGAGATCAGAGAGGCGTAGTTTATGATTTATTATTACTAATTTTAAAACAGTGGAAACGAATCAGGGAAGAAAAGAAAAGGGGCCGCTAACAGCCTGGTAGACAGAAGACTTACAAAGGTGAAAATCAGAGAAACCTCGTCAATGGCCTAATAATGAAGGGAAATCTTAAAATTCTGGCGCAGAACATTCTGCTGTTCGAAAGACAATTTTCAGGCGGTGCAAATGCTTAATAAAATTAAATAGTAGCGCAAAAAACTAAGGCTTACCTTTTTAAAAATTCGAAATTCTAAATTATTACTTCTCCTATGCGTTTCCTCTTGTTCCGGGGGCAAGAACTCGCTCTCTCTGCGCGCTCTCTCTCGCTCGCTCGCTCTCTCTCGCTCGGCTCTCTCGCTCTGCTCGCGGGTCGCTCTCTCTCTCTCTCGCTCTCATCATCATTATCTACTCTCTCTCTCCTCTCATCAGCATATCTACTCGCTCTTCTCTCGCGCATCATCAGTATCTACTCTCTCTATCAGCCATCTACTCTCTCTCTTCTGTCTCTCATCATCATCATCATCTCTCTCTCTCTCTCTTCTCTCGCTCATCATCATTATCTACTCTCTCTCTCATCATCATTATCTACTCTCTCTCTCTCATCATCATCTCCTCTCTCGCTCTTCTTTTCTCTCATCATCATCTCATCATCTCTCTCTCTCGTCTCTCTCTCATCATCATTATCTACTCTCTCTCTCATTATCATCTACTCTCTCTCTCTCTCTCTCTCGCTCTCTCTCTCTCTCTCTCTCTCTTCTCTCTCTCTTGTTTCGAAAATTGAGAAAGAGAAATTACGTTTTTCCTGAAGGAGAAATATATATAATTTAAAATAAACTATTCTAGATAACGATCGACTATCACCATTATTAACTAGGTTGTAATATCCGTCAAACTTAGCCTTACGTATAATACTAAACTAATCATTCTCTCTTCTATTGCATACGCAGATGTGCATTCGCATTGCCAGCTATGAGCTCACCGTGCAGAAATACTGTTATCTATTATTGTTCACGAAAATGTATTAATACAGCAAAATAAAGGAGAAATTGAAACTCAAAGGAACAATTTGTTAACATTGTAAACTACTAGTTGTGATGTTGTTATCGCTTCATTTTTATTTTTATAAAATAAAAACTAGCCACCTTTCATGTGAATAACTACTTCACACATTTTTGGGTACCATGCTCAGTAACTTTTTATAAAATCTTGCCTTGTAAATAACCAGCCATTTCTCTTGCCAATTAATTACATAGTTGAGTGACAATGGTTGGAGTCTCTCCCACCTGACTCTTCGATCTAGTAAATACCACACATATTCAATGAAATTTAAATCTGGGAATTGAGAGTTCAAATTATAGTTTTATGAGTACTTATGATTATTTTCCACCATTGTATTGTGTATTGAGCTTTGCACAGTTCTTTGAATCATCATCTTGTTGCAGTAATAACCCGGCTTCTATCAAAAGATTCCCCTGACGGAATTGCAAGGCATTGTAGAATATTGTGATATTTCTCTTTTTATTGGTATCCCACAAATTTTTATCGTCCCCAGCCAAATAAAAAGCAACAAAACACCATATGCTTTAGATTTTCGAACCAAAAATCTATTTTCTTGTTCTGTGGGTATTTCTTTGTTCCTTAGACCTTTACGTTCGTGACTGAGCCATTTTACTTCTTCCTATAAATGATTGTTCTTACGCCACGCTATGTACTTCCAACTTCTTTCACAATTTTCCATTGGAAATAATCAGCTTTAAGAAGCGCAATAATTAACAGTTCTTTTTCATATGAAATTTGGTCTTTGGGTGCAATTTTCGTCGGTCAAATAAAGCAACAGCCTGTCATGAATAAAGAGGCCCATTAACATTTATACAAAAATATAGTATGAGCTAACAATTCTTCAAATTAGTTGTTAAAAAGATAGAACAGGATAATATAATGATTTCAGCAGAAACTAAATTTAACATTAAAAGAAATAACTTACTTGGTTCATAAATGTGTAAAATGTTTGAAGTGATAAGATAATGGCTTATATGTTTTTATACAGGGTTTATCAGATTTTAGAGTGGTGGGTATTTTCGAATCTGGAGCATAAATAACAATAGATCCAGGAATAGATGTCTAGTCTAGAAAAATCTAAGATTAGCACTTAATATTTATTTTTAATTACGAGGCGATTTAATTTCGAAAAACCGCAATCAACTACAAAATTGGGAGGAGGTGACTGACTAAATGACGAGTCGGATTTTATGCGACTACAACTGTTATGGAGTTTGATTATATCGAGAGCCTAGATTAATCTCCATAAACGTATGAGTGATATTGGTCCGTTTCTTCTGCCACTATGCGACCAGTTGTTTTCGAAACAGCATTAAGTATCGTTAATCTTTGTTGCTCACAAGATTAGCAACCATAAAGTTTACAAGAGCAATCAAATATCGTTCGGCTTCAGAAAGTAATTCGAAAATACAGTCGGACAACATAAGATCAGATAATGTTCCTGTTTGGAATCGGCCAACCGTCGTTCCACCCTGACTTCAAAAGCCCGTTTGGCTAGTGCTTACTTACTGTCGCGAAGTAAATAGAGTTTAACCTCTTGTCTGCTTGATTGCCTGAGAACTTAGTTGCATGGTTGAAAGGCTTTGACCGGTGATGTGTTTTTTTCTTCCTTATTTTAATTTACTGTAAATAAATAAAAAGGGGGGAAAGCACACAATATTTATCGTATAATTGCATTTTTGTGTCTGCTCACAAAAGAGACCGTACTCTTTTTTTTTGTTTAAAGAAGCGATGTGAGATTTCTTTAGCGTTACCTTCTCCACACTTTAGTTTTACGTGGCATACTATTTTTCTAATGGTATATGGCATTTCATTCTTGCTTTGGCAGATTAACCAATTTTATCTAGAAATTAAGAACGCTTCACATGAAGATATCTCTTACAAACAACCCTAAAATTACTTTTTGAATGTTGTTTGGAGCCTCGTGCTTCGTCGTCGTTTTTCTTCCAGTCTGTCGTAGTCCATTCTTTTTGGGAAGTCTTGCTTACACTTTATTACGTACCGTATCACCTAAACAAGCGTTTTGTTTTACGCCTCTAGTCACCTAACGACCGTACCAACACGCCATTAACAAATCTTCACAATAGACTTCGCTATCCTCAGCAGAGTACCTGCACGAAACTAATTTTTCAGCACTGTAAAGCACCTGCCAGTCTGCCGATTAACTCTGCGTCCATCAAGACCGTCAACGCGAACCCTTCCGGGCCACTTTTCGTAATCTCCTTCGCCGCGTCGTACTTTCGGGATTCGAGCGCTCGCCTACCTTTCCCAGCGCCGTTTGCTTCTCTTTTAGCCTTTCGAGCCCTTTTCAGTTTCTTGCCGCCCGCAAAATCCGTACACGGGATCGTCCCTCATTTTCCGGCCGGCGAGTCAGAGTAGACCAGGCGTTAGATGCCCGACACGTCCCTTGGCCGCGGTTAGTATGTCTCCAATATCGTGGCATCCCTCGCTCTCCTGATCACTCCTTTCTGCGCACTGTTGTATTCCACCAGTCTCACCGGCTCCTTCAGACTAATCGAAGGAGTTCCGGCAGCTTCTTTCCCCTCTCGCGCAGTGGCATCGGACACCCAACCAGTATATAGCGCGCGCCCTTCGCTGACGTACAAGGAAAGTCACGCTGTGGCCTTCGCCCAATTTTGTGTGTGGGAGATAAGCAAAATTACACATTTTTGAAGAAAATATTTCAAGATCCACCCTTTTTATCTCCTCCTTCCTTCTGTAACAATCGACTTCTCGAGCGTTGCAAAGATGTTATAACTTCAGTTTGCTTTTGGGGCTCGGCCTTCTTCCGACCTCCCCCTCCCCCCACCACGCAGCTTTTCAGCCCCTTTTTTTGTCCTGGACTAGTGTCTAATTGGGTTATTGATTCTCACCCCCCACCCACAAGAATAACTCCACCGTTTCTCTTACCATCACGAACGAAGCATATTATACCTTCAAATTTTTGAATGCTCTATCGCGTACGCCCCATGATAAATACAAAGCTGCTATTTTATATCTTACTCTCAGCTGACTATATTTCGTGAAGTAATATTTTCTCTTAAACTATTCTATGCTCCAAATTGAAGCAGCAGCAATAAAAACGTAACTGCACTGGGTTTCGGTGACATTTTACCTCGTACTAATTTTCAAACTATCGCTGTACGTTCACGCATGTTTCATCGACTAAAAGAAACGCTTTCAACCGCTCCGGCGCATATATTTGTAGAAGCTGATGGCTACGGAACGAGCAGCTTCCTTTATGCCTGTTGTTGGTGCGACCTTGGTTCAAATCTCGTACAAAGGCGTACCTTGATTTCGTCGGGGTGGCTTTAGGCTACAGTAAAGTGGCACACTAAATAGCAGACCTCAACTTGGAAAACTGTCTCGAGTGAAAGCGAATCGCGCAGCGTTAGAAAGAAAAGGAAAAAAAAAACTGTATTGGACACCCTTAGTTCTTTCTACTTGTGCTACAGCTTAACTTGCTTTGGTTCGACGTTTTCTTGCACCACGGACGATTCGCCATCATCTTTTAGCTGTCCGATCAACAAACGTTCGACGGTTATCCAGTCTTTAGGGTTTGTCGGGTCCTTGTGAAATCTGCATTACAGAGTGCGACGAACTCAAATAACAATCTGGCTGAGTTTAGACAAAGAGGCAGTCCATCAATTAGTTTCCACACATACGCTCTAGCTGTGTATTTTGTTCAGCAAATCGTTAACAAAGCAACAAACAAAACAAAAAAAAACTGTTTTTTTTTTTTTCAGGTAAGCAGTTCCAAACAGTTCTCTCTTTATGGCAACAGGCCAGAGCCCAGCGAAATAAAAGCAAGTCTGTGTGGTTTGTTTTGGCCACATTTTTCGTTCCAGCCTCATCTGATTCGTTATGGTTCGTAGAACTAGTGCAGCTCTGTATTGGCGTTATCCTGCTCGCTATAGTCAGTTGTAATATTTACTCCTGTTTATTATCAGGTATCGATTCTATGCCGATTAGTTCCACATGTTTATGTTATAACTTAGAAAGTTAAATTTAAAAAAAAAATAACTGTTTGTATGTGATGTTTGTACGTTGTATGTACTTTAAATGATTTCTTCCATTTTTCTGCTACTGCATTAAATCGATGGAATACATTATTTACAACAGAAAACGACTTAGCCCTACAAAAACACGTTTAGAAATTTCATAATCTTTGCTGTATCCATTTTTGAAACGAATATTTTCAGCATAAAGGTACTGTAGGTTTAAATTGCAAAGCGGTTGTCTTTATATGCTCTAATAGCAAGAATCATCCGACATTAAATTCGTTCTTATGCAGTTCTGCACTCGGAGATATAAAATTATGGTCACACATGGGCCATATTTCACGCATAAATCAATTTATTGCCATCATTACTATATGTGTGTGTGTGTTAGAAAAATGTATGAATGTAAAATTAAACAAACTTTTATTTTATGGAATTATCCTCCTTTATGCTTGAATTATTTTTTGGTGGCTCTACAATGATAACCGTCAGAGATCGTATTATAAGTATGCAGCCTTTAATAATTAAAATAACAACAAAAAACTTTAAAAGGTATTTATGTACACATGGTTTAAAATGTGTTTTATTTTAATTACTTACGGATCGACAGTTGTAGAACAGCTGATTATTTAATATGAAATTTACTCTCACTTTTTTTGTGAAAGGACAGTGTACAGTTACACTTCTGAAAAGAGTTCTAAAATTTAAAATTCTAGCTCTGGATGTCGCGAAAGACACCGAAGACTTTTATAAACTGAAGAACATTGTTGAGATTAGTGATTTTTGTAATAGTTGAAACCGTTAATTTTAATGCATGGAATCAGAATGTCACAAATCGTAACATTTTTTTTGATCTTGTGGTTGTGACCATTGATAAATGAACACGAGATGTGGATACGATGGTATGGCATCAGTCATGTTAGTGAACTTACCTGTAACTCCTGGTGCTAGTCCAGAGGCAAATCTGGATAAAGCTCAGCGATGAATTTACACGAATTTGATGGTTCATCGTAAGTTAGTTGGCTCGAATCGAGTTGCTTGTTCGACAGTCTTACCATTAGTGGCCATTTAAGAAGTGGGTGGTATCGCGCATGATACAAGATTGTCGCCTATATGAAAAATTATCCTGGAATCGACAACATTAAAGACTTCCTCTTCTGTTTATTTAACATTAGTGAATTTTCCAATTAATTTGCTGCAAAAATGTTTTTGGGACCCCGAATGAGCTTAACAGATCTCCTGTGACACAACTGCACCTGTATACTATTCATTATCAACAATCAGTCGACGAATAAGTTTTGTAGAATTCAAAATTATATTTTTCATCTTTAAATCGATTAATTTAAGTTTAGTTTAATATGTATGCATATTACGAAAGAACAACGAATGACCCAATGGACACGTGTCCGACCGTAAACAGTAAATTCATACAATCAGTATAAAAAACTCAATGTACGTTGTTCCTAAAAGAAACTCCGGTAGGTGGCGTTGACGACACACTTTCACGTACTATAAAGAAGCATTCGCAATCCAATTTTTTTTTTGTTGCTGCACCCCAGAAAAAGAATTAAAGTCTCAACATCTGATAAATGGGAATCTAGCCGCAGCTAACCTTTATAGTGTGTTTCTCTGAGAAAGGTCTGAGTTACCAAGATAAAAGTCCGTGACAGCATTGTGTCAAATTAGGAGTGAGACAAACTAGTCGTACATTATTAGCTTTTGCACCAAGGGTAAACTCTGTGTTCTGAACTCACCTGTTTAAGACGACAAACTTTGTCTTATCGTTTCAGTTGGTATCGATCGCTAAATACGCAATTTGTATTCCATCAAAAACTAGCTAGCAAAGTTACCACGCGGATTCTGCTTCAGAATTTTACCGGTTGTTCTCATAACAATGAACTGTTTTTACTAGCCTTTTCTAATATTAAATTATTTGATATACACTTTATTATAATTTCAAAATATCTTTTCGTTTCTCTGGTTTTATTTAAATATAATTTCTAAAAATACAAATGAAATAAAGGTTAAATGTGACCCATTTTGCCTGGGAAACAAAGAATCGTTATAAATAAATGTTCATCCACGTAGCAGTGATTCTTGAACGTAAAGTTAAAATCGATCCCTTTTTCA
Organism: Nautilus pompilius; assembly: GCA_018389105.1. NCBI lineage: Eukaryota > Metazoa > Mollusca > Cephalopoda > Nautilida > Nautilidae > Nautilus > Nautilus pompilius. Next base: position 149,306 of record JACATO010002743.1, on the reverse strand, counting down.
AATATTCAGTACTTGTATTAATTTCGATAATTTCTTCATCTTTTCGAATAGAAAAAAATTTTTTTTTAAAGTGCACATTTCTTTTTAACGCAAAATTCGCATTGTATTTACTTTTTTAATAATTATGTCGAGAACCTAACCCCAACCAAACCAAAAAAAAATTAACTTTATGTTTTGATATTTATTTGTATAATGTGACAGTTAAATTCGGATGAAATTAGAATCCATTATTATAACTCTGCTAGCGATAATTCCTTATTTCTCTGCACGGTTGTGTTAAGGATAATAGGTAATACACGTATCACATTTTTAAATCTGAATTTTCATTTATTACCCTTTTTTCTTCTTCTCTTAATAAACACGCGAACGCTCTACTGCGGACGACTGGCGGTTGTAGCTGGTTAAAACCAAACGCATGAGTTTTGATGTGGACTGTGCTGACAAGAATGGATGTAAATCGCTTTGGCCTGTTTGTAAAGTATGCCTAGATAGCTGGGTGTAATAAAACAGCTCTTCTCCGTGGCCAAACTCTGCTGAAACTTACAACATTAAGTGAAACAAATTCTCTATCATATGCTTTCTCAAATTTTGTACCAAACTGTTTCTCCAGACAGAGAGGGGACGACAGCGGCTTCTTTTATCTCTGCATTTTTCATGACAATTGGAAATAAAGAGATTTTATTAGGGTCACCGCAATCTGAATGGCTTGTGTTTCGTTCAATTGGTATGCAAATTTTAAGTCCAAAGCTTACTGAGCGACGCACGCATACATGTATTGAATTGTGGCCAAACCGTTTGGATGTAAGTTCTCTTAATATGACGTAGGCATTAGTTATTTCTTTGAATTTTAGTGTCGCAATGTATCGTCGTATTGTCTGAATTGTTATCTGTTTATTTATTCATGACGTATTTGACTGAAATGTTTGTTTTTTTCTAACTGTGGTTTTAATAGATAAACATTATTGCATGCGCACAAAATAATATAATAATAATAATAATAAAATAATAATAATAATAATAATAATAATAATAATAATAATAATAATAATAATAATAATAATAATAATCTTATAGTTTTCTTTTGCTAACAGTTATTAAACATTCGTATTGCCTAAAATGAAAAACAAAACAATTATATTTTTTTATCAAAACATTAATCAAAAACAAAGCAAAAATCTTTTTAGGAGGTTTGTATTATGAACGCTATTGGTCTCCACGTGTGTGCGTATACTTAATTTGAGCTATGCTGAAGGTTTCAAATTTTGGTTACCTGTAGACAGAATAGCATTTGTAAACAACGATGACGCACAGGAGAACGTCATACTGATTCCTTCCCAACACATCTTCTCAAGCCAAACCTTGCGGATCGTAGACTGTCTGACGCTCAAAGTGAACGTCGACTGAGATGCCGATCCGATGAGTGATGGCCGACGTTAGTTCTTTGAGGGTATCATCACTTAAAGAGATTGCAACCGTTTACGAAAATATTTTGTAACACCGCACCTTTTATCTCATAGCAAGTAGAACTATCTGCCCAGCTGGCTCTGGACGCTGCTTGTGAGGATCTGACCCGTCCCACAGAGGCGGCGGTTAAGTTGTGACAGGCCGGCTGGGTTCTTCGACTATCTTTAATGCTCTCTTTAGTTAGATTATGTGCAGGCAGCAAGGTGGCGGATGCTTTCGCCCCTAATCTTGTCGTTAATAGAGACCCATTTCGCGAATGTCATTTCTTCATTTTTATTTCCTAACGAAGACGTTATCATCAATGGTAATGAAATATTAATAACCCTAACCTACTGAGATTTACATGTACGGATTCCACGCTCTTTCCAATTTTTTTTTAATATTTTTGTACAAGACCGCAAATTTATCAATTACCTGCGTGTGTTTATTGAATGAAACAGATCTCTGTAAATAAAAGAGTCGTTTTCGAGATACTAAAACAATTCATTTTCCTTTTTTTTTAAATCATAGCCACAACTTTGCGATGACTTTCTAAACTTTTCATGAGCAATACGTTATATTTTACGATATAAGCCTCCATTAACAGAAAGAAAAATATATAATGAACGAGACATTTCCAAGTATATATATATATACACAATAGTCTTCGAAATATTAACACTCAGGATAATTCAGATTTTTTTGGCTTACCCGCAGTTATACCAAGATTAATTAAAAGGTTACAGAATTTATTTTGTTTTATTTACAGAATTTTTTGTCTAAAGAATATTCTCTAGTCAAAACAATATTGTGCAGTTTTATGGTCATTAAAGTTTACTGTTTCATTACTCTATAGTTGCATTTCCATGCAAAACTACTGCATTAAGGATGTGAGAACAGATGTCTAATGGATTACAAAGAAAGTTTCTAAACTTTTAAGTGATCCAATAATTTTATATATTTATTATTTTTAATTTGTACATTATACATTTCAACTCTTATTTAATAATATTATTCGATGTTGCTGGGGGGGGTTTGTCATTGTCTAACCGATGTTGAAAATAAAAAAAATTCAGTAAAAATAATGCAAAATAAAATGAAGAATTCTTAGAAAATTAGGATGTTTCTGGTAATGTTATTTATCTGATTTCGAAAAGTTTTATTTATCAAACTTTTTAAAAAATTTTTTTGTTATCGCAGTTCATTTATCTTTTATGATATGTACCGAAATCTACGTTAACCGTCTTCAAATTATGCATACCAGCGGAAAGACAGCTTCCATATCGGACTCTGCACAAATGCTGTTTTCCTGAAAATTAGCATCAACTATTTTGTACATTTAAAATAATGTCTGTGATGTATTAAAGGATATCATTTCACTTTAGTTTTGCCACAAAATGACAACGGATACAAGATAAATAAGACGGCGCGTGTTTAAAACAGTCCACGCTCAAATGTGCTTTGCAATTTTGGAATCATTTATTTGGCTTCCACAAGTCTAAACGTTTTTTCGACCACGTAGTTGTCTCCCCCACCCCACCCTCCACATACCCTTACAGCTGGATATTGGCTTAGATTTCCTGCGTTCGTCCCAGGAGTCCATCAGTGTCTTAAAAGATTTACATCCCGATCCACCGCTGCTTCGTTGAACGCTCGTCCAGCAGGGAAACGAATCAACGCCACCTTGTTACGTTGCCTGGGAAAACAGAGCTTGGCATTGTTTCTGTGTGGTATTTAATGGCGCCTTCGGTCAACGTCACCCGCACGTGCTACGGAGAGTTGTTTACCTTTCGGCGCCATTATTCGCTGGGTAAATCACCTGAGAATAATACTTCGGTGTCTGAAGAGCTAAGCTAACCTCTGTTTGTTTCTGTTTTGCTTTTTTTGTCTTTTGGTAAAAGAGCAAAAAAAAACAACAACGCATTTTGGCTACTTTAATATCAGATGTCAGAACTCAGGGAGTTAGATAACGTCTGCAGGTACGTGTTGAATGCTTTTGTAGAGCCGTTAAAAATTGAAGACGTGCGAAGAAATTTCTATCCCGTTCTTTTCAAAGATGAAAGCGTAGATGTCGGAACGAAACTAAGATGATTATGAGGTGGGCAGCTATGCGGAACAACCAGTGATGCGCGATGTGCCGTAGCTTTAACAAACAAGAATCTTTATGACGGAGTTGTTGATCGATAAAGTTCAAAGTTTTCTTAGATAAAACAACAGAAATCAAAAGTATTGACGACGGAGGAAGATTTAAATAGCAAACACGTGCTTACGACAAATTTACAGTGGTTATGAAATTCATCTTATCGCCCTGCAACGTTGTTACAGTCATGATTAATGGGCGCTGTCCCTCTGGGCAACCACAGCCCCGATCGAAAGGCAGTTCGGGCGATTCGTCTTTATTCAGACGTCCTTTGATGAGATTGGTTTTCTCTTCTTTTAAATGTAACTTCCCAAGGATCCGTTTTCGTGTAATGTGTAACCTCGATTGAAGCAGTCCGCCCACCCATCCACCGAAGTAACTGTCGGTATTCTTGAAGCGAAATCTAAACTTATTTGGAAAGCGGACTGGCTGTAGGCCAACGTTCTCCGAACAAGCACCTGTACTGTGTGTGAACGAACGCTTTGTAATGGTTCGTGATCTAATGAACTTTCAGACGTGTTACAGTCGAAGTATATTTTTCTCTACACAGCCTTTTCTTCCTATATTTCTTGAATCCAGCCTCGATGCTCCTCTACAAGGGTACTGACAAATTTTTTCATCGCTTTTGCTTTGCATGCAAATGAGCACATGCATAACTTCGTTTATTTGTTTTATATTTTGATAAACTTTGCAAATAGACAACTGTACGCGTACATCATTTAGATTTTCAATAACAATTATTTTTTTTAAATTTTTGCTTTATTTTTCTTTTTTGCAATTTCCAAAGCACTTTTATGCCATATATATTTTTATAACTGCCAAAATTACTTTTTGTTAAGCAGTAGCCAGAGATCATTTAAGATTGGTTTAGCAAAGAATCGCAGAAATATATGACATAAAATAAAGGCGAAATCAGATATCGGAGAGATAATACGACGAGTAAAGATGCTCATGAAAGCAATTGTAAGAATCACCGATCGCTGATTGTGAGATCATGTGATTTAAAAAGAAACGAAAGAAAAGTACCACGAAAGGATTCGCGTATCAAATATAGCAACTAAAGACCTTCATCGTTTTCCTTATCGAGCACAAGAGTAACTAATAGTATTATTTTGTATGATTTGCTATTGCCGCATTTAACTGTAAGATCTATTCATTTTTACTATCTCTAAGTGTTTTGTTTTTCTATTAGGAAAAAATTTTACTACATATTGTTGTACCTGTTTAGTATATCCCTCCTTTCGTCTATTATTACATCTCAAAATTACGTAAATCAATTAAACTTTATCAAAGCTGTTGTGGAATATTTGGTGCAGAAAAAAAAGAAAAAAAAAAACGACTTCAACAGATCATCAGAAACTCTCCATCCGGTGATAAATGCCCACCATCCGAATTTTCTGGATGCTGTACACGTCAAATCTATCAGTGACTCTCTGTTAATGGCCAGTCGTGCCACACGTCCTCTCTGACATACAGAGTCCGTTACATACTAGCTTGCGTAACAATGGTTGATAAAGAGTGCGCTCCAACCACTGCATCTTCCTTTTCTTTAAAAATAAAAAATGCATAGAACATTCATAAATCAACTTTCAGGTTAATGCATTAGTCACTACTATTATCTTTTTTTTTATTTCCTTAAAATACGAGAACATATTCGCCGTTTTGTACTTAAGCCCGAAGTAGCACGTCGTCGGTTGGTATGCTTTAACTTTTCGATGACATCTTGTTGGTAATTCTTAGTTCAAGTTGAACAAACGTCTTTCATTTTATCATTGAATATTCACGTTATAATTATTGTGAAGAAAGGAAGCAAACGATATCAGATGTAGGCAAAAGGCAACAGTATCCCATGCGGCGAGATGGGCCGGAAGCAGACTTCTTAAGGTTTTGCTTGGTCTGGCGATTGCGTCCAAAAACAGTGTAACGACGCTAGCCGTCCGTAATGATTTTTCCATATGACAGTGATCAACAATACGCTTATAATACAAAATGCATAATAATAGAATACATGTCATGGCAAGAGTAATATTATACAAACCTATTCTCTTCACTAACACTAAAATTCCGATAATGCAATGTTTGGAAAACTAAGAGCAGTGTTAACATTGTATGCAACATTCGAGGTTCACTGCCGTTTCTCCAACTATTAAACAAACAGAAAAATTCTGATTCTGGAAGCAAATCAGCAAGTAATTGTGTCTAATTATTATTCTGTATAACAATTAGTCTATACTGCGATCATCATTTCCTGCAACTACAGACATAACTGATTATGGCGATGGTAACAATGTCTCGTAGTGACGTAAACAGAATCATAGAAAAGGTTTGCCTCCACTATTGAACGATTTTTTTGTGTGTTTAAAGAACCGTTAAGATGTTTGCCGCACTTCTTGACCTAGGGGTTAGGGTTTCGTTGGATCGATCTCGAGTTAAGTGTTTTCGGTTAACCCACTCCCCTCTGAAAAGAGTTACACACGTATATATCCATACACGCATTACCATACACACAAAATATGTTAACACATTATTGAATGCTAAAAGATGCTAATATGACATCAAATGATTGCAATTAGAACACAACTAAAAGTGATTATATTACAGTGAAATATTGACAGTTTTCATATTTCGCTCATCAATTTATGAGTCACTAAACAAATTTACTGTTTTCTTTTATTCTGAGTTATTTCCCCTTACATAGTTTAAGTCAATATGAATTAATCATATACAAGTAGTGAATAATCTGTTTATTCATTCATTTATTCCTTCATTATTCTTATCTTCAGTTATAGTCTGTTTATCGACGATTTGCCTTAACTTGTTTATTACTCGTTCATAACTTTCATATCACTGATTCAGTTATGGACGGCTTCATACAGGTGAGTGCCAATCTTCAGCATCTAAGACAACTGGATTTATATCCTGAATGCGGCAGAGTCTGGGTGACACTTAATGGCGATGAATAAACGGCCGCCAATCTTCCCGCACGACACAAAAAAGAATAAGAAGCTTGCCAATTTCTTTTAAAGATATATTAAAAACCTATTTAGCATCAGTACTGCTTTCCTTTGTGTGACCACTGCGGTCTAAGAGTTTTTTTTAACTCGTGGGAAAAGCGTAAATCCCAGTTGGAGTCAACTATTCGGGGAAATACCGACCACGAGGAAGGGCTTGACGAAAACTTTTCTAATTGGAAATGGCAGGGTGGGGGGTGACGCAAGAACATAGAGCAAAAACAGCTCGTTAAATTTGGTTCAGAAAACAGAGAAAACGCACGAAACTGGCCTTGAACAACCCCGGATTCCCCCCTAATCAGGATGGACTTCCGCGTCATGACGAACATTCTGCGCTACTTCGACACTTGGCATTTCTTTGTGGGATGTAGAATTTCGCCGATAAAATACAGTAATGTTTTTAAAAAGTAAAAAAAAAAAACAAACAGAACAATAATAGGAAAAATAAACTTAAAGAGGTTGGTTTCTTAGTTGTTTCTCAGTAAGCAAACTTTCGCATGATTTACTATGTAATATATCGTTTTTATAATACTAAGTATGTGCATCTCGCACGAAAAATCACGTGTTTATAAATTTTTGATATCTCTCGGCACAATCAAACAGCGATACGTTACACATCCTCTCTCTCTCTCTCTCTCTCTCTCTCTCTCTCTCTCTCTCTCTCTCATCATCATCATTCATCATCCTCTCTCTCTCTCTTTCTCATCCTCATCATCATCCTCTCTCTCTCTCTCTCTCTCTCTCTCTCTCTCTCTCGACTTTGTTTTATTTATTAACTACTATTTTTACCTAATTTATTTATTATTTTAATTTTGGTTAAACTAACAAAGCGATAGTGTATCCGGCGGAAGAACGCCAAACGGGATATTAGCCCTGCCCTCATGAAACAGAATGCGCTACCATCGACTTGTCTGGTCTACTCATGAATACTTCAGCACTATCCTCATTATTATTTTAAAAGACTTTTGTAAATAACGCACTAATTGCAACAAAAAGACAAAAACAATGCCAAAATAATTTTTCTTGCATGAATCTGAAAAACATCAAATGTTAATACATGATTTGATAAAATGGATTCCATAGACGAATTTTTTTTTTCTCATCAAGAATTGTGTGGGAGATAACTCAGTATAGTTTTTACGACGTTATTTTACATGCTATAACAGTCTCTTACAGTATTTATGCGAGACGCTTTTTAATAGTTGTGTGTGTGTGTGTGGTGTGTGTGTGGTGTGTGTGTGTGTGTGTGTGTGTGTGTGTGTGCAAGCAACAGAGATTCAAAATCCAGGTGGAACTTTATTCAAAAATAAAATATGATTATGCAACACTTATTCTTCGTCCACCAACATTCAGGAACTCAGTCCAATCATAGATGCATTAGACTCCCCTCCCAACCTTTTATGGGCCATACAGCTCTTTACAGTGCCGGACAAAAGAGTTTGGGACACTTGCTGTGAAATTGATATTTGAGCTCCGTCGTTTTAACAAACGCATTTAAATACCCATAACATTGTTTATTATATGCACAAAACACGCCTTCACAGTGTATAAAAGCAACACATGCTATATGTTTACATATTCTCTGTAAAAATATTTGAATCGGCAATGTCTGATTTGTACTGCGACAAAAGAGTTGGGACAGTGAGCAAAACCATGAATATTTTCAACATTCCAAATTACAAAAGAACAAATGCACGGAAATGATCAAGTTACTAGTAGTGGGTGGCGTATCCGTGATTTTCGATCACTTCTCGACAACGATGGGCATGGATTCGACCAAACGAAGACAGTCGGAATTGGCTATTTCCTGCCAGCTTTTCTCGACGGCCTGCCAGAATTGGTCTTGGTTGAGATTCTTGTGTTTGGCCAACTTGGCCTTCAGCTGCTTCCAGACATTTTCGATTGGGTTGAGATCCGGACTTTGGGGCGGCCAGCGCATGACATCCATTCCTAGTTGGGACTCTGGCGGTGTGGCTCGAGGCATTGCCCTGCTGGAAGATGGCGGTGACTGGCATGTTCTCGTCGATGTAATCGACGAGGACATCCCTCAGTAAATTGCAGTAGGTCTGGACGGTCGCTCTGCCCCTGATCAACTTGACAGGGACTGGTCCCGCGGCGCTCATACACCAACAGACCATCAACGATCTTCCTCCAGCCTGTACCGTCGGTCGGGTGCACTTTATATTGTATTTTTCGCCATGGTAACGTCGAATATATACTCGGCCAGCTCTGTGAATGCGCATGATCATCGTTTCGTCGGAAAAGAGAACTTTAGTCCATTGAACTTTGGTCCAGTTTTTGTGCGCTTTAACCAATGCTATGCGGATGCGACTGTTATCGTTGCTGAACAATGGCTTTTACTGGGCAATTCTTCCAAAGAGATTCCCCTCGCATGGAGGACGCTGAATAGTGCGACTGGAGACATTCGCTCCACTCAGTGAGGCTCGAATGGCCGTCGATGTCAGGAAACGATTGGCCCGGGATTTACGACAAATAAGTCGATCCATTTTGTTGTCACATTTTCGCGGTCTTCCTATTCGCATTTTTGATTTCGTGTTTCCGGTCTCCTTGTACTGCTTCAGAATGCGGTTTACAGTGTTTTTCGGGCAATTGACTCGATCGGCTATCTCCCGACGAGACAGATTTTCTTAGTTGTGCTCAACTATCAAGTCTCTGATTTCAGACGACGTTGTCTTGCCAGACACGGTGCAAAAATCATCTTAAATGGGCTTAGATGATGTGATTCTATCCATTTGATCCTTTAAAAATGAATATATTGAGGGGAATAAATGTATGCACAGATTTTGTTCACTGTCCAACTCTTTTGTCGCGGTATAAATTTGTCTATACTAATTCAAATATTTTTTTCCCAGACAATAGATACACATATGACATTCGTTGTTTTTACACATTGCAAAGGCATGTTTTATACAACTTATGGACAATAGGATGGCTATCTATATGCAAATATAAAAACAAGAGAGCTCAAAATCAATTTCACAGCAAGTGTCCCAACTCTTTTGTCCGGCATTGTATATGCTACAAGCGATACGTCCGACGATACAGTCTGAACTTTACACGAAGCATAATCTCTTATTCTCTCGTCCTTCCTCGTATGAAAACAAACAATAAATGTGATTTATGAAAATTATATATACTGAACTATTTAGAAAGTGATTAGAATTTGCTCTTTTGTTGTTTTTTTTGTCTTAGACTATGCATGATCGTAAAAGACAGAACGAAGAAACACAAACCCTGCGTGCGCATAGTATCTGTATGTATGAGAGTTTTAAAATTGCTAATCTTATTTACTTTCAAATAAAATTAGCATATACACTGAAATAATAATTTATTTAGTATCAGATTTTTCGTAGATATGCATTTTTAATAAAATGCAGTCCATAGAAATCAAATTGCTAATGATCGAAAGTCATAAAGATCAAATATATTGTAGAGAGAGAGAGAGAGAGAGAGGAGAGAGAGAGAGAGAGAGATCTATTTATAAACCTGTAAATGTAATTTTTCTGAATTAATTAACATTTATACGGTGTTTTATATCAACAATTTTATGTATAAACTTCCTGTAATCATCCACTGCACAAACTAACAAATGATAATCAGCTGACTAACTTGCAACTAGTTGAATAAATCTGCATGGAGCAGCATATGAGTAGCTGATGTTACAGAATTCTACATGAAGTTCCTTGCTCCTTAAAACGAAAGTGCGAGATACAAAAAACGGTTTGTTTCTTTGTTCAATCATTCTAAATTAAGTTTCTTTTGAGAAAATTGTTGAAACTGAAAAATTCGATTAAAAATATACAATTTTAGTTGTATTTGTGTTATGAGATTTTATTACATAATTAAAATTATTAGAACGTACGTGATTTACAAACCCATTATAATATTGTTTTATAAATCAGTGACTTAGAGGGTTAATGCAATGACTGCTATAACTTTTAAGACAGGCACAGAGATATTTAACTTATCTTAATATTTGCGTGTTTTTCTAAAAGGAGTTTAAGTCAAATTTAACTTTCATTAACTGATTCACAACATAAAAAATGCCAATAGAAATATGGGAAGCATATCATTAGGAGAAATTTAGCTTGACTAAATTAATTTAAAATTTGAAGTAGAGTTTTGTAAATAAATAAATAAATAAACTATATTAATAAATAAGTACAATTTATTAATTCAATTACACACACATACATATATATTTGAAGAATGTATCGAGAGCATAATAACATCTTAGTATAAAATTTTGCATGACTTGACTCGTTTATTTCATCGTAATATATCACAGCCGATTCTAGATACGTAGCACATATATCTTCCACACAAAAGCCAACTCATAACAATGGACTCGGGCACAATTACCATTATTGATGGACTGACCCAACCCTGACACCCAATGCTAGATCATTTTGTGCGAAGGTGCAGTGCATTTTGGTTAACATATATATCCTGTAGGTTACAATAGAGTGCGAAATCCATGAGGTGGAAAGACTGAAACAGACACCCAGGTAGATTTCATCGTTTATATACTTTTTATTACCGTTATTATAACATGTTTCGTGGCTTTAATATACTTTTAAAGTACTTTCAAATTAAAATTTCACAAGAGAGAGACAGAAAACTTTGTGACGGTTGCTTATTTTTAAATCACTCTCTCTCTCTCTCTCTCTCTCTCTCTCTCTCTCTCACACACACACACACACACAAACAAATGCAAACATGTGCCACCAAATCAATCTGAATTTGTTTGTTAATAAGTTACTCCCAGCTTTGCATTTTTAAATTTGTAAGAATCCGCGACAACACATTTTAAATCCAATATCCTGAAAATATAAGTACAAAGATGAGGGCTGCTAATCCTGTTTGTAACTTGAAACAATTCCTTTATTGTCTGTCATGCAGTTTTATTAACTGTATTTATTATAGTGGAAACAAATCTAAAAATTACCTGAGATGAAGTCAATAATCGTAACGTGAAACATTCAGAATTCGATCGATTAATTTTTATAGGTATATAGTTGCAAAAAAATGCTAACCCCAAATTTATATAAAATTTTACTTCGTATATATTTATTTCCTATCTTCTGTAATTTTGATGGGTATCCTCGAGTTTGGGTTTTATTAGAAATGAAAATATTAGTAAGTTCAAGTTGGACTTATTTATTATTATTATTATTATTATATTATTATTATTATTATTATTATAGTATTATTATTATTATTATTATTATTATTATTATTATTATTATATTATTATTATTATTATATTATTATTATTATTATTATTATTATTATTATTATTATTATTATTATTATTATTATTATTATTATTATTATTATTATATTATTTATTTTATAGGATATGGTTCATTATTACTTTTATTATTCCTTACATTATTCAACCTCTTAGAGAAAGCTAGTTGTGGTTAATGATAATCGTGTATAACGCAAACATTTGAAAAGTTACAAATCAAAACCATCACAAGGATATGACGCATTTAAATTGCTTTCTGTTGCGACGCGAATGACAAATAGACAAGTCAGAAATTTCATGTATAGAGAAAGAGACATATTCTGATAGGTTTTTAAGTACACATTATTTAATTTATAAGATAATACGGTTTTCGCGACTATCTTACTTTAAAAAAAAAAAGTATTTACCTTACTCATTTTCTGACCATCTCTTCCTGTGGTCGTCGTCAAGATTGCTGGCTCTTGTAAGAACCATACCTATTGTGGGAAAAAAAGTAAAGGTCGCACAGTGAGCCGGAAAGAAAAAAAATCCTCTGATTTCCTGCAGATATCGCACCATCCACTTGACTTTCATTATTCATCATGAAGTAAATACCACAGAAAGATTATCTTTATGGATGGTATTGGAGAGCATGTGAGGCTGGTTCTTTGTTTAGTGATCGAAAACCATCCTCGTTTATCTTTATATTTCTTTTGCTGATCGGTCGTTTCAATTGTGGTTGTTGATCTTCCCTTCTCCCCACCACCTAATTGAATCAGCTAAACTAAAAGGGGGAAAAGACGTTAAAAAAAAAACGGTATTCACGCTACCCCCAGCCATAAACACCAGCGAGAACGTTAAAAGGGGGGGAGGCGGTGTCTTTAAAATATTTCGATATTTTACCCTTTTATTTTTCTACTTCACAAACTGTTTTGCTCTGAAACGCATCGCTCTTCTCTCTTCGAACCGCCCATAAAGATTGCACCACCGCCAACGTTATGCCGGCAGTTTCGCAGAACAACTGAACCGATGCTGTTCTCTTTCATCTTCTTAAAGATCGATGCCACCACCTCATTGAAGAGGGGGGGTCTCAGAAAAACCGAAGTATCGGCAGATCTTGAGCACCGGTGTGGAGCGAATTGATTTTTGGCCATATGATTTAGTTTAGTTAATCACCCTTCCCCCTCTCCATCCATCCATCCACCGCTCTATTATTATTTTCTTTTATTATCATTTATTTATTTCATCTTCCGAAACTTAGAATGAATCTGCATTTAAAAGAAACAACACAAAACACGATGGTGACAGTCAGCACGTGACAAACAAATGTTTTGTTAAAAGAGTTTCGATTGGCTCATGTTAACACTTTAGCTTTTCACACCACTTATGTGTGTAACTTACAAAAAGAAAACAATAAAACACGCAGCCTCTTCGAACCCATCCGTTTTCCTTCACCTCCGTTAAAAAGGTTTTCGCATTGTCGCTTCCTTAAAATATCCCAGAACTCTCACAGATCAACTGCTTTTCGCTTCTGAAGACAATTCCCAGGAAGAAGCAACGGAGAGAACTGTCAGGGTCCTTTCGAATTCTCTCCCTCCATACAGGAATTCAAGTTCTCGAGTCTGCGCATTAAACAGTAATGACGGAAAGATAACTGGTCGTACAAATTTCCGGAATGGTTCTTAAAAATAAAAATAATTTAAATGTAAAGAATATGATTAAAAATAAACTTAGACATATTTTGACATTATTTTAACTGTCCGCGCGTGAATATTTTGTTTGTTTGTTTGTTTTATTTCACGGGTAGCAATAGGATCTCTCTCCTCTCTATCTACCTCCAAGAAAATTATATTCAGTGATTATGTCAACTTCATCTATTAAATCGAATCAAACAAATGGATAATATTAATACGAAAATTAGTGGAGATATAGTTGCAACAATCAAGATTTTATCACAGCACTATCTAAATAAGTTTTGAGATACCGTTTTATTCTTCAGATAAGGATGTCAAATATCTGACGACCTTGATAAATAATTCAACCTTTCGAAAATATTTCATGTCTGAAATCTCTCGATATTTGATGGCTACATTTTTGTCATTTTGTTACTGTACTATTTTAATCCACTAATCTTTTATTTTCTTCAGAAAGTTATTTGCCTCCATCGTGTTGTTTGTAATACGGGAGGGTGCGAGCACCTGCAGATTTAGGTAAAACGTCTGCATGCATGTAGAGTAAAAAATTTCCACTTCATGAAGAACCGTTAGTCCTAAAGTATGGAAAACCTGATTTAATCTTCTTTCGATTTCTATCGGAGAAAAGTAACACGTAGTAATAAGTGAAAGCAAAATAATTAATCTTTTCTTTTTAAAAAAATATGGCTTTTTGAAAACAGATAAAAATTAATAACTTGAAGACTGGTATTCTAAAAAAAAATCGTGAAGTTTTTAATCATAAACAACAATATCAAAGTCACAATATTAAAGGTAGCTCTACTAATAATTAGTTTATTTATTTTAGTTAACATATATACCGTACTACAACCACACTTCTTTTCTACATATTATGCAGAAATCAGATTGTTCTGCTTGCTTAGATCCTCGCCATTCTCTTCCACTATCGTCAGTCTGTACGCGTTTCATTAAAGAGATAGGGGGCGATGAGTTATCACCCTTGGATGGGAAACCCTGCCTAGAGTTTGAAGTTCGATTCATTTATCTATTTATAATAATTATTTGTTTGTATTCTATTTACTTTATTTTCCGGTAATAACTATCTACTGCAACACCGACACTAATGAATCAGAAACGGACGAATGAAGAAACGTGGATTCAAAGTCTCAAATCAACACTAATAAATACATATAGAAACACAATTTTAATATTTCAGCCAGCGGATTTAAAGATGCGAGTTTTGTTCGTAAGCCCAAACATCGCGACAAGAGGCAACTGTAACCATGAAGCAATCTGCAAATAGATGCGGAACAAGAGAAGGTGGCGAAATTGAAAGGTCATGGCTGGTAGACACCATGAGGTTTAGCACCGATTACTAACCGTTCGTAACTGGAATTAACCCCCCAGAAGTCGCAGGATTCGGTCTGGGATGCAGTAATCAAAATTGCTCCGTATATAGGAGCTTAGACGATAAAAAGGCAAAAGGTAAGTGCGTCCGAGTTCAATCATTCAGTTTTCCGACTCACATTTTGTAAGTCGCCTCTTGTATTCTACGAGTCCGTCCGTGCCATAAAGTCAGGAAAAACTATTCGGGCAAGCAGCTCGCGATAAAAACATCTTAGCAAAATGTGGTAGAGCGGGAAGCCAATAAGCTATACGTATTTACTACTTTTCCTTGCTCGTATCGATGCGGCATCCGGTGCCCAATAAATCTAAAGATGAGATTAGTCTCGTCTTTTTGGCTCCCGTCCTCTGGGAGAGATTTTCTGATGAATTGGTCAGACTTGATGGAAAAATGGGGCCGGTTGAAGAATTTTCTTATCGCTTTGTTAAGTTTTAATAAGAACGACGCCTTCAAGAAAACAATATTTCGTAATACAAGTTAGATGAAGCTTGCTGATAGTGCGTCCCAGTCTTGGAATGGTTCCACTTTGTAAGCTGGCGCTAGTCAATGCTGGAATCCGAAAGACGAAATCGAAAAAATGGATAGTCAATTTGAATGTACAAGGATGGCGATGGATTAAATATTGATAATCTAACTGGCCATAATGTATGCGTGCGTATGTGTGAGTATGTGTGCGTGTGTGTGCGCGTGCGTGTGTGCGTATGTGCGCGTGCGCGCGCACATGTGTGTGCGTGTGTGCGTGTGTGTGTGCGTGTGTGCGTGTGTGCATGCGTGTGCGTGCGTGCTTTCAAGGAACCGTTGAATTGTTTTTTATTAAATTCAAAGAACTGACAGGGTTCTGGTATATGGTAGGAGGAAGCACAGCATCCTTGCCAATCGATACCACTTGTAGAGCCACTTCTGATAGCACAAAGAATATTCATGGAGGGTGACATATAATTATCTTACTGTTGAGCATCCGTGAGAAGCGGATGAAACCGAACTGGTTGGAGAAACAAAGAATGAAGGCAAAGATATTATCATTTTATTGAGGGCCAGGTCAGTGGTTTATAGTTTTTGCGTTTTTAAGAGTTATTTTTTCCTTATTCTTCTACTTTCAGATTTCTAATTTAAACATTGCGTAGGTATATACTGAATTGTTTTCTATTATTTCTTTATGTTTTGGTGTTCTCATTACTTTTAATAACAAAATTTTAAAAAATTTATTAGTTGCTGAATCTCATTTACCATTTTGTATAAATTTATATAAATAATCTTGAATTTCCCTCTTTTATTTTTGAAATCTTCATCACTTGTACCCTCCATATGGTCTATAAGGATAAGGGCTTTTTTGTAATAAAAAGTTTTTTTTTGTTTCTTTGTTTTTCTTTTATCCAATTCTTTCTTGCCTTTGTCTTTACCGGCTTATTCGTATTTTTGTAAAACGATATAAAAATGAATGTTTCCGAAAATAAATGCAAATCTTAAATTAAATTTAACCAAAAGGAAATTATTTGCTGTTAGTATTCACACTGGGTATGTTTAACCAGCAAAAGAAATAATGACACAACACGAAGGCTGACGGGAAAGCAGCATGGCAAGATACTGACGGTTTCACTGGTTTTCTAATTCGCATTAATAATAATAATAATAATTAATAATAATAATATTAATAATAATAATATAATAATAATAATAATAATAATAATATAATAATAATAATTAATAATAATAATAATAATATAATGGAGAGCACAGTGATGAAACTTGAATAACATTGATACGTGATATTCTCTAAATTTCGAATCACCGTTTTTATCTTCGCTTTCAGTTTTCCACTTTTATTCTTGATACAGCAGTTCTGCGATTTTGCTGCCTGGTTTTTTTAAAGTAACGTTTATCACGCTATTTTCTCGTATGCGCATTTTAGATGCAGAAGATATTACAAATAGAAAGAAACCAATTTTTCTGAAAAGTGTTCTACTGCTTCTAAAATCTTGTAACATTTAAATAATAATAAATTGAAAAGGCGTAAAAGAGCGAGAGAGAGAGATGGAGAGCGAGGAGAGAGAGGAGAGGGAGAGAGAGAGGGAGAGATGAGAGAGAGAGATGAGAAGAGATGAAGAGAGTGAGGAGAGAGAGAGGAATGGAGAGTGATTACTATCATCTTTACTGCAAATTTGACTAGAATTGTATATAGCTAAGTTTTTATCTATTAAACAGCGCTTTTGCTTATGCTAGTTTGTTAGATATTATAAAAAATCGTAATTAAAGAAAATACTTCCATCCTAATTAGTTAGATGTTTTATGTATTTGTTAGCAGTTAAAATACAATGGACAGATCATAAATCCGTTAAAGAGACATTTGGCTTACAGAATAATCTCGGCTTGCTGACTCTGCTAATGTAATTCTCTTTTAATAACTAATTCTGATATCGATGGGAAAGAGCGCTGTCACTGACGCGGGTGGTTCGTGAAAATTACGTTGGCTGAGATGTTGCGAAAATTTCCCAGTGATTCATTCCCAAATCAAGAGACCAGGGCAAGGCTTTTAGTGCCGCGAATGCATGAATCCCGTCATAATTACGAATTACACGGCGTTTATAGAGGTCGTCCTCTCGCGACTTAATGGTAGACGTACGAGTGAAAGGATGGCCAAAAGACGCACCTTCGTGGAAAGCACGAGGCAGATATGACAGAGGGGGGAAAGTCTAATGATCCCACCTTATTAACTCCTGCCTGTGACATCACCTTTAAGTGCACGATGGAAAACCCGGTACATTTAACTAATTGCCCCGTTCCGAGGAAGTTTCTATGTCTTTGATGCGTGCTCTCTTTTCATTACTTTTGAATATCGTTTTACAAACGAGCACTGAGCACACACACTACACGTCTGTTCTTTGCTCGAGTAAACCTGGTGTACAAACCTTACCATAGGATCTGTCTGGGTTTATTCTGGAGAAGACTCGTCGAGAAAAGCCAGCAAACAAATGAAAGTCGGTGGGTACGTAAATTCAGCTGGTAAAACAACGCGACGTTGAGAACACCAGCTCTCACGTATTTCCTTCGTTTTTATTACTTTTAACAAACTGAAGCGAAAGAACTATTGGTACGTTTGTTTGTTTTCTTTTCGTGTTTTTCCCCCCCTATTATTTCTTTTCTTAAAAAATTTAAACAAAGATAATAAATCCAAGCGAAAACCGTTTCTTGTCTCTTCATACCCAATCTCTCTGAAAGTTGTCAGTTTCCCGCATTGTGTGAGAAGGTAGGGATGAAGAAAAAGAAACAAACGAGGAAAAGACGAGAAAGAAATAATGATGAGGAGGAGAAGGAAGTGAGAAAAAATAAGAAACAGAGCGATGGGATAAAAGGGTGGGGGTGAGAAAGAGACGGGAATTCTTTTAATAGCTAAAAAGTTGTT
The DNA here is from genome assembly GCA_018389105.1 of Nautilus pompilius. Taxonomy (NCBI): domain Eukaryota; kingdom Metazoa; phylum Mollusca; class Cephalopoda; order Nautilida; family Nautilidae; genus Nautilus; species Nautilus pompilius. The sequence goes on along the minus strand of JACATO010002743.1, from coordinate 130,980 downwards.
TGCAGGGTTAGGGGCAAAATATATTTCCTCATTTACTGGGCAGGTTTGGTAGAAAGTCGAAAATATTCTCTTTAAGAAAGTCTTCTTTCGTGAAAAGAAAGCAAGGCGGAAATCTCTCTCTCTCTCTTCTCTCTCTCTCTCTCTCTCTCTCTCTCTCTCTCTCTCTCTCACGCCGCACGCACGCACGCACGCACGCACACACAGAGACTCGTGTTTCATAATGCGTCCGTTAATATTCAATCACCGTAATTAATATATGTTTTTTTCTACTAGCAATAAAATTTATTTTGGAAGATTCAATAACTTTGAGACGATTGAACTGATAACAATAGCAAACAGAAACAAACAAACAATAGTGTTGGGTTGCAAGGAGATGACAATATGGTTAAGTTTTCCATTATTAAATAAATAATTTAGACGAGTTGTTACAAAAAGCCTGGAAGCCCTAATGGTTTATGCAAGATCTCTTCCTATAGGGAAAAAAATCGAAGGAAGATGGAGATGCGAAATAAATGCTCGTTAACTAATTCTCGCTATTGCTATCGATCCCCTACCGCTTGCAATCTATGCCATTCATTTACAGATCACTTAATTTATTATCGAATGAAAATGCACCTGACAAACAGGACAGAAGTCATTATTAATAAGGGAAGCAAAGTTTTAAAAAATGTTTGTGAAACTATCCGTCGGTGGCAGATACACTGAGATCCTGGTTTTTGTAGAACTCTACTGAAAATGTAAGTTCAAGGATGCGTGTACCTTTAAAACTAACTTCGCTTTCCATGGATTCTAAAACCATTATAGGTTGATTATATGTGAAAGCTCGTTCGCCTATTTAATGAGAGAAAAAACGTATTCGTATATATATAGATATTATCACACACATTATGGCCAAAAATTGTAGATTATTAATAAAATAACACTTTTCACATATAATCAGTTTATTAGGTTATTTACTTTAAATGCACATTATATAAAAATTACTGTTAGAAAACCCGTAAATGTAAAAGCGAACATTATGTTCTAACTTTCATCATATGTGGTTGTTTTTAAAATCGAAATATATTTTCTGGCGGTTCGCAAATTATGGCCGCCAGTGTATATGACAATAAATAGATGTGGATATCCTAGAAGACAACATTAGACGGTGTCCCCTCCTCTATCAGGAGCAGATTCTCTTATACAGTGGATTCGTTAGCGTGCGCATGCACTTAACTTTTAGGTTACCTAACTGTACATTTATATAAATCGATGCATTTACTTCATCCCTGAGCCTGCCTCTTCTCACACTTGTCGTCATTAGTATTATTACATGTTTTTACTGGTCACAGTGTCTGCACAAAAACCGCTTCTATTAAATGTCCTATGAACATAGACTTAATTATCGTTAATGACTCACCGCCTACGAGATGGTGTGCAGCCATTTTTCCGCCGAGGTTTGAGGGGGGTGGATGGTGGTGGAGAGAGGAAGATGAGGAGGAGAGGAATATTCTAATGAAGATTTGTGCTTATTAATTTCGACGCATTACCGTTGTCTTTTATTTAACTGGCCTTTTTTTTCTTTTTCTTTTTTTAAATCGCGATGATCGATATCGCGTTTGATACCGCCTAACAGTGCACGCCATCTGGTGGCTTAGGCTGCAAAGGCTCGTCGACCTCCCTCCCCCCCACCCCACCCCGCAGCCATGCAGCTCTCACGCCTCCTGTTTTGCTGCAGGTAACTGCGCGAGCCCGAGCCTGTCTCTCTCTCTCTCTCTCGTAACTCGATTCCATTGTGTCGTCGACGTCCGTGCCAGTCCGACAAGAAAGGAAGAACAAAAAAACTGCCGATACAGATCTCGTGTCATACTTACTTTCTAAACGTGTGGTACGGGTTGGGGGGTGGGGCGGAGAAATAAATCTGTATGTCACAATGGCTGCTCGCGAAGCATCGCCGCTTCTCCAGAGGAGCCGTTCGTGGGCAGACTGACAATTTTTAGAACCGTCCTCTTTCGTTAACCCTTCCCAAGCCGCGCGTAAATCCAAATCTGCCGTGTTTGAGCCTTGCAGAAACCTTCCAATACATTTTATGACGAGAGGGCGATGTTATTTTAAAGCATAATATTTCTTAATGTTCATTTCACTAAAGAATTTCCGGAAAAAAAGCTTTCTACTTATTTTTTGTTTGTACGAACAACTTCACTTATTATTAATTGCAATTTATTTGTTATACTATATTAAGCGCACGAAAGCACACGCACATTTGCTATTTTATGGTACAAAATTCTCATTTCTCTTCAGCTGCACGGAGCAGCAATCCTTGAAGATTGCTAACATTAATACGGTAGTTTCACTGTTAAATTAAGAGTTTCCCTTTTAGTTTCTTTCCCATTATTTTTACTTATAATAACCATTATGGCTGCACAGACTCCACTCTCACCTAGGATATGCCGCCTACCTACTAATACTTTCCCTCAGTATGTCCAGCGGTTTGTACACAGAAAACAAGACATGCTCAATGCGGAAACTTACGATGGGTAACTTTTTCTCCTTCGAATTCAATCTTTTCTATATTAACTTGTATATGCATTTAAATGAGGCTATTTGTATGATCGGTGTAAATGTGGTAGAAGATTACTATTAAATTGTTCTTTCACGATAGCAACCAGCGTTCTGAAATGCGTGCAACATGCAATTGATCTCTCTACATTTATTTTCTTTTTGTTCAAGATATTAAAGCTGTTCGGACCATTAGCAGCATGCTTCAGACATTTCTTTACGTCTACTAAACTGAACGGCATTAAGCTGCAATAAACTATACAAATAAATAAATAATTTTCATTCAGAGCAATTTATAAATCTTCTTTCAGTATCCTCTGATGCGGGTGGTTTAATTCATTGCAACGACAGAAGATATTTCGCGTCGTGAAACAACGAAACGTGAATTAATTAACGAATATAAGAAGAAAAATGTTATGGCGATTTTAAATGTCTGGTTAAATATTTTTTTCCTAGCAATGCGTTTAGTGAAAGGAGTGGGGGGATCTTTCACCAAAAGTTGTTAATTCTCTAATGGTTTGCTAGCACCATTCTGCTTAACGAATCTTTGGTTCAACAAGACTAATTTCGTTAAAATATCCTTCTGTTATGGTCTTATTTAATACGTTATACTTTCACAAAATCGGACGGCTGATCGAGCAGCAACTTTTCCTGGTAAAGAGTTTCTTTTCCTTGGACATAGATAGCTTCGTGACTCGATTTCGCCAAGAAATTTCCCTTTTCCCCCTATGTCGTAATTACCTTAATTGTGCGTTACAGTAATTTGCCTAGAACGGTTTGAATAGAAACAAAACAAAAAATACGAAAATAAAAAAAAAAATCCCACGCAGGTCTCATCAAAGAATCATCCATTCTAAACTTGGTGAAATTAATTATCTGCGTGAGTGGAGTGAATGTGGGTATTCTGAGGAATTAAACAGAAACCAAAATATTCCTCATTGACCCTTACTGGTTTTGTTCAGTTTGGGTCCTTTGGTGATCCCGACATTTTCACGTGAGACAATTTCAAGACGTCTGCTGAATGTTTATGATGGACTGGCTGCTTCTTGACACGAAATCCGGTTTTCCACAAATGCAACTTTTTTGAAGAGATTTGAACAAAGTGGAAAACTACGATAACCACCACTCGCTAGTTATAGATGATAGAAAGACGATGATCGGAAGATTTATTGTTGCCATGAACTTTGGAACTGCTTGTAAATTTGGATATGATTTATGCGTGGCACGTACGCAATAATTTGGTGATGCCCGAATAAATTTTGGTATGTTATCTGGAATAAACGTAGAAACATATCCTTTTTTTTTCCTCCTTTCTCTCCCTCCAGCTTGGAATGCTTTTGCATTTTAATAAGCCTAACATTCAGTCCGTTTTAGTGTCGACACAAAACAGAACTGGTCTCTTTAATAGTGTCGTTGTGTTTCTTTGTCCGAACAAGCGCGCTTGTTTGCGAAAGTAAATTAATTTCCTGTTATCGTCATAGGCAACTTTCCCAACTCAGATTCGCTTCGCATTAAAATTAACGTGCTCCGTTGTCTTTCTTCCCATACTTTAATATTTTAGGAGTGTAGTGACAATGTTGGATGGCTGAGCCGGCCAGCGGAGATCCGGCACCTCCATGGCGCGACATTAATTTCCTTTCTCTCTCACCTTTGTTGTGGCGCCCACCCAAAAGAAAGACGGGCTTTCGGGAAATTCCAAAATAGGTACAAGCTAACATGGTGCATTATTTGTCATGACATGTCTGAATTAAAAATCGATTTAAGCAGGCAGGAATTTGTGAGGAAACTGCTTATATATAAGAATTAATAATTAAAGTAGACTGATTGTTTGACACCAAAACAGTCCTCAGCTCAAACCAACGTGATGACGATAGCGAATGATTGTAGAAACGTATGTCTCGTTACTAACGATAAGGTAAGAAATCGCGAAATAACTTCACGTTTCTATACTTGAATGTACGCAAAGCTTTCCAAAATCTAGCGAAAATGTTTCTACATGCAAACTGTTGAGATTTTTGTTTTCATGTATCGATATTTGCTGAAGTTGATGAAAGTAAACTTTTTGATTCACATTGTCTAACAACAGCAAACAGATTACCATATTAGAATTACTGCTGCCTTGGATCGTTGGCTTTCCTGGCCAACGATATGGCAATATGTTTAGCAAGTGCTCTCCAGTTTAGCTAATCTATATTCCTTACTTGCATAAATCAACGCAAACCACCGCGATCGCTAGTCATACCTCGGAAATAATCGGGCAAGACAGTGTTTCTGATGATAATGACTGCACAGGTTTACAGACAGGTCAGAATATTACTGGAGAGCCTACTTTAAAACATTACACGTAAAACATCGCTTTAAGCAGTTACGTCAATAAAGAATGCCATACTTGGAGAGGATTACGAGGCCAATAACAAAATCGAATTTTCTGTTTCTGATCACCATTCTATTTGAAAATCTTGCTGATATCTTGTACGACTGCCACTGATAGATATATGGAGCAGGAAGTTCGCAGTTGATTTTCAGGCTCGTTCCATTTCTGAAGCGGAATGTAAACCTGCTTTGCACAAAGACCGGATCAATCTTCTGTAAATTAGTTATCCATAGTGAACCACCGCCAGTTAGGTCACCAAGTGGTTTTAAACATGTTTGATTTATTTTGCATTTTCGGACATTAAAGGGCAATCTGCTTTCTTTTAAACTGTTTTATTTGAAAGATACCGAATAATCATATAGGAGTGGTAAACAAACACGCAAAACTGCATTAACATAAATTTTGCAATGTGACAAAAGATAGATTGACATACGATGGTCGATGCAGTACTGTTTTAAAAGCAAAACAACAACAGCAACAACAACCAAAAAAAACAATTACTTGGTTTCTATTTTGTCATGCGAATATTTCCAAACCGAAAAAAAATCCTGCACCTCATTTATTGCTGAAGTTCAAGAAATTCTGTTTAAAAAGAAACAACAAACAAACCAGACACTTTTATTTAAAACTGTAAGAAAGAAAAAAAAGAAAAAAAAAACAATAACTCCGTCTTTTGGTTTCTCAGTTTATTCAGTACAATGAAACTTTTATTTGCTTCAAGCGGATCTCGTATGTACAAGAATGGGCTTTTGTTTGCCAGAATACTACCAACAATTTTAATAGTCAGTTTCTGCAACTGTAGACTTACCCGATGAGATCGCATGGTGCAATCGATGCTATTTCTTCGCCTGGTGAGTTCTGACAGTTCCGTCTTCGGCAGGTATACAAAGGTGTAGTACCACGATAGCTCCTTCACTCTACATACTGACGAAAGTTCCTTAGCCTCGTTAAATTTAGTCATTTCTTTATGCATGGCAGTCTATCAAATGTCACCTGCAAGAATATTTTTTTATATATTACCATCTCTTTTATTAATCATTTTTCAGAAACAAAAAGGATTTTTTAAGACGTGTCGAATTTATAATACGTGATCTATACATTGTGGTATAAATTAATATACTTCTCTGAAGGAATTCATTTTTGTAATGCATCACTAAATGTCACATGAAGTGCATCTTTATAACTAAATATCAGAATATGTTATATAGTCAGTATTTATGTGTAAATGCCAGTAAATATTATATAAATTTTTCTTCAACAATGATTACTGGTAAAGCTTATTTTAATCTGTAGATGTCATATAAATTCAATGTTATCAGTAATTTTAATACCACGTAGAGGTAAATTTTATTTATCTCTAACGTATCAGTAAATACGTTATTTTGTATAATGCTAATTATGTGGTATAATTCTAAATTTTGCTCATTCGTATTTTAAAAAAAGTAATCCATAAAATCAAAACCGTAAAAATAATAGTGAAAAACTAGTAAAATTATATAGCCATTTTTACATTATTTATTCCACACTAGACCATGTTGGCATTTTTGTGGTAAGTTATTCAGGATTGCTTGTTTTCTACATATTTCAACTGCAACATCACGCAGTATTTTACCAAATTATAGTAAGATATATGTCAGTAGACTACTAGCATTTTAAACACTGCATACCTATGTCAAATAACAGTGTATTTTAGATTAAGAAATAAACTGTTTATGGTTATTCGTACACTCGTATGTTCACTGGATTATGTCAAGAATTTAATAAACACTGCTAAACTGGTTGATGAGGTAGGAAACTTGCATGGTGAAACAACGTGAATAAGGAATTCGTTTAAATTATATTTGTGGGGTTTTTTCACTCCATTTTAATATCGTTACACATTTGCTTTGCCACAATCTGAAATGTTTAGGGTAAAAATATGAAGAGGATTCTGAAACGTTAATGAAATCAAGAAGGTTAAATAATAGTAAAGGTTTTTGAGAATAATTTTTATTTGCAACACTCGCACATTGCCATTTAATAATGCCCATTGTTATGTTAGGTACAGTAAGTATTGCAATGTATGGATAAAGCTACGCCATCAGTTAATTATTTTATATATCTTGCCAACCCATGCGCAATTTAAACACAATGCCCAACGGAATAAATAACAAAATAATTGCACATGGAAAGAGTAAAAATAAAAGAAAGTATAATTAAGAAATAAATTAACAGAATTAATCACAATATTAACGTTTAACTTAAGCCGTGCTGTTTTTTATTTTCTTTAATTTTAAAGACTTATTTTGAAATAATAAAAAGTAAAATTTATAAAGAATAAATTATAAACAAAGAAGATTACTATTGCAGATAGTTAAAATACATACAAATGCGTACAAGATCTATTGCTCTTATTGCATTGTACATTGAAATAATTTAGTATTTCCGTTTTATATGTATTTTTTTTCCTTTCCCAATGGAAAATTTATTTAAAATTTTTAAAGAATAAGTTGTAAACTTTATTTTTAACTACTTTGTTATTAGGTTCATTTTTAAAAGATTTTTCGTCTATTTGGTGCTTTTTCTCTATACAACAATACTTCAGAAGCTCAATATTATGAGCTTAATTTTCTACTTCCATCCCGATAATGATTTAGAGACGGTTTTATATCTATGTTTTTAGAAAGCCGTATATTTCGCCTTTTTAAACGTTTTTTTCCCCCCAGTTTTTGGTCTTTGGACGGGTGAAGACAGAACTTGGTAATTTATTGTGACCAGAATCGTAAACAAAATGTGGTTAAATGACACTAACAAAGGCACTTAATGCTATTCTATGTTTCCGAAAACGTGGATAGGCTTTTCCTAATGTCGTTTCCAATGTCAGTCTTCGCCGTTTCTAATTAAGGGGAAAAAATTCAGCTCGATAGATTCTAATCATGCAATGGCAGACTAATGAGATGTTGCTAGGTAGCATTTATTGTAATTGTATCTTCTAGAAACAAGTTGCTAATTATTCTCTCTCCCATTTTTTTTTAACTTTATCTCAGTCTTTACTTACTAAACAATAGCATATTGTTCACTGACTTATTTACTTCTGGAAATCTTTCTCTCTCAAAATTTTTGCTGTATTAAATTATTAGATCACTTGTTCATTTTCGAGATCTTGTTCAATCTTATTCAAATTATTCCAAGAAATTTTAAAATGGAGCTCTATTTAGAATATCTATTCTTGAAGTTTCCAAGACGTTTGTGATTTAAAAAACGCACACAAACACACACAATTTGGAGGATTAGATTAACTACACCTAGAAACTTTCACGTTCCTTAACCTTCCTATTATGTTGGAATCTTGGTTACATTTGTTTTACAGCAGAATATCTGTACGCGAACTTTATAGTACGTTATAGTGCAATTCTGAGCCCTGGACACCAACCGCAAAATAAAGTGGTTTTCTTTTTTTATCCGTGTTGATCTACAAATAAAATATGCAAATTGGATTTTTATTTTTAAGAATTGATATATACGGCATCACAAACAGATAAGTTTATTTTCAGAAAGCATCAACTTTTATGATATTAACTTTTGTCTATATTAAAAGATTAAATTGTTTGAACATTTGTCTTGCTTTTCTTATCGTCACATAACCGACGAAAGATACACTTATAAGCATGTAATGATATTCTGTTGGGTCTTTGAAAAAACCCGTTTTTATGAACATTTAAGTAGTTTTCATATCTATTTAATATACATCTGTCATATTAAAATACCTATGTCGAAAATATAAAGAACGCCTAGTCGTTTAATAAAATCATTTTTATTTGTTAATATTTTGAAAATATTTATTGTTCAAATAAGTAATTTCACGTTTAATAAAGCTAGAAATTATAATATTAATTGATTGAGATGGTATACTTTTTTAATAAATTTTAAAAATAAACAACGTTCACACATAATATGCAGTACTGCTAAGTATAATGAGGTTTCAATACTAAATATATTATTATTATTATTATATTATTATTATTATTATTATTATTATATATTATTCTTATTATTATTATTATTATTATTATTATTATTATTATTATTATTATTATTATTATATTATTATTATTATTATTATTATTATTATTATTATTATTATTATAATATATTTTCATATGGTATCAAACTTTGGAGACCAGCGTGCAGTTTAGCAGATATTTTAAAAGAATATAACAAGTAATAAAGTGGAAACCATTAATCAAACTCCACACAGCAAAGATCATCTTGCGTAACTATGACTCACAAACGAATGGCATATACACCTTTTGATCAACTGCGATACAGACATAGTCGTTTACGGTACCATTTAAAATTAATGTTTCGCCCTAGCATCTTTAAACATTATTGTTAGTTTTAATTTATTTCAATTCCAGTGAAGGTAATGAGGTAGGTGAAGTATAAAGGAGGACTGCATTCAGTTATTGAGCAGATCAAGTCCTTTTATTTACGCTGCAATATTTCTTTAGACTGAAATGGAATTATCTTTTGCTTTACACAAGTATTTAGCAAAACCTTAAATGAAGGTCAGTTATGCACACTCATATGTATTTGCAATTTTTATTTCGTAAAACTGATACACCATTACCATTTCTTTTCTTGGTGGTTTTATAGTTTTCACGTCAAATCTCAACGTGTAAAACGCATAGAAATTGAAATATTGTTGATGTCATATCCCATAGCCTGGTGCGAAAAAAAAGGTTTTGTTACACCGGGAACTATGATTAGCTGGAAGGTGAGTGTCCAGTTTACTCCAACCTCGGCCGACCTAGCAAGCCGTTACTAGAACTCTTCATCTTCAGATGAGGGATAAAACCAGAGTTCTAGGCCGGTCAGTGAAGAAAAACGAGAAGAAATCACGACAGGAAGATTTGCAGAACCGATTCCTTCTCTGTGGAAATCGAAGTCGGGCCCTCAACTTTAGCAGTCCAGTAGGCTAACCACTGGACGATCCCGCTGCACAGGAATTGAAATAATTTTATTCATAGTGGATGAATCCTTATGATGATTCCTTTTGACGCCAAAGGCAATAACGGCGTGATCATTGTAAAGCGTCAAAGATTGTTGCCGTCGTCGTTTTCATAAATTGCTTTGTTGGCTTGGCAAAGGATCATTGCGCCAGACACGGCAAGTGTCCACAGTAAAACACCAAATTCCAAAGTGTTTGACCGTTTCTACCAAACGATAATGAAAAATTACAACTCTTTTTTTAAAAATTATTTCTTTAAAAAGAAATTATAATCAAAGGAAGATAATATATACTGACTCTGTAAAATGAAGATAAACAATAGACAATAAAGATTCTGTTATGCCTTTAATACTGTTTATGTGTGGATCGTCTTTAAAAAGCTATTTATTCGTAAGCAGTTTAAAATTTTAATATTTGATCTAAACGTTATACATTTGTGTAAAATACTGACCTAAGTAGCTATTTTAAACACTGCGTTTTTCAGTTTATAAAACAGCATTATAAGAAAAGAATAAACCGATTAGAAAGTCAGAAGGGAAAGAAGCTTTGTAATTTATTTAAAGCCTTACTTTTTCTAAAAAAACAAAGAAGTCTGTGTTTTGTTTATTTCTGAATGATATTTACGTTCCCAAATTTACGCTGCTTGATTGGCAAATTTCCAGTTAGAGATTTTTAAAATTTATTTTACACTTACATCCCATAATATCAAATTGTTTCACGACCATCAACAATTCCGGCTACCTTTGCGTTCTTTTCCAGAAATGTATTTTTTAAAAAATTCTAGTCGTATCACCGAGAAAACTTCTGCAGATCAAACCAGACAACCAGAGAGATACTTAGATGTCTCTTAACAACAGAGATCATGTATAGTGATTATCATCACAGTAGAATTTATTCCATATATTTTTCATAATGTGAGCCTTATTTCCGAACCGCATGCTTCTAAAGAAAGGGTCTGAATAATAATTAAAACAGAGAACTGAAGCTGCTTAAATTGTGTTATTTGTACTTGTTTGAGATATTTAGTTTAATATTGCTTTTAACCTTATAAGGTGGTGTCTGGTATTACTCGTAAATAATAAATGTTAATACCAACCACTAAAAATGCTAACGCTGAGCATGTTAAAAACTGTATCTAACTTTTAAAAAAATTTAATCACGCTTATATATATTTTTATAAAATTATTTAAATATATCAGTTATTCCACTAGTCCCCTTTATCTGTTAGTTTACTGATTCAGTTATTGTCTTGGCACCTGATGGTGAATAAAGTTTTCACTTGCGTTGGTAAGGCCACCAAACATTACGGAGAAACCTGCGCCATCTGCGCCATCTTTCATTTTTTAGTAAACATGGATTCAGATTCTAAAAGAATCGCAGATGCAAAAAAATTTAGAATATAATAGTAATTGTTTATGGATTAGAAAATTCCTCCTAGTCAAATTAATAAAGAATAAGATATTCTAGGAGCTAGCGATCACGCACGCGACTGCCCTTGTTTCGTATACAAATATGTCTTTCACGATCGTGTGAAAGATTTAGGTTTGCCACAAAAACGCTTTTGCAACGTAATACAATTTCGCAGAAATTACTCAGAACTAATTATTTGTGCAATAACTGGAATGATATTAAATCGATATGTGAAGGGGTGGGAAACAAACAGTCAGTCCTTTTCATTATCTAATTTTCTCCCAGGGAAATAAAACGGGGAGTAATCAAGAAATAACTTTTGACACAATAGACAATATCAAATGCTTAAATAATATATTATTATTATTATTATTATTATTATTATATTTATTATTATTATTATTATTATTATTATTATTATTATTATTATTATTATTATTATTATTATTATTATTATTATTATTATTATTATTATTATTATTTATTATTATTATTATTTCACTGACTAAGTTACGAATAATTCCACCGATTTTTAAAAATTCAATATCCAGACTAAATTACAAAGGAAGATCCCTCGCTGGATTAGTATCCAAACAAACGAGTGACACTTTGTAGATTCGTCACCGTTTCCAGCTGACTTAACAGAATCTTTTGTAAGAAACCCGCTGTCGGTAAACTGTTGGGTGGGTATTCTGACTTTTGTTTATACATTCTTAGAGCCAGAAAATACTGGGAAATAAGAGGCTTAAAAAGAACCAAGTGGATTAATTAGTTTTCCCATTTCAATTATAAGCAAAATTTCGAATTTCCTTATATTTAAAATACAATTAGTAAGCACGGAAACTGCGTTCTTTCTGACATGCGCTTAAGGACATAGTTTCAAAGAGATGTACGAATTCTTTTTTCTTTTCCTCTTTAAATTCTGTTCATTATAAATGTGTGCAAAATGAAGAGATGTTTTTGTTTTTTTTCTCCCTCTGTTACAGTAAATTATATTTTAAAACTTACCTTATGTAAACAAAGTTCAGATATACAACATATAAATGCTGAAGTATGGAAAACAAAAGGCAACTTTTCAAATACTTGGCCTTTTGAAATTCGTATATTTACTATGTCAAAACCAAGTGAACTTAGAAACATTTTACATAAATTACTATCTCACGCCTCTTCGCCAATCTACTGGCGCGACCTAAGATCAGTAAACAGCCCTATTAGTATCCAGATACTTACTTTGAACGACAAAAGATACTAAAAACAACAACAGAAAACGGTGGCGTGAACTTTAAGTACATTTTTAAATAAGTAAAATGAACTGTGTAGACGGAAATGGTGGAGTATGTAAAATTCATGCAAAAGGGAAAAAAAACAAAAACAAGCCCGTTCGTATAATTAAAAAAATTTTTAAATAAAATTTGAATAGCTAAAGATTTAGACAAAATTCTGTCATCTCGCTTTCCCTGGTCACTTCAAACCACTCAGGTCTGCGTATGTTTCTTCGAATAACATTTCTCTGTCTTTACTTAATTTCGTTTTTTGTATTCACTGTTGCAAATGAATTTCTGCTTTGAATATCAGTGAATAAAACCTTATATATTTTAAAAAGCTTTTTAAAAAAAAGTCTTCTTCGGGTCGGATCCATTATGATCATGTAGAGATAGGAAAAGGATTTCTTTTGTTCCTTGTGTTTAACGCCTTCTTGTACTCTCTGCTTGTTCACCTTCATTCGCATAATTTAAAGCAGTTCTTTTAGTATTATCTTTTTCTCTACTAAATATTGACTTCCATAATAATACACTTCGGTAACATTAACATGGTGCATGTAAGTTAATTTGGGAAAAAATATGCTACAGAAATTTATGTTGATTTGTTGTTTTTTTTTCTTTTTGGTAAGTGCATGAGGATCCACAGGTAAGCTGATTATCGCTTTAATTTCACGTACGTAAAATATGCTGCGACCCTGCAAAGATTCGTAGCTAAGACGATAGAGATTAGAAAGGGATTGACAACTTGTCCTTTAATTCTTAAATAGACAAACGCAGGAAGTTTAACTTCCATTCTTCAAAATAAATCCTCAACCTTACCTGCTTTAATATTCTGTGCAAGCACGGCGTCCACATTTATGAAACGATGTTGACGTTTTAGCCAAGGTTTAGCTTATATTTACCACAATTCTTCCGCAATTGTAATATTCAGAGTATTGCACTGAACAGTTAACAGTAGGTTCTTATTTTTAACTTAAGATGGAAAAGGATCCGGTAGGACTAAAAAAATTAATTTTTTAGTTCTGAATTTAAGGTCAGTAACAAATTATTTTCGTTATCCATAATTAAAATACTAGTTGTCATGATTATAATACTGACACGTGTAACGACATTTTATATTATAGAAAATAATTGTAATTGAATTGAATAAATTACTGATTAATATTTATTTGAATCAGTTAAAAGATACATTTTATGCTCATTTTTATGAAGGGCTTTCGTAAGCAATGAATATTTGTCCATGTTATCATCATGTTTAAGCTAAGCTACATCCTAAAATTTCATAAAATCTAAAAATGTATTCCTTCTATTTTGGAGCATTTACGTGAATTCCTAATACGTATTTTAAATTAAATTTTTTTAAAAAAAATATGTATTAACGCAGTTTTCCTCGTCTAATTAAGTAATCAAGTAATAATGTCTTTCTGATATTTAGAGATGGATACAAAAATGCATACCAAAGTAAAGATGAGATTCAAGAGAACATTTGACCAAAATAAGTTTTATTTTGTTCCCTAATTATTTACTGAAATAACACCGGAGTTAAAATTCAAGTATTTAATACGAAAGCAGTCAAGTCAGTTGAACGTGATGATCAGATGCAGAAATTACCATAGGTTTTTGGGAGAGAACAACTGGAGATAGTTGAAGGCGAGAGAACGTCTGTTCGCTGGTGGAGAATCATCTTGAAATGCCATGTACAGAAAGCTGAGCTCAGTTACAGGAAATACTTAGAAAAGCAGTTTTTTTTTTTAAAATTTACTGAGAAATTAAGGACATTGAAAGCCAAAAAAGCATCTTCTGAAGTTACAGAGGAATACAGAAAGTCAACGAAATTTTAAGAAAGCAGTACAACGGGGTAAATGTCATCAACAGAAGGGTACATTATTCCATGCCTGTGTAATTAACTCAGAATATCTCCAATTCATTACGTGTCGGAAATTTGATTGTAAACGATACAAGATGCCTGGAAACGAAATATGGGTTTTCAATCACTATTAATTGCTGGTTTTATGTATTTGTAAATAATTTATCTTTCACCCAGGCTATTATCCAAGATCAGGTAACGCCTCAAAGTAGGTCAAAATGTTACGCTACAAATAGATCCATACACATGGTAACAAATATAAAGTCTAAATACCCAGGAGTTTGCATTTTGGCTACTCAAGGTGTGGTCAGTCTTTGACTAAAAACGAGCAAATTATTAGAAGGGAGACAACTTAGACTTTTGCCTTTATGTACTTGCTTTTGCATCACAATTAATGAAAATAATTCTGAGCACACCTCTTGTTAATAGGGTTAAAGTTAATTTAAAAGCTAAGGTGAGGAGAACCAGAAGAAAAAAATAATTTTATATTATGATAAATATGTTGTTAAATATTTTGTCCATTCCTCTAAACCTGAAAAAAAAAATCAACGAGGAAATAAATCTATGTATAACCAGAAAGAAAGAAAAAACAGAAGGAAACTCTTATGCATTGCAAATTCAGAACTTATGTCGGGTTCGAAATAAAATGAGCTGACCTAGGACCAGATCGAAATGTAAAAATGGCTGCTTGATTGAAGGGGCTGAAATAAAATAAACGCGCTAATGAGTGAGTGGGTACGCAAATTTTAAGAGAGCTAATGTGGGAAGTTTAATGGAAACGATTGAGCAATGACGCACTTAAAACAGTTCAAGAAAAACACTCGTAATGTTCACACAATTTCTTTAAAATAAAAGAAAATGGCTTTGGTTTTGTGTGTAGAGAAGAAGCTGCCCAGAATTATTTACCGGTGTAGTGTCGGACCCGTAGGCAAACAGGCTCTTGTTTTTTAAGCAGGTAATCGCCAAAGACCAGATAAAGCAGACTGTGGAAGATGGCCTTATAAATAATACAGATAAAAGCTATAATCTTGCATAAGAGAAAAAGAAAAGAACTTGGATGGAGCACATGCGGTGAAGGAAACCATTTAGATTTTTAAGGAAAGATAAACTGGAATTCGAGGAAATAATCCTTGGTGGTTCTCTTCGTTTTACAAATATTAATTATTATTTAACATGTTCAGATGTTTCTTTGTCCTAGTTACTGTCAAATATGGATATTGATTTATTTCATCCAAGATTGTTACAAAATCAGTCATATAAACAGCATTAACAAAAGATATATTTAAGAACAAACGAATAACAAATTGCAGCACTGCAACAGAATTACCTGTTTTGTACTTTAAGCACTTTTCATCTCATCGATGTCGCAGTTGTTGTTGTATGTTTGTTTGCTGATTACTTTGATCTGTGGATAAGTTAGAAACTTTCTAGCGGATTTTTCTTGTCGTTTGATTTACCAAGTTAAACAATATGTTCAATATCTGAATATTTTGTTTAATATATTGTTCTGACAAAGATCGTCTATTTTTGTGTTTGGTCTATGGATTAATTAGTTTTTTTAAGAAAACAAAACAACCAGAACGTTACTTAGAAATTTATTATAAAAAATAGATATATCTGACACGGAGAAAATAATTTCAAAGAGTCTGATCTATTTATTTGGTTAAAATAGATTAAAGTATATAGTGTGTGTGTGTGTGCTAGAATAAAATTCGCAACTCATGCTTTACAATAGGACCTATAAAAAAAAACGTTTTCAAACCATGTATTATTTAGTTTCTTATACACACACACACACACACACACAACACACACACACACATATATATTATACATATATCACGATAGACATTTATTTCTATTGTATTGCATGAGAAAGCATTTTGGATAATAGCCTAGTTAGTATTTTTCTACTAACTGTTTTATCGTTTCTTATTACTCCCTTGATTTTTTTTTTCATTACATTTAAATGCAGTCGCTCGTTCTTTACGTTTTGTACTAGACAGCGAACCTGACTGTTTAAGCTTACACGTGGTAATGAAAGTGACATCTACTGACAGATATTTACTTTTTATTGACTTAGATGTATCACTGCATTTTGTGTTGAAATCGTTGACATGGGATAAAGGATTGTGTTCAGTCAGGTTGAAACCAGTTCTTGATTCTTAGCAAACATTTTAAAGTAATATTTAGCAGAATATATCCAAAAACTGAAAGAATACTCGAAAAATAGTATATTTCTTTATTTTTCTGTTAGTGTGATGAGTTTTAAAGTAAGTGAAATTATAAAAGTCATTTTAGAAAGGATATCCTGTCATACAAAGCCACGGTATATCTGACATTAGAAATTGCTAAGGTTTACTGTTATACGATGGAAAACAGTAATTTATAACGGGAAGAAACAGCGTGACTTTATAATTACTGAGGTTTCGCTCGTAATATCTCGAACTTTATCCAAATAAAAAAACAAGACAATTATGTATTCATATCCTTCAAGATATAATCAAGTGTATTTATTTTTTTACTTTGTTGAAGCTCAAATTATTACAACACAAAGCCTAATGACTATTGAAACAAAGGTGTTATTTTTTATACAAAGGACTGATTTTTCAAATGTAAAATATTTGTTGATGTCTCTTGCACAGTATTAACAACTGAATGTTTGTTGGTTTGATTTGTGTGGATTCACAGCATGCCAAAATCTATTAAAATTGTTCACTTTCAATAATAAAAAAATTAAATATATTTACGTATGTATAATAGCGTTTGAAGAATTTCTATGACTTTATTGACTTTGAACCTTGTCGTGGTACAAATCTATTTGATATTGTGTGGCAAGTGAAAGGCTGCCTCTTTATGTTGGCTGCTTAAGTAGATCTAAAACAAAGACAAAAATTTAACTAAATAAATGGGCAACCTTAAATATAGCTCGAAATAGAAATTTGAGATAAGAAAAATCTTTGAAACACAAATATTGGCAACATGAATAAAATTTTAAAACACTAATGTCTGAAATTAATTTATTTACATTTTTAAGAACTACTCTAATTATTGTAATGTTTTCAATTTTGCTGTTGTCATGTCCCTTATTCGGAACATTAGCCACACGGAGGAAAATAGGTACATAAGTGAAGACTACAGCCGGCACAAAATTCCAAAGTGTGCCCCAACTTCGGCCAACCTAACAAACTTACCGAAAGTTCCCACTATAAATCTTCATTTTAGATGTGGGAGAAAACCAAAGTACTTGTAGAAACTATGTAAATGTGGCGGATCGCCAAACCGTGCCGTTCCGGACGGAGAATATAACTTGAGCTCTCGACGGCCACTAGTCAGCAGGCTGCCAACTGGACTACTGAGCCGCTTAATTTAAGATGGTTAGTGGTGATCAAGCGGTTACCAAACTGGAGAAAAATTCGTTTGTTTGTGTGCATGGTATTTTCTATCATGCTTGCATAAAGGTGCCAAAATCTGACGAAGATTCTTACAAATCAAGCCAATCTAGTAAGAATCTCATCTTAACATATTATTATTCGATGAATCACTTAATCGATTAATGCGCTTCTTGGTGGGGGAAAGGAAACAAATTTATTTCCCGTTTTGGATGAGAATGAAATAAAGAAGATGAATAATGGAATACACGATAAAAACTAACTGCTCATCATCCGGATTAGCTTGGCAGCTGACTTTACGGAAATGCGTGCGTTCTTGTTGAAATGTTTTTCGCTGCAAAGATCTTGCTGGACATGACAGAACTAGAGTTTAAAGTGAACTACTGGGAGAAGCTGGGGATAAGGGATTTGGGGTGAGAATCGACAATAAAAGCTGGCCATGTGACAAAACTTCAAATGCTATTATTACTTTTTTTGCAAGTATTCAGCAGAACAGACATGGAGAGATAGGCGGCTGAAGCACGTAAAACCGGATGGATGTGAAGAGTGATAATAATCAGACAATATGAATTTAAAATAAAGCTTTAAAAGAATATATTTTAATGTAATTTTTTAATATTTTCAATTTGCTTTTAATCTTATTTACAAATAAAAGACTGGTAAGCAAGACTGAAATGGATGAGGAAAGCAGTTGCAAAAATGCACGTACACTGACACTGTAATTCGTAGCTTCTTTAGATACACTATTTGTTATTATTTAACAATATATCGTCTGTTTTAAGTAGGTAACACAGAGGTTTGGTATTGATTGTAAAATTATAGCTCCTGTTAAAAATTTATTTCAAAGAATAATGCATGTCCAGTTATTTTATAGACGGTATGGGAGATCGGGGATATTTATTTCAGAACCAGTAATTCTTAATCAGGCGTATAGCTCATCCATACGTTTAATTATGATTTACTGATGCTGTAATAACTCTCCCCTGCAACAATTAGCGCTTCTCTCTCCTACACATGTTTTGGCCACCTGCCCAGGATGAAGACATTGGCACAAGGAAGAAACCCATCTCCTTTTTCAGTTTACGAGTCCACTGTGGTGGATCAGACGGACTTTGGTTGGAGTGGCATGATGGCATAGCTATATGGACAGCTCAGGTCATTGGTATGCATTAGGTGTCGCAGCCCATCTACTGCAGCTGACTTCGTTTTCAACCGTCTTGAGTTCGTCTTGCCATGGATCCAGCTGGAGGAGCCCGAAAGACTGAGGTTGACTATGCGCCACTCTTCCTCAGTATAATTTAAGTATTGATCTGGTGCCATGGCAACAAATACGGAGCTACAAGTATGATATACACTTGTAAACCTTTTGTTTGTGCGATTAGAACGATAATTTTTTTTTTTTAAATTTTTTAAGAACCTCTTTCCAAGAATTTTTTCCTTGTTTCTATCAAACTGATTTATTATTTTTGCAACATTATATATTGTAATTAATACAAATGCTACACGAAAACCTATTTAAAATTACGACAGTATAAATCCGTGTACTTTCTCATTGGTGAAATTTCCGTAAACAATATGTGCAAATTTATTTTGAAAATAAAAATGAGTTGCCACATATTTAATTTTTATTGAGAAATTTTTTTAAAAAATTACTAATATTTTGAAATTTCATTTTAAAAGAGTATTTAGCTTATTACAAAGAATTAAATTGAAAGACCTATCATTCAAATTCTCCCATATACTCTTCATTTCGCGTTGTAAATAATTATAATGAATATTATCTGTGCATTTTCATGCTTTTTAAAATTAAAAATATTCTGAACAAAAGGCAGTCTCTGCATTTTATATTCATTAAAAAAAATAAAATACAGATATAAAATTTAAATAAGCAAGTCCATTTCCAGCTAATAAATAATGAATTTAACAAATATAACATATGTAACAAAGATTTAGTAAATAAAGAGGAGAAAATTTACCTGTTGCTTAGATTTTGAGATAAAATATTCTAAGTGATTTTTTTTTTAATTGGGAAAAGAATAGTTTCTTTCTCATCATTGGAAGCTTTGTATAAGGCATTGATATAATAATAATAATAAAATAATAATAATAATAATAATAATAATAATAATAATAATAATAATAATAATAATAATATAATAATAATGCAGTTTTCATGGGAAGTTACTATTTCCTTTTTATACGTGGAGTTTTGTAATGTAGTATCAGTCTGAAGCTTGAAGGACATTATATGGTAGATAAATTTGTTTATAAATTTAGATAAATATAATGGCAGAGTGAAATGACTGTAAACCATTTTCAGATTTTTTAAAAGTAATTTCTTTACTTATCATCTATTTGAACACCTATTCATTTTTTTTAAAAAATATTTTTATTGTTTGATTTTTTTGTTTAAGCAATATTATTAAATCTTAATGAAACATAATTTTAATAAACTACATCATCTGAGTTTAGTGCACTACTTACACCACCCACCCATCTTTGATTGTCTCTCCTTTTGTGCTGGGTATATATTTGTTTTTCTCAGTCTTCACATTATTATTTTGTTTACACGTAATTTTCTTCTTTTTAACATAGTTAGCGGAGACGAAGTTCATCATCCGCTCATTTTAAATTTTCTTTTTTGCATCACTCAAATTCACGGACAGACAGGTAAACGTATATGTATATGCAAAGAGTTCTCTCAGACACAGGACAGATCTTCAGGGAAAAAAATACAAGAAAATTAAAAGTGTTTTCCGTGACATTTTTCCTCCTAAGTTAAATCAGCCTTTTCACTTTATAAAAAGTTTTACATTTACGTTGTCTTTATCTATTTAACAAATTTACAAAGAAAATTTTTTTAAAAAAGCAAAACAGAATTCTTTAAAATCTATCGCATCTGATTAGTTTATATAAAATTCATAACAGCTGAACTGAACCAATATATTAACTGTATTTCCATGTAGCTAAACTCTCGGCACGCTTAGTTTGACTTAAATTATGAATAATCGCAGCTGGGATTTTTTTTCGTTGTTGTTGGAAGAAATAGCCAAGTTCTTATTGATTTTCAGTAAAATATTTAATATTAAAAACGTTTTTCTGAAATGTGATTTGCGACCATTTCAGATGGATAAGGCATATGCAAAACCGTCGCTCTTTTCAATTAATTTTCGAATGAATGTTTTAAGAAATAATAAAATACCAAAAGTATTTTAGCAGAAGGAAATATTCTAAAATATGTATGTATAAACATTTCGCCTCAACACCGTGTAATATTCGCTGTATAAACTACTATTTAAAAAAGATAACGGTCAATGTAGACTGGTTAGCGTTAGGAAAATCAAGTGCTGGTTGTTTTGGTGACAGGGACGAACTACCGAAAAGTAGCTAGTTTACTGCATACAATAAGATGGTGTGGAGGAAGGGAAACGACAAATAATAGTATCGTTTCAGCATATATTTGTAAACAGTTTTTACATTTATATGGCATTTATCATACAGTTGTAAAGCAGATTTTATCGAAGAACGATGAACTGTACTGAATATTTTGTTTAGATATACAACATTATCTATCGGTTTTACCTATGTTATTTATTTTCAATATGAAATTGAACAGGACTCCAGCATTTTTGCCATGTTTAGTTGTGCTTTCAGTTTTAATTGTATACTTAATAACATGTAGGTTTTTTAATTAACTTCAATTTGCCACATACTAAGAAAGTTAGGCTTTCAAAATTGCGTTCATATTCACTGAATAACAGCCTCGCGTTTTCTCTTCCAAACATGGAAGTTTGAGTCGCACATTTTCTATTCTTTTTTTGTCTGCTTCAAGCAATTCTGAAAATACTTTTCTACTCATTCATTTATTTTTGTCGTCGTCTTGTTTATTCGTTCTCATTTAAAGATGGGGAAATGTTTACGTATGCGTAGCGTTGATTTTCTTTTAAGATTTTTCTTAAACTTTATCCGCACAACTAGATCTTTAAAAAAAAAGGGAGATAATTAATATTCATTCTGATATTTTGAAGTAGTGAATGTATTTTCTGGTTGCTTAAAGATAGAATTTAACAATTATGTAAAATCAAATTATTTAAAGGTAATTGAAACGGAAACTATCTTCAGTATAACTCATTACAATCGTATGATAATGGATAATGGCCATGGTATCTACCGTTTTTTTTTGTTGTTGTTTGTCTAAAATCTGGAGTTACTATACAGGATTAAATGTTCGAGCAAATGAATTGTCTTTCAGAATTAACCTTGTTCTGATAACTACTTTCAAATTAATTTGTGTAGTTGAATAGATTTAAAATATGTTTAATATTTAGGTTTAGATTTTTTCTTAAACGGCGCAAACCGAAAACTAAAAATACTGAAAGAGAAAAGTGAATTATTTCACAGACGCAAGTGTATTACATTATAACGTTTACAGTGTTTATTTATTAATTATTTTATTACCTTGATTTGAAAAATTACCGAAAGTACACTACAAAATTCAAATTTATATAATCTACTTGACATTACCGATAATTAAAGGAAAAGTTAAAACAAGTTTTAAAAATAAGACACGCCACACAATATGAATGTTATGTGTTTAAATGCATATAACGGATAAATGGAACTGTTGATCTTAGAAGAGTTAATTGCAGTATAATATTTAATCATTACATGTCACGTTTTTCTCATTAGAAATATATACGATTCTCTAACACGTAAACCGATCGTGGAATATTTATTCACGCAAAAATTGCGCTTTCTGGGCCTTGTATTCAGAGCCAATCCTTAGTTATCTCCCCTGATTTTTTTTTTTATCTCTTCCGTCATAGTGAGCATTCGGCAACGACAGACGCGTGGGGTTGACTCGAAAGTTGACACCCTGCGCCACCTGGTGCATCTGTGTTCTCCATCTGGCTCTGAACCGAATAATTTCATGGAAGTGCATGGATTTTTATGTACGCAACAATGACGAGCACGTTTAAAGAAACGGAGAGATAAATAACAACAACAACAACAACAACAACAACAAATGGAAATGCAATTTTAAATCCTCTCAGGAGGATTAAGTTGCGTTGTTTATTTTATTTATCTGCTTTCGTTTGTTTGCCGATTAGCCGATAATTCTCGTTTTAGAGCCAAGATTCTGGAGCAGAAACTGAACCCGTCATGGCGATAAACGACGCGTCGGTCGTCGACGGACAGCAAGTAAGTTGTGGGACTTCTTGGTCCTTTTCTCGCTGCTGAGCGAGCGATTGAATGTCGTGATTTCCGTGTATTTCCGAAATACTTGATTACGGTAAATTTACGCCATCTTCTCGCAGATAACCGGCGCAGGGTGGCATGCGTACCACTCTCCCCGCATCATATGGACGTAAACTGTAGGGTTTTGCCGTGTTTGTCAGTTGGTTACTTTTCTGAGAGAATATGTGTATGGTTGTGAGGGAAGTTAACGTAGATAATTCATCAAAACAACACACAGATCTATTTTATTTTATTTTTTGTATTTTAAATAAAGTAGAAATACCACTGTGCATCTGATGAAGTACATAAGGAATGTTGAAATAATAACACGAACTTTCTTTATTCGGAAAGAAATTTCTAGGAAAGCCACAAAAGATCTAAAAATACAGCACATGCAATTTACGCTCAAAGGGTATTTTGTAATTTAAATAAGTGAATTATTATTATTATTATTATTATTATTATTATATTATTATTATTATTATTATTATTATTATTATATTATTATTATTATTATTATTATATATTATTTATTATTATTATTATTAGTGTTTTGGTGTTGTTGCTGTTGTTGTTAATTTACGTTATTGCCTTTTTACTTTGAAAAGATTAAGCATACGAACTAATTAGTTTGCATTATATAGATATAGTAATGGTGTTGCTAGGGTTAAAGCAGACTAGAGGTGTGTATGTGTGTGTGTGTGTGTGTGTGTTTGAGAGAGAGGGAGGGAGGGAGACGGAGAGAGAGAGGGGAGGAGAGAGGGGGAGGGTGGGCAAGAGAGAGAGAGGAGAGAGAGAGCATTTGTGTGGGCTTACAAGTACCCATGAAAGTCCCAGACTGTGTGTGGGTCGTGTCGGGAAAAAGAGTTATGTACATAGCTCGGAATGACGCGTTGATGGTTATAAGAGCACTTAATGGCTGGGTATCAGGTTGCTTTTCCCACGGCACCCTGATTTTTAGAAAGGGTGCCTCGCTTCTCCACGTAGAGATAAAATGAAGGAAAATCACTCCGACTCACGACGCAAAGGTGGCCGATGAGAAAGGACAAAGTGAAAAAAGCTCAAAACGAGGGTATTCGGGTGCCGGACGGATGGGTGAAACTGGATGTGGGAGGTGGGATTCGGTTCTGTTTCATCAAGATAGTCAAAGCACAAAGTTTAGATGAACAGGCGAATAATACCCGGAGGAAAAGGTTTGAAAATAAACACAGACAGCAGCGAAGCATAAAGCTTCTAGGAATTTTACGAAAACTTAACAAGAGAAAAACTAGAGAGGAAACGTTTGGAAATTAAGTCTTAACGAAGATAGAGAACACCAGGAACAAAGAAATGTATACCAAAACTTAAATTTAAAAGAAGAAATCACTGAATAATTAATTTGTATAAAAACTAGTTAAAATGGAATTTGTCTAAATTTAACATTTTCCACGGTTCATCAGGGAACACACTTCCTCGGGCTAGAGGGAGGCTTGAATAGAAAAACGAAAGACCTTTGCGGAAAGGTTCTAGTAACTCGCAAGGGAAGGATTACCAGCAATAAGCTCAGTAAATTAACTATTTATCAATTTTATTAGGTGGTTGGTTTTTTTTTCAAAATTTAAATAAATCTTACAAGCCTGACTTTTACTTTATATGATAATGTCAAGGTGTAAAAGCTGAAATTAATAATAATAATAAATAATAATAATAATAATAATAATAATAATAATAATAATAATAATAATAATAATAATAATAATAATAATAATAATAATAATAATAATAATAATTTAGACTTGCCTTACGTATATCTCGAAAGTATTAAAGAAAACGATACTGTCATAATTCACTATAACTGAGCAAATTTTAAAATCTAAAACTAATACTAAATAAACAGACATATATATGAGAATATCTAAATCCCATAAATCAGTGGTTTATTACAATACGAATTCTCTGCAACGATTCGTTATTCCATGAATACGTTTATCGACAGATGGCGTTGCACACTGGACTGTCCACTTATTTTCTCTCTAGTCTGAGTGTTACTCATCACGGCTTGCTGTCCTTTAGCTTTCCTCCCTTTCCATATGTTTCAGATACAGTTAGATTTCACTCAATGTTAGAGCATAAAGGACCGCACAATCTGGTAGGCAGGGGACTTTCCTCCACTAGACGACGTTGGACGCAGAATTAAACAAGCGGTGCGTAGCAATGTTAAGTCTAACCCTTTTAAAGCCAACTGGCAGCCCTTTGCCGTAAAAAGAACAGAAATGTGTCCGATAATTCTTCCAATACGCTTCCCTCCCATCCCTGGTCAGTTAAAATTGCCAACGTGAAAAATTGTGGCTACTTTGATCGCTTTTCATTTGTTGCTCTTTACATATCTTGTTAAAATACTTTAAAAAAATATATAAGTACTTTATTATTATTTTTTTTTTAAAAGATTTCTTTTATATCCGAAATTTTAAAATGTACAAACGATTTGTTCCTGGGTATGATTATCTATTGTCAGAATCTAAAGTCGGCTTTGAATATAGCCCATAAATGGCGGGGGAAATATTTACTCAAAATAATTAAATAAAATTAAAGGGAATCAGTTTTGTTTGCAAAAACAACAAAAACGTGCTAATGTAGACCAAATAACAGATGAACGTCAACTTTTGGTAATGGACGTATTTCTAGCTGAATACACCGTACCATGTGTTATTTATTATTTACCGACCATACGAAAAAAAATATTATTCAGTTCATTTAAAAGAAAAAAAACGAGACTGTCAATTTTCTATTCCTTAAAACAGATCAGTTTCTGTTTGTTTTTGTTTTGTTGTTGTTGTTGTGGAGGTAACTAAAACATTTAAATTAAATAAAGCAGATTTTCAATTCTAATTTTTGTATGTATTTTTTATATTAAAATTCTAATTGTTTTTTTTAAAAAAAACAAACAAACTTGGAATCATGTTTCTTGACTATTGGTTTATAAATTTTTAAATCTTAAAAGTAAAATGATATTGCAAGCAGTAAGATATATAGTGGCAACAGCAAACCTAATAAGATTGTTTGGTTAATAAGAATTTTAAAAATAATTTAAAAACTCAATCATATCAAATGATTTTTAAAAATAAATCCGTACTTGTATTTCTCTTTCTATTGTATTTATTTTCACGTTTCCATTTCTTTGTTTGTATTATTTGTTTTCGGGAGTCAAAATGAAATTTAATTCTTAGCAAGTTATAGTCTTTTTTCGTTGAACTTTCCGACCTTTTAAAAGATGTAATAGATTTTGTTTTTTATGTCCGGGAGCTCAAACAACGACAAAGCAAATTTTGAGAATAGTTTAAACAAACTTTATTCCAGACCGAGATCATTTCGATGCTCTGTGTCTCCGTTGTTTCCTGAAGGCTACTTGAACTCGAAAAACAGCAGTTTGTCAACGCCCAGCCCTAGAACGAGAGAAATGGAATATAACTGTTGTTTGCTAATATCCAGCTCATAAACTTTGTGCGCGTGCGAATGTCTTTTTAAAATTATTTTTCCATCTTAATAATATCTCCTATTTCAATAAACGGTACACGCACGTTATAATTATTGTCGTTACTATTATCGATATCGGGGGGAGAAGGTAGGACCGATTGAACAGATAAATGCGTATTTGCTGAGTACATCGATAGAGTAGGTTTAACCACAAAATAAATAATGACAGAGGTTCGAGAAGAAGAACCACTCAATCTCTAGTGATCTGAGAAACTTTCGCTTGTACTCAATGTTTTCTTTCAGATTTTGTGTCTAACGGTTTTATTGACAAATTTTTCTGCTTTATATATATGTGTACATAGATATTTTTAAAATTTATTTACATCAGCTTTAGCCGACATGTTTTACATTTTACGTTTTCGGAAAACTAAGCGGTTTTCTTTCTTTTAGCGAAAACAAGCAAACTGAATTGCTACGTATTTGCTTTAATTATTATTATTCGGGTTGCATGTATTTTAAATTCAAATTTTATCGAGGCGAAGGGCTCATCGGGTGTGTGTCGCTTTACATAGTGCAAAAACCGAGGTCTTGTGCATTTGTACGGGCCGGTACTGAACGTGTCTGACCATAATGTAGTGTATCGGTGCATAATATCGCTGAAATATCAAAAACAAGCAATTAAGAACGACTTAAAATCCATGCGAAATACGTTATTATCTTAACAGTGTGCAAGAGAGAGAAAAGTTCCAGGTGTTTTACGAACATATTTTATTAAGCACATTTGCAGTGAAAGTTACAGTAAAATCACAGCAGTCCTGTCTAACACTGCTACCAGCCCAACTCCTGCTGCTCCGTTGTGATAACGAAAGTCTAAATGTTTATTATATTTGCCATAACATTAAGTCTTTGATGCCGAATCGCTTGAAGATGCGATAGCGAGGCTCTTAAATTTATTAAGCTAATTAATCAGAACCGACGTAAACTTCTCCAAGATAAGAGGCCGATAAGGAATGACGTTCATAAACGTTATAATTCAATAACTAAGATAGCGTCTTTCTAATAATTTCTTAAATTATTCGCCTTTCTAGCGATACACGGAAAATGTCAAACAAAAGCAACAACGAGGGCCAATATTCTTTGCTTGAGCCAATAACTGAAACGGTTAACTGCAAAAGGGGGAGAGAGAGAGAATATTTCGATATTAAAATAAAACAGAAACGTAAATTTGTTACTGTCGTAGCGCCTCAGAATTTCCACTCTTTAAATTCGCTATTGGTTTTGCGCATATCGATTTAACGAACCGTTTTTCAAATTAAACTATAAATTAAATTAACAAAGGAAAATAAAATTTTAAGTAATGTTATCTGCGTTTTTGCAGCTTTAAACAAAATGTAAGAATGAAGAATATAAAATGACTTAAGATAAACGTAATAATAAAAGAATTAAAATCTATATAAAATGAATCCACAATATCTTGATAGAAAAACTAGCTTTTACAAAGGAATTATTATTATTATTATTATTATTATTATATTATTATATTATTATTATTATTATTATTATTATTATTATATTATTATTATTATTATTATTATTATTATTATTATTATTAAACAGTTTTTAATCTAATAACGGATGCTGCAAATTTTTTTTTTTTCTATTTTAATCTTTAATTAGATGGAAATCACCTTATTTATTTTAATTCGGAATCAGTGAACAAGAGTATCAATTTTGGGGCGTAGGGTTCGTAAAATATAAAATGATATTAATCTGGTAAAGATATCTATTATTTCTGTGTATAGTTTCCGTTCCAAGAAAATGGTTATATATTGCATTGAGGATATGTATGTATATATGTATATATATATATATATATATATATATATATATATATATAGAGAGAGAGAGAGAGAGAGAGAGAACTAAACTCTGCTTGATACGTACTTAAACTGCGCATTACTATATTTCCCCCCATCACTCTTGTGCAGTAACTTCAGACAATTTTATCCTGTTTTTCTTTAACTCCTGAAATCGAAGCTCTCCAATTTCTCCAAAAAGATTCATTAGCACTCCAAACGAATTATTGCTTCTCTATATATTATTAACAATAAATTACTACAGTTATAAGTAATTTATACGTGTAAATATATTACTTCAAAAGCATATACCTTTCTTCTTGTTGTTGTTTTTTTTTCCTTTTGACAGATATTCTGGACAGTAATTCTTTATCGGGGGGAAAACATTATACCTCGATATTGTTTTGTTATTTAATTAATTTTTTAAATTATCATTATTTCCATAAATAATGCGTTTACGTTTACATTTCAGTCACTCCTTTTATTGTCGTCACATTATATTTCCTTTGGCTTCGTTTCTTGGAAGTTAGAAGAGAGAAAATCGTAAATAGATACGTATCCTTTATAAATGAGATTGTACAGTACATTGTTAGTCTACGTTAGTTTCTTTTCACAGTGGCAGGACGATACTAGTAATACTAGTATCATTTAAATCTTTCCGGTAAAAATCGTTTGTTTGTATGAGTTTAAACTTGGTATATTAAACCTCTGTATACCACGTCAGTTTTTACTTTACTTAGATCACCTACCTCAGCCTAGAAGTATTAGTTAGTATTTCGTTGAACTGCTGTATATTTAGTCAACACAATCGTAATGCAAAACAGATGAGGTATAACTGTTGTTATAAAGGGTTAAATAAGGCTCAAACTGTATGGAGTAATATAGATTTAAAAAGTAGTTGGAGCTATTGCACCCCAGGTAGTTGTATATAGAGGGATACTTATTAATATTTTGTTGGTTAGGTAAGGATCTCACTATCGTCAATTTGTTTTCTTTCACATTCAACTCTTTAAATGTAACAAAGATTTAGCGAATGATTTTGTTGAATTGAATTAATTACGAACAAAATACTATACGTGGAGTGGTTAAACTTACTTAAAAAGATATTAATTATTTGAATATGGAAAAGAATCTCATAGTAATAAAAATAGACATTTGGATTACTATCAAATCAGAAAAATAAGAAAATGAAGTAATGAAAATTAAAGGAAACAGTATTCAAAAATATCAATTTCTAAAACCTTTATCAGAAAGAAAGGACGTGGCCAGCTAGTAGCTCTTGTATTTCGTTTCTTTTAACATGAAACTGAAATCAGGTTTATTTAAGTTTAAATGTGTTTTCTCTTTTTTTAAACAGCGGATATAGTGTAATCAGTGTTTATTTCTCAATCCGCTAACTCCAACACAAGGATTTTAAGTGCAGATAATTTTCTCATAACCTATTATACTTGACAGGCCAAGAAGGGAGAGAATCTCAAATCTAAACAGGAATAGTGAAACGAGAGTAGCTTACTTAGCTTTCACTCCTTTCTCTCTCTTTTTTTTTTGGATTTTTACGCATTTTGAGAAAAAAATTCAAAAATTAATAAAAGAAGGGAAAAAGATAAATAAACGAACAGGATTTTAAAAGCGGAGCTAAAATAATTTATTTGGGAAGTCCTTGAGAATGTGAGAAGGAAGTGTAATAATAATAATAATAATAATAATAATAATAATAATAATAATAAAATAATAATAATAATAATAATAATAATAATTAATAATAATATAATAATAATAATAATAATAATAATAATAATAATAATAATAATAATAATAATAATAATAATAATAATTAATAATAATCTAATAAACTTTGCTTTTTTACGCTAACTTTTTTTAACTGTATATAAATGTTTATTCAGTAATTCAAAAATTTTGTTTAACTCTAAATTGAAAGAAAGAAAAACACTCGAGTATTCAATTCATTTTATGCCGTTTTTTGACAATAGTTCATTTCTGTTTTTAACTCTCTTATGACTGTAGCGTAGTTAAAACTGATAATAGTGGCTAGGAAAAGTTGAGATTTTTTCCCAGTCAGTTATAGCCACTAAAATACTAGTGCGGTTTTACAAGCATTTGCTAAAATTTCTCCCGGTGTACGTCACGAGTTACCCGTAACTAGAAGGAAAATATCTACAATAGTAAAAATAAAATAAAAAAAATATGAATTCTGAATCAGAATATACCAACGTATTTTTTAAGTAATTTTTCTGGTAGTTAGTTGTTTATAAGCTTCAAAATGCTCGACAATGGGACCGTTAG
The DNA here is from genome assembly GCA_018389105.1 of Nautilus pompilius. Lineage (NCBI taxonomy): Eukaryota > Metazoa > Mollusca > Cephalopoda > Nautilida > Nautilidae > Nautilus > Nautilus pompilius. Next base: position 100,296 of record JACATO010002743.1, on the reverse strand, counting down.
ATTTTTTTTTGTCAATCTGCGGATGTTTATGCAAGTCGTTTTAGGGTAGCGAAATTTAAAAAAAAAAACAAACGAAAAAACGCACGCAAACACAAAACGGGCGAGCAAAGACATGGACAATAAATCTGATTTAAAAGTTGTAAGGTGTAATTATGCTTTTACGTAGTGAAAATTGAACGAACTTTTGATTGATGGAATTTCTTCCATAGAAGACGAGCAGTTTAGCTACCAAAGGTAGCACACAGACACACATACATACAGAGAGAGAGATTTTTTTAAGCAAAAGTTTGAACATAGAAAAGACTGTCATGCATGACCGTAACAGACAGCCGAAACTAAATGTTTCGCTACTGCACGGCACAGTTCGTTGGTTGCGAACTAAGTGTTGTGTACGTCCCAAGTTGAGCAAAAGCCGAGGGCAGGGGAGAAGATTGATTGAATCGGTATTATGTCTGGCATCTAGCTCTGTCTTGTCTACGCAAGGCTCCAAAAGGTACAGATGCTCGCCAGAAAGCGTCCGAACTTATTGAACAAACTACGTTTGAACTAATAATAGACGAACTCGGAATGAAATGAACTAAAATGCTCGCGGAGAAACTGCCAGCAACTAATATACTTCGTAACTACATAGTTTCTCATCCCACGGAATTATAATGAGTTTAGATAAGCGAAAAACAAAATACATAAGCTTTATTTTTTAAATTATTTTTGTTGGTGTGCAGTAGCGGTTTATTTCATTTATAGTAACTGTATAAATACTGATATAGTGTTAGTAGCACCACTACACAGTAAGATAAAGTGTTGTACAGTTACATTCACTCTAAGTTTGTTTTTTTTTTTAAATAAAGTCTAACACTCAGAAATAGTGGCACCAAAGAAATGTATTTTGACACCAAGTTGCTGTTTCAACTACGACATCATGCAAAGCTGAATCGTTGTCAATTTTGACGATTACGAGGTAGACTTCGACATGTTTTTCTGTCATATAAAATGTATAAATGCTTGAGCATATTCAATTTTCATACAGCCCTGCTCCCCGCCACACACAAACAAGCACATACAAGCAAAATTATATAAGGTAACAGTGCATTTTTAAAGCCGTAACATTATTGGTATTGAAATAACCATTACAGAAAATGTTTTAAGTATTTAAGTCAATTAAACCTCTGTATTTGCTCATTTCGTTGTTTGTTTCTGAATATTTTATACGTTCAATTTCAGTGTTACTGTTTTTGGATGGTTTAAGACACACACACACACCTTCACGTGTACCTGATGTTGGCCTGCTCGAATTCTAGTTTAGATGTCTATCTTTGTATTTGCTATTTTTTTGTCTATCCGTTTTTATCTTCAAAATTTAGTCGGCCCAATTGCAAAAAAAGCCAAGAACTTTACCTGCATCTTAGGAAAGGTCCTAGGCTGAGTTTAAAAACTAGTCAGCATTTCTCACTTACGCACAAAGTGTAGCCCAGTTTCGTTTCGTTTTGTTCTATTTAGACTATTTTTGCTTGGAATCGAGCGATGTAATGAAGTCTTGAAACTTCCTCATATAAAAGGTTTAAATTTTGTCTGCGTGTCTCTCGTGTTTCCGGCAGGCTAAAGACGTTCGGGTTTTCGCTTTTGCTCATCAGAGCATGATCGGAAGATCAGCGTCAACAAGTTGTTTTCTGTTTTCAATGATGTATGGCAGTGCCGACATCTGCGCCATACAGAGAGTGCGTGAGAAAAGAAATTGCGCCATTGTCCATAGAAGACCGAGAGCTGGAGAGCGCTTCAGTTTTCTGCCGCAAGTGCTTGTTCTCAAAACAACGCCAAAAAACGCCAAAGAATAATATGGTTTGCTGGCGAAAGAAGATGGATTTTTTGCCGTTTCTAGGACCAGCTTCTTTGCGATAGTTTTGTGATATGACCGAAGAGACAGGCCATTTTTGTCGAGTGACAAATCTCTGCGTCAACTTTTGGCGATTTAAATACATTTATTATCAAAGAATTTTAAAGAGCCTTGCTGAGAATCCTACTGAAAAGATAGACAACCGACCCTCTTAGGCGAAGATGCTTCGCACCGACACTTTTTTTTAACAGGGCACCGTTACAATACGAAATGTTGCTGTTATTAATGAACGCAGAAGCGTATTTCTTTACAATAGCGCCAAACCTTTCAGCACTAACGTTTGTCAAAATGCCTTTTTTGTATGAACCGTAGTTGTAGTACGTCTCGTTTAATTAACATATCCACGTCAGCGTTTTAACAGCAGGCGCTATTAACATTAATAACTGTCGATGAATAAATTTACTTTGAATTTACTTCCCTCACTTTTTTTTTTTTTTTTCGTTGTACATAATTATAATTCTTTTTAGTTTGAGGACTGCTGTAGTAGCTTCAACGCTTTAATAATACTAACTATAGTTTTATATTTATCTTAACGGCTGCAATGTGTGAGCCAATGTCTATATCATAACTGACATCCCTTGTTAGCTGCAGGTAACTGCTTCCATATAAAATAAATGGACGCCGCGCCGTGACTAGATCGTCACAGACTGCCTCGGTTCTATAGGCATGAGACCCTCCTTTTCTGGAGCATGCAGACTTGGCAAACACCAAACTTATAGACAGCGTATATAATAGATATTTGTGTGCTACCAGTGGATAAATGATGCTGTCCGCTGATCGAATGTATTTGCCTGCAATACGCGCTGATATTCATCAGGTAACAATAACTTTCTTTTTTATAAATATATAAATATATAATAAGGTCGCACTGCCACTTTCTCCTTGTGCTGTGTTCAGTTTAATAAGCTGCGTCATGATTGTCATTGTTTTATTATAGGTTTGTTTTATTCAGGACCTCCCGGTTAAATACATAGCTTTAATTGCATACAACATAACTGAATCCTTCTTTTTAAAAGAGGCACACCTAGTGAAGTTGTAAAACGTGTAGCGGAAGAAAAAGAGAAATATTTTTTCATACTCGGAAAGTAGCCAAGATACCACATGACGACATCTTGTCTAACTTGACTAAAGGTTTTGAAAGAGGTTTTCCCTTTTTCATCATACCCACGATATAGCAACTTCTCTTTAAACACACAGGATTAACGATGCTAAATCAGCTTTTATTGTCGAAATCGGATTATGCCGATTAGAGTTTTCTACCGTTTACATGGAGTTAACAACGTGAATAATAGGGGTGCTTAGTTCTTTAAAAAAGAAACACAGACCAGTAACAAGCATAAAGGCTGGAAAACTACTCCGGTTTACATTTCCATTATTATACATGTGCATTATTTTCAATTAGAATTTGGATTTTCTATACTTATTTTGTGTATAGTTAAGCCATTACTCCTACAAACAGGGAAACATGACATCGGAATCATAAATCAATTGCTTATTGATTTTTGTGCTGATACAAAAAAGTAATAAATGAAAATGACAGTTGGTTTTTCGCTTAACTTCACGTTGGTTTAAATTTTGTTTTTATTGCAGTGCATCATTTTACACAAAGAGAGTTAAGTTTTGTGGTTTTACTTGCTATTTATTATTATTTATTATTGCCATCATAAAGGATGATGAAGACAGTACTTTGAATCAATATACTAGAGCTTTTACTCTATTTAAATTAAGAATGGCTTGAGTTAGAAGAGATGCATTTAGCTATTATAAAAAGTTTTATATTATAATACGTTCAGAAGAAAATCTTAAAGTTTAATCGGAGATTTGTTTTCTCCGAATATCCATCCTTCCTCATCTCTTTCAAACATTGACCATTAGCGCATGTCGAAAGTATAGTGAAAAAGCGTTATGGTTTACATTGGTATTTCAATAAGCATAATGAAAAAGAAAAATGTCATGGCAACCAATATAAACAATAATAGAAAATCTAACGACCACTTTTTTTGTGCACATAATTTAGCTTCGCTGAAGACAAGAAAATAATAAGGAACAAGATCTACGAGTAAAGTTTTGCCATAAAAAGCGCAGATAGATACATACAGCTGCAGCGTGATTTATCGATTAGGTTAATTTGTAACGCTTGCCAGCGTTTGAAATTCGTGAGCTATTGGACTTAGAAAAGACTCTGTTACCACAGCGAAACCAAGTTATGCTTGCAATAATTTCTTACCAAATGACAAGAAGAATAAATTTAACAAAGAAGGGGGTAAATGACAACCCTGGAAAAGTTTAGCGGTAATTCAGTTTACAAAATTTTACAAGTATGAAATTTTTAAATGCAACTTGTCAGCTTTATTGATTGTGACAGGAATAAAGTCTTGAAATGATTGCTCCACCTTCGTGTAAAGGTCAAAATGTAATTAAAATTTATATTTAATTTTGATTGAAAATCTTTAAATTTAAAAATCTTTTTGATTGTATCTGCTGCTTTTATAGTTGTTTTTTAAATGGTCTTTACTGTACATGTTTATGATAACGGTCTCATAAACGTATTTTTCTTTTCAATCTAAGCATCTTTGCTAATTTCTCCAATATTACGTACAGTAAACAAGCAATAGCACAAAACACCTCTGACACTCAGGCGCTCACAACAGGTGATCGTTTCTAAAGCGGCATAGTTGAAATAATTTATTCCATGCTCACACTTCATTAAATATTAAATATCTTTAATGTGCTAGGAGTTAGAATTTTTTTTCCGTTGTTATTCAAAATAAACTTTCCCAGAAGTCTTATCAAACAGTGTTATTAGAAATGTATATTACTAAAGTGATTTCGCAATGAGACTTTCCAAAATATCTCAATTCAAAATCATTGATTTAGAGCCTTATATTTAACGACCAAAAATATCCACAAAATCTGACTCGAATTATCGAAAAAAAATTCATTTTAAATAATTTGTTATTACCTCATTTATACAGTTACTAAATTATATATATTTGTACGTAAAATGTATAATTCCATAATGTTCGTCCGCGTATTGTGCAGGCTGAAGACTCTATTTAATAAGGTATTCAGTTTTATTAGCATGTTTGCTGATTTTAAAAGTTATTATCATCTTCAGTTACTAATACAAAAGGTCATAATTACAAACTGGCTAAGACTTAAGCGCGGCTAGGTAATAGAACAAACCTTTATCAATATGATTTTTAATAAATCTAAAAACAACTTGCATATTTAGCTAATAGTTATACTATAAATCAATACAGGAATTATGTCGATAACAATTTCTTTACTCTTGGAACATTATAACAATTAATTTTTTTAAATATTTCTAAACTATGATTATAAATGTGCGCGAGACATTGCAACATCCCGGTGTAGATCCGAATATCTTGCATAAATTCACCAAATTATTGTCTTTAGTCATTACAGTCCGCTTCTTTAACCTTTGGGGCTTTTTACTTGCCCATTGGATTTATGTCTGTCGTGACTTCCAAACTCTATTGAAATGTGTCGGAAACACGAGTCACTTTCATTGTTTTCTACTTTTCAGCTAACAACTGGGCAGTGCGAGCCGTACTTGACCGCCCACTGCATCTTGTAATTTTAATATGCTGTCCTTTTAAGTCTCCCTCAGCGTTGTTCTAGATTTGCAGGTTTATAGACTAAAACAGTTCAACCCAGCCTTGAAAATTAATCCTTTCATTGTGTAACAAATCATGTCATGGACACATTGCTTCTGCATGCAGTATTTGTTGTCTTTTGTGTCGCCTGCCTGGAAATATAAAAGAAGCTTACCTCGAACAGTTTTTGTGCACACATCAACATAAATTTAACGTTTCAAATTAATTTATGCTCAGAATATTAAATTCATGACATTTTTCTTCCTTCACGTCAGAAAAATGCCATAATGGTTTTTAAAAAAAAACGTAAAACGTTGCTTCTGAACAGAAGCACGATATGCAATAAAAATTTTTGAAGCTTAAAGAGTAAAATTACTTTTTTAAAAATATTTCTATTTTTTAAAGATTTTGCATTAAAAATTATTATTGCATATGATACAGGAAGGATGGATACTGTTATATAAATCATCCGATTTATTCTGCATTAAAAAGTAAAGAAAAATCTGTTTTAATTCTAGAAAATGACATGCAAATTCGCTAGATTTACAGTAGTTTATGCCTGAAAGATGACCAGGTTGTACGCCTTCGATTTAATAGCTTCACCGGAAAATCTATCAGCTGATGAAATTAGTATTCCTCTATGTAATGCATTAACAGATTTTTAACGGAATATTTTAATCTCAGCTTGTTACTGAGAAGTTATATTCTAATTAGAAAAGACAAATTTTCTTGAATGAAATAAGAATTATTGCTCAGATGCTTGATTTAACTTCTTTGCGCTAAAATAACATAAAAGTAAACGTGGAATTGTAATAGCAAGTTTTTAGATTGAGTTACCACAAGATTTAATATATATTTCTATTCACTTTCCAAAAAAAAAAAAAAATTCAAATCAGGCTTTCGGTTCTGAAAATTTTAGTTTTTGTAGTTACCGTTAAGACCGAAATTTTTTTTTGTTACATTTACGAACATTGTCTGTGCCACTTGTTTGAGTACAGTGTTCGCCTAACTCTTCTCCCAGCGTCTGAAACAAAGAAAGCTTAATTAGCTCTATGAACAAATTCTATCTTCACAAACTTAAAAAAAAATTGGATACTCAAAGAATATACAAATCAGAAAAGACATCAAAAATACGGGTACAGATCGGCATTTTTTCTTTTGTCTGCTTCTGATTATTTTCATAATTACTTTATTTATTACTAAGAACAACGTGGTAAAGTACAAAGCGATATCATTTGCACAGTTTTGCGTTGCTCTGTGCAGTATCAGCTTGTACAAAAAAAAACGTTACTGAATTAATTTTTTATATCTCATTGAACTGCATTAAGCAAATTGCAAGGCCTTAACATTTTGTATTTTCATCTTGTTTTTTTAAATATTTGGTTTTCTAAAGTTTTATTGGATATACACAGTGAATCGATAGTTTTCGAGCACCTTGGCTTACAGTCTTTTGAAAAATCTGGTAAAAACGTCTTAACATGTCTATAATAGCGAGCATATTTCCTGATGTTTTCCTGTGAATGAAATTAACTAACCAATTCTATATGCTAATTATATATTTTGTTTATTTCAGGATGAAAATATCTGTCAAATAAATACTCAGCCAAATATTTAAACTTTAAAAATATAGATATGTATCTACATATATTCACACTTTGAAAGTGTTGATAGATAGTACAGCCGTCCTTAATGGAAATAAAAGCTTTCAAATGTTCTGGCTTGTAGGAAGTTATAAGGTGATTAATCGTACATTTTAACATGGTCCTTGATGTAGATTTTCCACGGTTCTCTTTATATCCTTTATATGCCACAGCTATTTAATTAGGGTTCCATCTGGAAATACGTAATGCAAACCTTTTTAATATTTATATTTATATATTATTCCTGGAAATCTTCAGATAATATGAAGACTGATTAAGATTATCGTCTTGTTGTAAAACATTCTTTGTTTCAACAGTTCTTTGTGTCAGAAACAATTTTTTTGGTTCCATGATGCCATTGTATACTTACCTGCATGTTATTCCTTTTTATCAAATCTAGCTTGGCGACTACTCTTAAACATGTTCACTCGCTTTTCTCCATGCTACCCCCAAGATCTACTTTATACCGTTTGATGAATAGAGAAGGTTCTTTTTTTTTTTACTATCAATCCACATAACATTCGTTTTTTTTTCTTTCGGCTACCAGTCTCTACAAGGGAAACTACCCTGACGATGGAACATAGTGCCGGTGTTATTCGCCAGACAACTTATCTTATCTCATGAGGGCCCAACACTGCAGACTTTGGCAGCGTTAAAATCTACTTATTATAATTCTTCATCTTTAGATATGGAAGGAAACTCACACAACCGGCTAGAGACGAAGAGCGAAAACATGCCATGAAGGTTTCCCGCGAGCCAAAGCCAACTCCGACCTGGAATGGACTCGGGTCGGCAGTCCAACAGCCTGACCGCTGGGCCACCAGACGTCCAAAATATTACTCTAACACTTTAGAGACTTTTCACGTGCTCTTTTTTTCCAACTGAGATCGCTTTGCTGAATTTTTCTTACTGATGAATGTCTTCTTTCTGGCTGCTCTTCCGTGTAATCCAATATGTACTAGTTTATTCTGACTGTTTTGGAACTAATAATACACCCTCAATTCAAGCATTTAAGTGTAGGCAAATAGAAGAAATACTGCTGTAGAGTTTGCTATTGTATTTAGTTTTCTTCCTTCTTGTAACCTGTCTTCCTTGGAAGAATATTAGGCATATTAATCACGCATTTAGTTGCTCTGAACTTCGCAATGTGAACTATTGATTTCGGTAATTACACGGGAGCATTCACTTTTTTTCACTCAAGTCGTTTGTTTTTCAGGGTTGTTATCTTCGCTTTGAGATCAGCATTCAGCTTCGTGGTTTTCATGAGGGAGAGCAAATAAACCAAGCTGAGACCTCTTCTTCAATAGCTCTTACACCGAAAGCATTTACATGCATTTGTTTAAATAAGTAACCCGGTGTATGTATCATTTTTTAAAATCACACTCGAAATATTAATTCTTAAAATCTTGATTATTATTTGGCAGAAATTATTATTTTGCACCAAAAATACAATTAGCATACGAAGATAGAAATATTAGCAAAGCTTATTCTATCGTATTTATTATACAGGAGAACGTTAGATGTCACAGTTTACGGGCATAAATTAATGAGGGCATACTGAGATGTACATCCTAACATATTTATTTTACATAGGGCGTAAATCACACCGGTTAATTTTCTCATTAAATCAGAATTTAATCAGGTATTGTCACGTGTCTTATTTCGGTATAAAAGCCACAGTAGGCAGAGTATGTAAGGGAGTCCTCGTAGATCGCTGCTAAAGCTATGCACTTGCTGGAGCCTTGACCGCTAGGGAACCCGAAGAAAAAAAAAGGAAATATATCCCTGGAAATCCTAATTGCTGGTTATTCTTAAAGAAACCTGACTAAAGGAGGAATAGCAGGAATATCTGGAATATTCTCCAGCTGTGTTCAGGACAGATAGGAAAGAAAAGAGCTTACTGAGAAAACATGGATTAAGAAGAAACAGGGCGAATAGACGTAACAATCATGATAAAGGATAATTAGGTTATCAAGCGTGAGGAACAAACTTTCAGTTTTCTAAAGTCACAGTGTAGCTGAGTAGGGTGTGTTACAGATGCTTGTACAAATGAGTGTCAATGTGTTAATAAAAAAAAAGCTACAAAAGCTGAAAATAAGAGACAAAAAAAAGACTTTATTGAGGAAAATTACACAAAAAAGGCTAGACCACTGCAGACTGGAAAATGGCATTATGCGCCGAAAAATAAAATCTGGTTTTCTTTGGTCGTGTCAAAAAGTATTTGTTTGTGACAAGCTGAAAACTTTACTAATTAGTGAGTTACTGCTACAGTGAAACATGAAGGCTGTAGCACGACGGCTTTTGGATGCTTTTAACAGATCAAACGTGTGGTTTTCTTAACGTTAAATGAGCAATGTACAATCATTACGCTATTTTGTAATGACATGCAATAAGTTCTGGAATTTGGCATATAGGTGAACGCTTCATTCTATAACAGAATAATAATCCCCCGACCATTTACATAAATTATGCAAATAATATGTGAAACAAACAAAAGAAGAAATACCATAAAACCAAGCAAATTTTCATCTAAATATGGTTTAGCTAGCACAAACCTCAGATTTGGCAATGTTTGATCTTCAGTAGGAAGAAAGGTGACAGAGAAGTCAGTCAGGTGATGTGACATAAAGCAAAGCATTTTTTAAAATACCTCATTATAACTTTGAACTTAGTAGTAACACCGGTGCTGTTTTTAAAAGTTAATTACTCAAACGCCTCAACTTTTTCGAGGCATTTCTTAAAGTTAGATTTTCGACGAAAATAATATTTAATGCCAGCTGGTTTACCGCGGAGGAAATGATTTCAGGTCACCGTGCGGTAGCACAAAATTTTGCGCAGATTCTGCGGTACCTACACCAAACACTTTCTCGGTGCTGCTGTTCACCCGTGAAATAGTACCAAACAAACGCCCAAACACTTGAAAATATACATTAGATAAAGATTGTCATACCTTTGCATCATCTGTTCTCATTTTTTTTGTATTATATGATAAATTTGTTATTTCAACTAATAATTTCAGTACAACATGCAAAATTTACTTATAAATGTAAGTATTCTACCAGAAACTCTACAGGAAAGAGAGAGGGAGAGTGGCGCCAACACAAGTGATGGAAACAAAATTATAAGACTAAATAGCATCCCTAATTTGTTTGCAAAACAAAAAGATAAAGTATAAATGCTATTGAATGAATAAATAATAATAAATCAAAAGAATTATATTACAAAAATTAACATTTAGTGTCGAATCCTTATGCTTTTTAGGTTCTTTTACACAACTCGGCGCACCTGTTCAACTGTGTTTTTAACGGGGTGTTAAGAAATTGAGTTCTAAATATTGTAAAAACTTCCAGAAGTCACCAATAAATTTTAAATCATACTAGGACATGATGACAGAGACAGGCGTTTACTTAAGATTTTCTCAGACTACAAATGCAAAAAGTAACAAGTTCGCTTTATGCTGGAGAAGTCGTTCCCTAGGCGGAACATAAATATTTCACCTGATTAATTCCTCTATCAGTTTTCCAACTCCACACACAGATGTACACCGCCAAATTTGAATTGCACTTCTTCCATACCCATCAAATCGTCTTCGAAGACATTTTAACTCACAGTCAAAGATGGTTTAATTCTTAAATTTTGACCATGCTTATCTACCCGTTTGGTCTTCGTCTTAACTATAGGTTTCTTACTGCTACTTCCCATTAGGACCCTGCTTCCTCAGTGCTTCATTAGTACAGATTTCTTGTTCCTGATCTCAAGCAGTTCATTCTTTTGTGCCTTGGTGATCTCAGATCACTTTCCTCCTTTGACTTCTCTATTTTGTTTCATTGTACCCTCTTCCCAATATTTCTTCGTAAGCTCTGAAATTGTACCCTTCGATACCTGGCGTTCCTTTGCGCCATGGTCCTATTCAGTGCCTTTATTTATTATAGTAATTTTTCTTATTGAATAATTCTTTTCGTGAAGCCAGTACACAACATGAAGCATGCTCTAGAATGACGATTAGTTGACGCTCTGCGTTGGTTCTTTTAAATGCTGAAATATGTTATCTTTTGTTGAATCAAGTGATTATCGTCATTGTATTATTATTATAACAAACAAAGTCATATTCAAGCGTACCTTTAGGAGGTTCTTGCCGAACACTATCCTGACTTACGACATTTAAAGATATCTCTTACTAACAGCAAGTTAGGAGTAGGCGTGGTTATTAAATTGCAAATGGTTGACAGCGGAAACGTCACTATATTTGGCGGAGAAATTCTGTTGAAACTTTTCTTCGTTTTTAGTTATGGGAGGGAACCCAGGAAATTAGGTGCTGAAAATAAAATAAAAACATTCTTACTTTTTTCAAACCAAGGATTCGAACACTACCCTTTAACCGTGAGAGTCAAGTAATCTACCACTGCACCACAGGCAATCTTATTCTGCGTCTCCATAATTCGTATACAAATGCCCAGAAGAACATTATATATATCGGTATTCTGATACGAAAATAATTTGTTGTTGGAGAGCCATATAATCTTTTCTGGCGTTTTTGTCAGTACTGGGTCTTCATCTTTTCTGCCCAGCTTACAGATGCTTTTAATGAAAGTAGTGCGTGATATTTATAAAATACTTTTTTTTTCTGATAGATAATTTAGAGTGGTAACATTTTTCTTTTCTTAATTTAATTAGGAGCTATTTATTATGTGCTAAACTTTGATTGTTTTACGATTTCTGCAAGATTTACTACTTGACTATCGCCACCAACACTGTTCATAATGTTCAGAAAACGAACAAGCATATTTAAACAAACATACTTAATCTTTTCTTTTACTGCAACGTTATTTGGCCATTTATTTGGTTTCCCATAATCCTATTATAGCAGAAGTGTATGAAACCCTGTAACTGACGTCTATCTCTTGAATTATTTTTACCAGACTTTATAACGATATAATCCTATTAGTTGAAAATTGAAAGTAGATAATCGACTGTCTCGTATGCATAATCCTAATTTATTCTATAAAAATCAGATTCATAAAGTAGCAGTTCTTTTAGATAACTTTTTTGTAATTCCATTTATTTTCTATAAAAATGTTTCCAGATTTTAAGAAAAGAAAGCGTATAAAAAAAGCATATTCGTTAGTTGTAAAGTTTATTTTCAATAAATCCAAAAAAGTAGGAAGCGGAAAATCGAATGCAAGTGTGAACTATGTATATAAGTAGTTATTAAACAGATGTACAGCGCATCATCTTTGGTGCAGTATCCACATATAAATACTGAAAATGGACAAACAAATTATTGACAGTAGCCACATTTATTCGGTTTAAGAAAGAAGATCGTTTTTGAACCTGAAGTGCATATTGTACGTAACGATACGATTTCATCAGCAATTACTTGCACGTATAATAACAAAACATAATATGCAGGTTATAGGTATAATTTCAATTTTTTAAAACAAAAATAAATTAAGTAACACGCGTCAAACGAATTATGATACAGCAGATATTGATTGAACAAAGAAAAGCTTTTTAAACGATAATAAAAAAGGTTCTTCATTCAAGCAGGAATCTATGCATTCTCATGTGAATACAGTGGCATAGCTCTCTCTCTCTCTCTCTCTCTCTCTCTATCTATATATATATATATATTCATGATGAAAGAAATCTATCAAATGCTAATTACTTTATTGAAATACTTAAATAAACGTTGATAAAAACTATTAAATACCTAAAGCGCACATGGAATGCAGTAGTTTTATCAGTATATTTTAGTTATTAACAGTGCCCAAATGTTATTGATGCGTAATAAAATTTCATTTATTCACTGAAACTAAGACTAGAATTAACGTTCATAAGAATCTTCTGAAAGCTATTGATTTTATGAATAGTTTCATGATGCTGATTGTTCAAAAGTTTGAATTTTAGATCTTCCTTAACGATGAAAAGAGCTTAGGTGGGGAGGTAGATGTGCAAAGACCAATTATTGCGGGTACATATGTATGACCTAGTAAGGATCTGGATTCTGGTGAACAGCGTCATGAAGTAGAGTCGTTATGGACTGGTGCCATTACAAACAGAGCCACTTATTCCAAGAAAGGTTATCTAAATGAATGTTAGGTTTTCAAGGTAAGTTCTAGGTAGGATAAATTATGGATAGGTGATAAATAATAAGTTGCTTATTTTCAATTTTTGAAAAGAATAGATTATAACAATTTTCTTGATATTCTTAGTACGACTTAACGATTTCAATCATACCTTGAAACACTCAATGGTAGCACAAAAACAAGCGCTTATTTATTCTACTGGTTCTCGCGAAAAATACACCATTTTAAGTTGATCGGAGATAACTCATATTGTTTATTTTATACGTGAAAAATTGTTTACAAAAACGAATTTAAATTGCCATCGTTATTTTCATTGATTTTTACAAGAACATTTACTTGATATGCAGTAATATTGTATAGGACATAACTTAAACTCTAATACAACAGATAATGATGACATGAGTAGCTCTGAATATTTCGAACTATTCATCTGAAAATAAAAAGACAACTGCCGAATCTAAAAAATACAAACAAATGTTGTACTCTCTCTCTCTCTCTCTCTCTCTCTCTCTACTTACTGAATTTGCTTCATTATTTTCCATTTCAGGTATTTACTTTCAACTTTCGTTTTCTTATTTTATTTTATTTATACTTTCTTTTGTGTGAGTATTGGAAATTTGTGTGGTGTAGAATGTACAATTTTTCTCGAAATAGTTCATGCATTTATTTGGCTATTACCTTTGTCAATCGTCATCTTTTTGCTAAAGTTATAAATGTGTATATATACACAAACACAACTTATTTTGTAAAAGAGTCATTAAATTTGAAACGTCGTTAATGGAGTTAATATGTCGTGTTTCTTATGAACTTCGAAAAAAGCAATTCACATCTCTTTTATAGAAAGCTTGACTTTAAATTTACGTGAGATGTTTTCAATTGTGAATAGCAGGTTAAACGTCCTTTACATTGTTATTATTGAAAAATTATTTTGATTTACTTTAATAATGAGTGGGAATCTTACCTAGTAGGCGTTTTTGGTTTACTAGCAAAATAGAAAAAAATTGTATTTTAGATAAGAGTAATGTATCCGTCTTCACTGTTTCATTGCTGTGATTTGATTAAATAGTCTATAAATTGACAATAACGAGTCAATCAATTAACTGAAAACTCATCAGCAAACAAATCAAAACAAAATAAATATGAAATGTTCTTGTAAAAACATACAAAAAAATCCAGATTAAAACAAAAATGTAAATCATCAACATTTAATTTCAAATTGCCTATAGTTTATAAATTATAAATATTTTTGTGGAGATATTATATATTTAGAATAAAAATCTCAAAATCAAACACTATAACTAGACTTCCAAATCCTTTGTTTTAATGATCTATTGTTTAAGGTTAAGGTGTTCACGTAGTTATAAACAAGAATGGTTATTTATGCAAGATAAAATGCATGGATCGTGAAAATATTATGGTTACATTTCTAAGGTACATCTCTTTTATATTTATTTAAGTATTAGGGCACAAATTTTAAATCACTGCTATGCTTTGCGTATAAGTGTTTATTATTTTGTTATTCTAAAATCTGGGTTGTAGAACAAAGAAGTGATAGCAGAATCACACTTTACAATATTTTCTATGTTACTTTTTCTTAATTAAAAAAATTATGCCTTTTGCAATATATCAGATGAGATTTGTATAATCTAGCAGCATTAAATTTAATTCTCCACACTCGAATAAAACAGAGATATGATGATGCACATTTAAACATTATAACAATTCCGAGGCACAGGTCGCAGAGATGCACCTAAAACGAGGCATTTTCCAAAGTTCAATAAACTATTTTCTAGCGCTTGCAAGAAGTGTCGGTTCTTTTTGCATTGTTTACCAGCTTTTTATAAATATGTGTTTGCAAGACGCGATATTCGCTTATTTATGGAGATTCCAGAGTAAACGAAATGCTTATGTAAAGCGGTTTAGCCATGAAGATAAATTTTCCTTCGTTTTTTTTAATGACTGAAAAAGAATCGAAAGACCATCTCTAAGAGCTGTCTACATGGCATCAAATATAAAAGATGATAAAATGCCGTTTATATACGATTCCTTATGGAAGCTTTTAAAGATGAAATGAAGATGACGTTGTCTAGCGCAGTCTATCATGAAACGATTAACGACACGGTTCTAAAGTCATGCCTTCTTGTTAACACGTCTGCCAGTTTTGTGCAGCAATTACTCAAGATATATAATTTTTTTACTGTAGATTTGAGGATGTATTCACGATGGCTGACCACATTGCCTCGGTCGTTTTCCAAGAGAACGCGCCACGCCTTTTATGACTTCATTAGATGCACACGTACAAAAAAATGGAGAGGGGAGAGATGTCCTAGATAAACTAGCCACGGTATGCGAAACTTTAAGACCTCAAACATTTTGCCCATTATGCTGAGCAAATATTGCGTGATTTTGTCGTTCGTCTTCTGGCCTTTGCTGATTTACTGTTTTGTTTTTACAAAAGTTCATTAATAATAATAATAGACATAACAAGGCGATGAGAAACTATCACATTTACAGTTTTATTACCACTTATTATGAACATTTTATAATTAAGGGAAAAAGATTGTAGTGTCTTTAACTTGTATGAGAGGCGTTATAAAAATGAAAACTATTTTTGTTATAGCGTGCAACTCCATAAAAAATTAATGTTTTTATTAATAAGAAATTCTAGAATTTTGCATGCCACTTTATCTATGTTTTCTGGTTTGGAGCAGTAAAATATAAATTCATTTTTTCCGAAGCGTGCAATGGGAAAATCCTTGCAGCCACCTTAGCTGCTGGACTGGATGTCGATTGTCAGCTGGCGAGACTTGTAGTTTTCATGTGGGGAATTTGCCGAAGTGTGAAAACATAGATGACTTCCACCTTCTGTCGTCGTGTCCATTATAGTCTTTTTTTAATGAAGGCTTCCATGGTTTGCCGGAACATCATAAAGAATGGTTATGCACCCATGCAAAATAAAAAAAAAAAAAATTCACCAAACTGGCAAGAAAACGAGGTCCATATTTGCTCACAGCGCGGTGTTGCCGGGATGGAAAAGTGACGCACAACAATGAGACTTCTACGCTTACTATCGAAAGCAGCATATTGAGTGAATGGATCTTGGCTTAATGACATATACGGCTCAGAAAGCGCTTATCTAGTCAGGGGGCAAGATTTAAGTCACTGTGAATGCAAATACTGAAGCTTGGGCGCAGCGAGATTTGGAGGAGTCATCCTGTGTTTGATGAAATGGAACTCCGCAATGGCTTTTCTGTTCATGCGAGATTTAGCGGCATGGTTAGGTGTGATGACAGACAGACCGATGGGCGATGTGGACAACCAGCGATTTTTTTTTTTACTATCAAGCTAGAAGTTAACAGAGGCTTGTATTCTTCTTTCCTTTCTTTTTTTTTTTGAGGTGGCGTTTAACACTTTGGACGTCATTGCAATCAAATAACTGAACTGATGACGTCTGGAGTTATACTCCACGTAGTTTTAACGTTAGGATTTTATTTACTTCAGAAATTAAGCTGAGGCCAAGTATTTTTTAAGTTAGAAAGTATTTCCATATTGTCTTATAGATCAACTGTTTTTTTTTAAAAAAAATCTAGATTATATGAACAATAAATGTGCTGTTTTTAAATTAAATTATTTATGTGATTAATATTATTTTTATACGGTAATGTCCGAAACATATTTTAGTCTATTTACTAAAATTGTTTACTGAATGTAAAAAAAAAAAAAATAGACGTTTGTGAACAAGTGATATTATTCTTCTGTTTTATCATGTGAGTTATCTACCTTAAGTCTGAGCCATGCGTATTTTGGACATGAGAAATACTTACCTGGCGGATATGTTAATCACAGTTCAGAAGATAAGAAATCAAGTTTCTGCTAAAGGAACTGCTTTGAAATCTGGAAAAGGTTTGAATCGAATCATACGAAAATATCTAGAACAATATCCAGTCTGTGGAAAATTTCTCATAGCAAACGTAAGAGATATTCGTGGCTCCCTTCCCTTGTGAACAAAATCTAGTATTGAAATGTTTGTGCATTTTGTTTGGTTCTCTATATTCTATATTTATCTGTTAACAGGGTACTCTAGTGGTAAAAAGAAAGCTGAATCTCTTTTAATCTTCCACTGAAAAAGGCAACATATATTCAGCAGAAACTACGAAATACTGTAACATTAATATACAAAGAATTTCTAACTTTATTTTTTTTTGTTATTTTTTATTCTTTAATTGTTCTTATTTGCACTACACTAGTATCTCGAGCCGGCGAGGTGGTGACTGCGTCGTTACTTTTGATCATTCTAAGGACCAAGGACTTATTTCGTCCTGAAATACCATTATTATTATTATTATTATTATTAATTATTATTATTATTATTATTATTATTATTATTATTATTATTATTATTATTATAGATTATTATTATTATTATTATTATTATTATTATTATTATTATTATATTATTATTATTATTACTGTTGTTGTTGTAACGATAACAAGAATTTTAAAAAATTAAAGCATGATGTGAGAAATTTAAATTCCATTAAATTTTATATATTCTATTTACTAAAGTATTCACACTTTTCGATTCACATACTTACTGTAGCCTGCAGCCAATTTTATTAAATGCATGTTATCACAAATAGACATTATATAAATTAATTTATTTACATTACCATCGTAGATTTAATTAAAATTATAATAAACAAAATACAAACAAAAAGATTGATATAAAGTAGTAGGGATTTTAACAAGTGAAAACAACTATTTATCGGGATACAACAGTTTATAGTACATCACCACAGAACACACACAAGCGAAATTTGATATCTGGTATAACTCTCTTTATCTGAAGTGATAACCTAGGTCTCGCTTCCATACTTCCCTTAAAATGTGGATGACTACTTCGGGTGCTTCTTTCTAAATATCTTTTAGTGAGTCACCACAAACTTTCTGTGCCGGTAATAGTTTTCGTTGCAGATATTCGATCTATATATTTCCATAATTCTATCATATTCAGGAATCCGAGACTGGCCATTCCAGTTACATCAGTGTTCCCTCTTCTTGTTTCTTTGTAAATAGCACAAAACAGTCTTAGCAGTGTGCTTGGGAGGTCATCATTTGGATGTGGAACAAAATTTCAGCCTATTAAGATTGTTCCAGATAAAATGGGATGCTTAATAAGAATTAGTTTGTAATTCTTGATAGTCAAATTACTTTTTACTTGATTTGTTGTCTTTTAAGTAAAGGTTTGCTAACAGCAACACTTTCTTTAAAAAACGCATTAACATCAGGCGATATGAATCTGAGCTGGTACAGTTTCATTACTTTCCTCACGTTCATTTACCAAATTACGTGTTAGATTATTTTATTATCATAAGGTATTTATCTTTGTATTGTTTGTCATTTTCAGACATTATTTAGCTTCTTTCGTCTTCTCTTTTTTATTTTTCAATCCTACCTTCTTTATTCCATAATATTTTGTAGTTTTTTAAACACCGCCGCTAGGAGAAAATGTTTAATGTTTAGCTAATACATCACAATGTAATACCTTCATTGTGCAGAAACATATTCATTTAAATATCTCTAAGAGTCTAATTTCTATATTGTTGCTGATGTGATGGTGGCAGATAAAGGCGTATGGGGCTAGTTGTTGCATGGGTAATTTGTTACAGTACTAGTAATTCCTAATTAAACATCTAGACGAGCTGTCATCGACGTCGTATGCTTGAACCTCGATTATAGCCTCGCTATACCTTTAATTAGGAATTACTTGTACTGTAACAAGTCCATGTCTACTCCGCCGTGTGTAACCTATTTTTTCAGCTACTGCATTATGTGCCATGTTTTATCGCTAGTGAAAACCTATAAAAACAGCACCTGTTCTACGGCATTTACAAATCAGAGTTACAGGTTCCTAGTTAATAGTTCATGCACAACTCATTCGTAGATAATAAAACCCTCGCGAAAGGCACGGAGGCAAGACTTAAACCACTGTCTTTAGGTAAAGGGGTAATAGAAATATACCATTTTATATTTAATTAAATAGTAGTTTTCACATGCCTCTTTATACAATACTAATTGCATTTCAAGACATGCGTATAATTCTTAGGTGATGCAGTGATAAATCATATTTTCAGTATCTGGACATTGTCCAGCTGATGTGTTGTGTGTGGTGTGTCCTCTCTCTCTCTCTCTCTCTCTGTGTGTGTGTGTGTGTGTGGTGTGATGTGTGATGTGACTGACTGACTAACTGCCCCCATCTGTGCCTCGTTCATACAATCTCAATTTCAACATTTTACGTGATGCTTAAATGGGAATTTTCAGTTCTTGCGAGGCTCGAAAAAGTGAAATCCGAGGACTTCTTGAAAACACTTCTTCAACAGTTCCACTGGTCTCAGGACTTGGCACCCGGTCTACCAGGAGGTTTTCTATCATTAAACGAATCTTTTTGCTGTTTTATTTTTCAAATTTATTTATCCATATCCTAATGGAATCGTCGGATGGTGGGTGAATCATTTCCATACTATGCAGTCGAGATACAGCCAACCTTCTCAGCTGTCGCCATTTCGGGTTCACAAAAGTCTGAACAACAAGAAAATTAAATAACGAAAATTTTAAACATAATACGAATTTCTAATGCAGTTTGTTTTTGCTCTATTTTATAGTCTGAATTCCTTAGAAGACTTTATGAACCCTCTTTTGCAACTAGTTTCATAGATGAAACCATAAGTATGGCTATCACACGAATTCAGTGAGAGCTCAGATTTGGAGATGGACTAAATCGAGTTTTTAAGAACTCCTTCCAATTATTCTCTACCAAGGAAATGTGTATTCGGCTTTACAATGTGTTCCAGACCATTATGTTGTTGCCGTGATAACCCATCACTTGTTAAAAGATGCCCTTATGAAAACACATGATGTTTGCAAAGCATTGCAATATCTGTCTTTTTTGGAGAATCCCATCAGTTTTTGGAGTCACTAACTGACTAACCAGAAAACATCACTATGGTCCACCAATTCGTTTCATTGTAAAGACGAACGCGGCTCTCGTTATACATTTCTCAGGCTTTTCTTTCAGGTTTATTTCTGTTGCATCAAACCTAATATTTCAATCCTGCTCTCACCCGGTAACAATACGCTGCACCATTGCTGCAAGTTGTAGTTCTATAACCCAGTAGAATCGCCATTTCTTTCTTTTTAGAACGTCTAAGCAAGGGCGTTTAGTTATTAGCCAGCCAAACCACCCAGCCTCGACGTGGCAGAGATTGAGATGCTGAGATTTGCAGAGGATTTGTTGAAAGCAGGTAAACAGCTACCTACCAAGAGAGAATTTGTCTGGGTTCTCGAACCAGTAGTCTGTCTACCTTCCTGTTCCGTTGATTCTGTCTTTCTTCCTTTGCCCTTGAGCCAATTGACTACATTCTATAAATAGTTGTTCTCACACCAACTCGTTACCTTCAACTTCCTTCACAACGTTTCTTCCGTTGCATGAACGTAAATAATGGACCATAAGTTTGTTTCACATGGAATTTTATCTGGAGATAAATTTTCATCTGAAAACGAGTGCATCAGCAGACACCATTAATGAAGGCCATTAACATTACACAGAAGAACAGTATAGACTAAATTTAATACGCAGGAATAACTTGTAGTTTTTTTGTAATTATGGAAGAATCTTGACGTAATAACAACGTCATAGTTAATTATTTACATTCGATAAATGTTTTATCGAATTTTTTTTTATTTTTCTTCATGCACTAATGCATATTTAATTACATTTTTTTCTGTCATTTATTTTTATTTTTATAGGTTTTCTGTAGAATCTGTTAATGGTGAACCATCTGAAACTTGTAATTAAAAAATTAACTTTACATTGTATTTTATCTTAATTTTTTAAGCAGTCCTCCGAATTTATAGTTGAAAGTCGTTGCGAGACCAAAGAAAGCATCGCTGAATAAAACTTTAGAGCAGCCGACTTTAGAAGCAGACGATGGCAAAAGACAGAGACGGTCTGATATTCTACTGTGTTTCTTACTGCATAAACAAAAGCGACGTGTGAGATCAGAAACCTAAAGGATTTTAGTTCGACGGCGCACTTTTAAAGGTACGGCTATTGTCAACACGACTAAATTTTAACATTAAAAAGCTGTTAGAAAATACACTTAATGCCATAAGGGACTTTGTTGTCAGGCGGCGCGCTATCGTTATCGTGGACTTCACATGCGTTTTGTCAAAATACCTAATGTTGGTTAAATACCCACTACTGATAAAAACTTTGTAGAAAAATGTATATATATATATATAGAAAACTTATTCGTTGTGCGTCTTATCACAGTAATTAGCTGTGACTTGAGAAATTTAGTTATATTGGTGCTCTTGGCAAAGACATTCCATGTTTTTTTGCGATAAAAACACTGCTGACATTTAACTGAGTTATCAAGTTCATAGCGACATTTTATCATTGTAACAAGACGTCTAGAAGGACGATTACATAAAAAAAAATAATGTACACACTGACTTGTTTAGGTTATCTAGGTTTTCTTTATCTAAAAGATGCTGTTCATCTAATTCACTGTTTGTTTATGCTTCTTTTTTTTTGGAAACTGGCGAAATATTGAAAGGCCTTTTCATGGACCGTTTGCGAAAAATCATGTAATTCAAAACTTAAAACAAGTGATATTATAAGATTACACGTCAATTTTTTTCATCGCACACACACCAAAAAATACTTTCATTCTATTGGAGATTTTTCGTATTATTTAATTGCCAAGGCTTTCACAAATAAACAAGTCTTCAAGCTATTCACGAATAATTACCAAATTCTTGAAGCATGAAAAATTCTATAACACTTGTGTTAAAGAAAAGCAGCAAGAACTGCTGTTATCATAAAAATGAACACTGTTAAAATTTCGGATGAAGATTTATAATAGTTTAATGCGGGTAAAATAACCGAAAAGACCAGTTTTATATTTTAATAGAAGTCCTTTGTACTGTGTAGACTTTGCCGATATCTAAATTATCTATTGTGATATTCTTTATGTATAATGTGTTTAATAAATGAATGAAGGAGTGCCAACTTATGCTACTGATTAAAATGAGCCTTGCTTGAAAATTGGCTGAAAGCACTTTTCTCCAAAATATATGCGTCAGAAAGATGTGAAATGAATTGAAGACTAAGATCACCAGTATACATGAAGTACCAGATAGGATGACGATCTCTTTCTACATTTTTTACCAATGGTTTCGGCCGTTCGTTCTCAATTCGTCGACTTAGTGATATTAAAGCTGCAGAATCTGGTAGAGATTATCTTCAGCATTCCTTTTACACCTTCAGTGATAGTGACAGGACGTCCAAAACGATGGTGGGCAATTATCACAGTTTTTCACGATGGGTAAGGAGAATTATTTGAGGCACAACTCTCACGAGTAGCAGAATGTCGATGATAGAAGAGCATCGACTTCTGATAAATGGGGAAATATCCTGACAACCATTTTCTTTTTTTTGTGTGTGCCACAGTTTTCTTAGGAAAACGAGTCGGCTTATCTACAGCAGCCCATTTTATTGCGATGGCGATGATCATGTATCAAAATTAAGAATGATTTCACTTTTTGAATCTTCGAATTACTATGGCAGGGATGTGCATTTAATTATCTTGCATTACGTGAGAGGAATTTAAAGTGCTACCTATACACAAACCTGTACCGAGCATCAGGCTATTTTCTCGAATATACCAAAGAAAATCAAATTACGCCGTTGTCGAGAAGTTATCTAGATCGTTCATATTTTCTCTAAGCAAAAAGTGTCAGCTGCAGCCAACCTCCAGGATAAAGCTTACACGTGTGACAGGAGCTTTCCGTACTGTTCTATGCATGCATTGTAATTGTATGCCAACAAGTCATGTTTTCAATAAAGCGAGTTGCGTAACAGCTTCACAGTAAAAATGACCTTTGCGGAGTTTTTTTTTTTAATCTATAAATCAAAGTGGTCAACGAACAAAGAAACGTACAAACATTATCGCCTTGTCAATGAAAGAAGGATATAATAAAATACATATTTTATAAAGCTTATATAATAGAATTTAGTATAAATGCCTTAGCACGCAGCTAAATATGTGATTTGTATTAACACTAAAAATCACAATAAAAGAATAAAGAGGAACAGCTGACGTATTAAAAGGAATTTCTCATAGAATTACTGAAATAGAAAGATGGATTTACTGTGAGATTAAGTGATATAAAATCATGAAAGTTCAGCTGTCATAGTATTTGATTTCTATGT
The DNA here is from genome assembly GCA_018389105.1 of Nautilus pompilius. Taxonomy (NCBI): domain Eukaryota; kingdom Metazoa; phylum Mollusca; class Cephalopoda; order Nautilida; family Nautilidae; genus Nautilus; species Nautilus pompilius. Next base: position 76,783 of record JACATO010002743.1, on the reverse strand, counting down.
AAGAAATATGATATAAAATGGGAGATAACTCATATAACGTAATTTATTCGTGCAGAGTTGTTCGTCAGAGGAAATCATAAATTATAGTTAATTTTGTTGAGTCGAAAAATAATGGGATCATTTAATTTTATCTAACTACCGATGAAATATAAACACCTTAATTCACATAAAAATTATTAGTTTTGCAAAAGGCGTCCCCTAAGAGTATGCTTATAAATGAATTTGTATGCAAGAATTGAACTGCTAAGTAGTAATTAGCAGCCAATTTAATTTATATGATTAGTTTTCATATATTATTATTATTATTATTATTATTATTATTATTATTATTATTATTATTATTATTATTATTATTATTATTATTATTATTATTTGGATGTTGAATATCTTAATGCAATGATGCATTCATTTGAATTTGTAGCTGAGTTTTAAAAGTTTAATGTAATTCATATCAGACACGTGCAAAACGTTTAATTACAATTATAAGGTCTGTACGTAAAATTCTGTTGCAAATGTTTAGCTCTCTCTCTCTCTCTCTCACACACACACATATATATATGTAAAACATAGGTTCTTGTTTAAATAAGATAACTTCTTGCATATTCATCATAGTTTTACTAGAAGCATGAAAATACCACGTTTCAGATATCTGTCAGGAAGTTACCTCATACGTGTAGCACGCATCTGAAATTTTAATTTCTGAAAAGGTGAAAAGCCGTCTTTGGATTTAGAAACTAAAATTAAGTTTAAAAGTTGTTTAATTTCGGAAAAAAATTCACATATTTCAATAGAAAAATATTTAGCTTGAAGATATGCTTTAGTATTAGAGTCCTTTCCAATCTTTTGAGAGAGTTTAGTCTGTATGCTTAACAATGACAAGACAGATGAAGTGAAATAAATTGCATGCATTCATTTTTAATGTACTTTAATACATTTTTTTATCTTAGTTTTGTTTTAGTTCAATTAATCTAATAATTTAAATATATTCTATATGGTTTACACCTTCTGATTTGTGTTGTTTCTATACAAAATTAAATGAGTGTTCTAACGTCATTTATTCCGTTAGTTTATTGGTTATGCCACAATTCCCCCATCAGTTCTCCTGAATTCCATTTTCGTTCGTAACATCGGCATTGCCAGTTCGAACATCGTTTTAATCCCCTCCTTCATCGAGTTTTGTTCATTTTTCTACAGCCAATATTACTATTAAAATAATAAGATTATAAGTTGAAGGGAAAGAAAGTTTAAAACTTATGTAGAGGTCTTTTATCCATAAACATTTACATTTAGCGTATTTTAAATATATCTAAAGATCCAGCCTCTACAATTATATTGGCAATGCATTCCTTCCTAATATTTAATAGACTCTGATGTTTGTAAAAGCTAGCCGATCATCCCTTGTACACAGGTGTCAACTAAAGTGTTAAAAAAGAAAAAAATTGAGATATTAAACTGTTTTATCCCTAAGCTTTAATTCAGCCACTCAAAACGGTGACACATTAAACTGAGTGCATCAGTTGTTTGAGAGGTTCTTCATAAATACAATTTTGAGTAAAACATCTTTGTACCTTTTTTAAAGACTATATCCTTGACAGAATATGACTATCCGTTATACCTCAAAAAATTAGTCTAAGGAATGACCAACGACCTATAAATAGTTATAAATACTTCTGCGAATGATTACAAAGCATTTATGAACTAACTTACATACGTAACCATTACAATGCATTTATCTATTTATTTTATTTTTGCTTTGTATAGTACAAATGAATGTATCAGAATTCTTAGGCCTTTCTGTAGCCAGAAAATATTAGAATATACAACGACTGTATGCAATATTTATAGCAGCACATTTTTCGCCTCTGTTCATGTGGTTCTCGGTTCTATTGTTTATTGCTCCGATCGTGGAACAGGTGTCCACCAATCAGATCACTTTCTTTTGAAGTTGGTTTTACTAGGATGTAAAACCTCTGTGGGCGCGCGGTCCGCCCACCTTTGATTAGAAGGCGATTGTCTTTCTTCAGTCGTAAATTCCTGGCTCTCTTCTCTACTCGGACGCTGTCTCCCGTTGGCGAAATTCATAAAACCCAAGTATTTGAAGTCGGTACGATTTTTACAGGACCCCCGAATAACGGAGAGACCTGCGTCTTCCTTACACCATATACCACCAACGAACTGGAGAGACCGCACCGCTTTCACACCCTCTAATGGCCGACATCGAAAATATCGGGGTCCATTGGCGGCCTCTTTGATCTCCATTTTATGTGGTGGAAATTTTCGCCATAAACGAAGGACCACTTTACGTGGGCTAGTCTTTTCCCCGTGCGATGCGCAGGCGACAGGTGTTAAATAAACAATTGAATACGTTGTTTTGTTGTTGTTGTCTCTCTCTATCTCTAGAGGTGGAGGTCGGGTGGCTGAAAACGGACGCTACCGCATCGGCGCAATTCTCCAGCCGGTCGTAGCTTGGCTTGTGCGGTTCATGGTAGTTTCTCCTATTAAAAACCGCTTGTTTCTTCCGCGAAATGTGCGGATGAAAAACACCGATGACAAATCAAGCTTACTGCAATAAACAAAAAAAAAAAAAAAGAGAGAGAGAAAGAAGTAAACACAGCATTAGTTCAATTAAGGGAGTTCGCACCAGTGGTAATAATACTAGCAGCATTGTTTCGCGAACGAGGGAGGATCAGCCTACATACATGAGAAGTAGTCAAGATTAAATGAAATTCAGAAAATGCTCTCTCTCTCTCTCTCTCTCGCTCTCTCATCATCATCATCTCATCTCATCTCTCTCTCTCATCATCATCATCATTATCATCTCTCTCTCATCATCAGCATTATCATCATCATCTCTCTCATCATCCTCTCTCTCATCATCATCATCATTATCATCTCTCTCTCATCATCATCATTATCATCATCATCTCTCTCTCTCATCATCATTATCATCTCTCTCTCTCATCATCATCATTATCTCTCTCCTCTCATCATCATCATTATCTCATCATCTCTCTCTCTCGCATCATCATCATCATCTCTCTCATCATCATCATCATCATCTCTCTCTCTCTCATCATCATTATCATCATCATCTCTCTCTCTCATCATCATCATCATCTCTCTCTCATCATCATCATTATCATCTCTCTCTCTCATCATCATCATTATCATCTCTCTCATCATCATCATTATCATCATCATCTCTCTCTCTCATCATCATCATCATCTCTCTCATCATCATCAGCATCATCTCATCTCTCTCTCTCGCTCATCATCATCATCATCTCTCTCTCATCATCAGCATCATCATCATCTCTCTCTCTCTCATCATCATCATCATCTCTCTCTCTCTCTCTCTCTCTCTCTCTCTCTTACGCTTCCTTATATCACTGCCGCTCACTCTCACAGTTAAGCACCAGGGATTTTTTTTCTTTTTTGAACAACAAAAAAAAATCTTTAAATTATTCAAACAAGCTTCGTAAACCTTCAGTCGTTTAATACGATGAAAAAGACAGCAGATGAACGAATAGAATCGTTCTGCCATAACAGTAAACTAATTACGTATCGTCGTGGTTGTGGAGAGTAAATTACCCACGTTACATTTTCTCGTTCCGTTTGCATTAATATTTTATGAATTGTGTAAAAAAAAACAACATGAAATTATATTACATTACGCTTCCTTTTACACAATAAAGCGTAGGTGGTAAATATGTTTTTTTTTATTTTTATTTTTCGATATTTTCAGATAGAAGCGCTTCGGCATAAATCACTGATATCCACAGCATTCACGTTGTTCTTGTATAACGAATACGAAGATTGATGTTCTTAATCGCTTATTCTTTATCTGAATGATTTCGCAGAAATTTTCAACTTAGTATACCGTGAATACTTATTACGTGTACATACCTGCTCTATTGTGAGAATAAAAGAAATTTCGCAGCGATTCCAAAAGCTGATTTAGCAATTGTCATAAAAGTTTTTATTAAACAGTAAACCAATTTTTGGCGGTGATAACTGTGGGGGCACGAATAGAATGTCCTATATTTCGTGCATGCATACACTATTATTGCATACAGTTACATAAATAGATGATATTTAGAAAATCCATATATGTAAAAGTACTTTTTTTTTTCAAGTTTGCCACAAAAGAAATCTCTGATTTCAGGAATATGTTGGCTACAGTATACTAATGTTATAGTCGTGTAGCCTAAAATTAAAGTAAAACAAGAAAATTTAAGATATTCATATATATATATAATTTTAAAAATTGGTTTCGTTCCAGTTACTAGCGGATTGGCTACTGCAAGAACATCTACAGAAATTTGGCATAAGTAAAATGAACACACACCCCACCCGAGGCCAAAATAGGCCATTCTATTAGATGATAAGCACATGATTACAAGGATAGGTACAGGTCAGAAAATAGCCACAATCTACTGACAGCCATGCAACGAATGACAGGCTCACGGGAACTGATGGAGTTTGAGAGGGCCGTATAGATGGGGCAGTGTAATGTTGGTAGAAGCCAGCAGAAAATCTTCACGCAGGAGATACTCTGCTGTCGACTATTGGAAGAGAGCAATGTCCAATTCAAAACATGCGGTAAGGCAACAGTTTATGTGGACTCGGACGCTCAGAGCCTATGAAACGTAAATTTCATGCTGTGAAAGGAAAACTTCGAAAATCAAGTGCATGTGTGGCTGAAGATTTGCAGGTGTCCACGAGAACCATAAGATGGGTTGCAAAAGGAAGATCGGCAAGACGTAATTCAGTCTACCCCATCAGGAATTTTAGTTGTCGACTGCAACGGTCAACGCAGATGTGGTGGTGCTTTGTGCCTTTTGAAATATTCATCTTTCCACTTACGCAGTTCTTAAATAGTGGTGGCGTATAATTCTGGTGTTGTTCAGCACAGAAATTTTCACTGCATCATTTGCAAGTCATGAAAAGAATGTGGAGATCTGTTTGTCACGGCGTGGGGTACATTTTGGACAAAGGAACGGTGACAGTTATTGGTCTGCCAAAGAACTCTACTCTATATTCTTTGAGAGAAACTTCCGCGAACGCACGCTAAAGGTGGTCTATATAAAAAGGGCTGTATTTGTTATTAAAAAATTATGCTTATTTCACAACACAAGTACAAAGAAAAGATGGAAGTAGTCAAGGGGCATCATAACTTTCTCATGGTCTGGCCAATCACCAAACATAAAGGCTATTGAGCATTTGAGTGGCCGATCTGTTGTGAATGTGCCACCATAAAATAATTTCTAGGTCTCCATAATAAATATTCTGTACTAGAAATTAGATGCAATCTCAGACCACGATCTCTAATCTCTTCTACGAAATCTGCCAGCGCGTTGCTGTCTTACATAAGTCAAACGGTTGCTCACAAAGTATTCATCTTCCTCATATTTTCCAGTTTTTTGTATGGCTCTAAAATAGGCAGGTGATTGTTCAGACTTTGGTGTCAATCTCTGTACATACAATACTGCCTGTATATAAACGTTTTGCTTACTTAGCACTTCTCACAATATGGAGATATTTTTTGGCTGTAAATGTAGTCAATTAATTTTTCCATTTGACGACCATGCTCGCCATCTGATAATCTTGTGTTGGAGCATAAAAGAGTCGTTAATTTTTAATTTGCAATTAACTTAGAGTTGCAGAGAAGAAAAGCAAAACCTACCACACTATTGGTTTCAAGCGTTGGCCAGAGTTGTTAAAGGACAAATATTTCTCTTTTTTAATGTTAGAATCACAACTGAAGGGACTTCGTGATAAATTTTCATATAATTTTTCCGACGTTCACTGAATGTTTTTTGAAATAATGCATTTATGGATTTGATTTAGCGAAGATTTGTCACAAAAAAATATTTTAAATAATGCTTTGCATTAAAACACAAGCACACAAGATATCCTTAAAAATTGCGCGTAATGAATCTTTTAACTGGAGACTGTAAAACAAATAAAATGTATTGCAACTTCAGAGTTAAGAACACTGTCAAGTGTGAAGACAGTAACGGTTAGATGAAATGTCGATAATAGTATGTTAGCGAAACCGTCTGTAACAATTCTACCTTACAGATTCTTAGAATTTTCACTTAGTTCGCCTGCTGATTCATAACTGTTTGTATTGAACGTTTGCCAAATTTGAGTTTATGCAATGCTACCCTGAATTAAATTGATACATATTTGAGCAGATCACTTCGTGCACTACTATTATTTAACATTAACTACAATGCACACGAGTGTTTGGTTTGTACTGTAGAAACATACTAGGGAGAGAAACTAACGAAAGTATTAATTTCAGGACCGTTCAAAATCTCTGGTTGATTAATTCTCAGTGTTTGTTTAACTAAAAGTAAGCACTAGCGGTTTTAAATGCTTATATCGTAAAGTCCGTATTGGTAGAATGAACCGTCTACGGCAGGACGATAGTCAAGGAAAAGCATTTTTCGGTGCTACAGCTATTTACGATTTTATTTTAAAAATCCTTCATAAAGTACCTGTCTAAGAGCTTAATGAAACAGACTTTCGTTTAAACTATGTGATGGTAATGGAACAAGGTGATCAAGCAAAGAAGTCGATGGAACTTTCTATATAGTAGATTAATGAGAAAAGCACTACTTGCTTCAAACAACTTTTGAGTGCATGAATTAAAAAAGAAAATTCAAAATTTAAATCGACTGGTGATCGTCAATATTTGGAAAAAACGACCAGAGATTCATTGAAGATCTCCAATGCCTCTGCCCTAGATCAACTTGCATCGAGTCAAGATCATAATAAAACAATTATAAGCGCTTTTCTTGCACAATGCAAGAAAAAAGAGGAAAGAAACAAGAGAGTAAACAAATAATTGAGAATAAGCAAACAATACAAAGTAACAAATAATTGAGAATAAGCAAACAATACAAAGTAACAAATTGAAACATTTGAATTATGAAATTATCACCAGACTTTATTTCTTAAATGATCATATTATCACTGCGTACTCTACATCAATTAGGATTTTGACGTATCTGCTTTCCAATTAACATTTGGCCAAAGGTTTTACACCATTCTGAAGATAATAATAAAATCTATCTTCAAATCAGGTTCATAGCTTGATTCCGTGCCAGTACTTCTTATTGTCTCGTCCCACTTGATTTCATGATTTATAAGGTCTTTTCGGAAATCACGTATCTATTTTCCTTTATATTTCAGATTGTAGCATTTCACAATTTTGGTTACTTTCCTGATAATTCTTTTTTAAAAAAGAAGCGGTATGCACTTCAATATGTAACATTCTTATGCAAATTCAGTGGATTCAATTCGAATTTATCAAGCACAATTATAAAACTCTGGGGTTTCCAAAAGTTTACTCTGATTGTGGAAGCTCTACGTAAGTTTTAATTTGTAACCTTTTCCCCTTGTTAAAAATGACCAGAAAAAGATTTTAAAATTATATTTCATTAACTAAGTTTGTAATTATTGTTAGTCATTCTACTTATATTAAAACGCACAGTACGAAAGAAAGTTTGAAAATTACGAGTGTATGCGTGTGTTTTATTCTTGTTTATTATTTTTTTTTTTCAAAAGTTTAATTGTAATACGTACTTGTTCTCGTGCTTTACTGGATCTATTCTTTAGTCCTAAGGTGGATGTCAGAGTTTAACTGATGGAAAATGTGTTCCCAGGTGTATGTGATGGGAGCTCTGCTAGTTCGATGTTTCCAGGGATTTTTTGCCGGTGTTCTTTGACATCTTCTTGTTAACTAGTCCACGTGCTCCCATCACAACTGGAACCGCCGATGCCTTAATCTCCCACATTTTGGCCATTCCTATCTCGAGATTCCTATATTCTGGCATCTTTTCTGTTCCCTTAATGGATACGGATTTTTCTGACGAAGTTTCCACATCCGTCAGCAGGCATGTCTTCTGTTTTTTCCTGTCTTTGATCATGTGTGGTCAGTTCTCTTGCTTTCTTTGTCTCTATGCACTTGCAGGTGTCACAAAAGCGTAACTGCCTCGCTTTCTAGCTCCGTTTGCGGTGTATGTTCCAACCATTTCTCTGTGACTGACAGATAGTAGTCTTGGCAGGTTTTCCGGTGGATACATCATGGTACTCTGTTGTTTCTGTGTGTGTGCTCATTGTTGGCCAGAACAGGAAGTCCTAAAATAAGGGGAACTGCTATTGTCTCTTCATACTCATTGCATATTCTACGTTTTGGATCTGTCATTTATTATTATTAATAATAACAATAATTACTGTTTTTCATTGTTGTATATTTTTAAAAAAATCGTCACTTGAAATGTTTGTTTTTTTTTTTTTATTACCTGGCAAAGTTAAGTGACGAGAACATTAACGGAGTTATTATTGATCAATATCATATCATTTACCCTTTGTAATAGTACCGTCAAACTAATTTTATAATAACATTTTAACTGAGTTTGTCTTATTTTTAAATTTAACATGGCTGTCTCAAAAGATTAAAGATTATGTCAAAGCAAACCATTATCCTTTGAGGGGGGGAAGGGGTCAAATACCAATATTAATTCTAAAAGGATGACTAAACAAACCCAAAAATGAACGCACGTGTAAAAGGAAAATAGAAAAAAAAAGTAAATTTAATGAAATGCTACTTTTTGTTGTTGTTTTTTTTTGGCATTGTTTAAAAATTAACGATCTTGGTTGACAAGCAGCGACAAAATAAAAGATTTACATATTGCGGAACTTTGCATTTTCACTCTTCGCTTTCAGAAAACAGAGGAGGAAAAATACGCGCTGTCGCTCTCAAGGCGATTTTCCTGGGTCTCGATGCGCAACGTTTTATAAGAAGGTTGTGGGGGGGGAACCGTCGGCCCGGCTGTCGCTGGTGCTCCCACCTACCACCCTGCCGCGGCCGGCCGTAAGATGGCTTCGGCTTAAAGTGGAATTAGCGGGTGGCGCTGAACCGGTGAAAATCCGGGGGTCTCTGACATTTTAGCCGTGGAAGTGAATCTTTCCAAAAGGCGCATTAACCGAGATAATCAGGCGAGAAATTAAATAAAAATGAAAAAAAAAAAAACAGAAGAAGGAAGCAAGAGAGACAATAAGGCCGGAGAGGATCTGGTGATAGCAGCTTCCCTCGCTTACCCCCTCGAACAGAAGGATTTCTTTCTCCTTTTATTTTATTTTTTTTTTTTAAACGGAAATTGCATTTATCTGCTCCCGTGACGGGTAGGTAATTTCCTACAGAAGACAGATTATAATGGGGAAAAGAAACAGGAAGTGCTTTAAAAAGGATTTGCGATCTAATCGACGTTGGTCAGTCGGTCGGTCGGCTTGAGCGGACAGCGGGAAGATGCGCGTACGTACCAGATGTCTCCGGAGACAACAATAACAAGCCCAATTTGGCACCCCTCCCGCCTCATCTTTCTGTCACGTGGGATGCGTGCACGCGTTGCCATGGTAGTTAGTAGGAGGATGGGTGGCTGGCGCGACCACCGAGACCCTGCCCCCTCCGTGATTAATTTCGGGGGGGGAGAGAGAGAGAGAGAGAGACACGCAGGAGGCGAGCACTTGCGAACATTTTTTGCCACACACAGATAGTTAATAAAACAAAACCTGGCGGGCGGACGCGAAGGCCGGTAAATAATTGATCAGATCAACCCTGTGACGAATAATACTCTGTGCGATAACACTAATATCCTGCGAGTTATTAACTTTCCCCGGGCCTGATTTGAAGCGGGAAGGCGTAATGACAGCGACCGTTCGCACAACGATGTAACGTTTCCGTCCCGCACCGGTCCCACTGAAAGCCTTGTTTTGCTTCTAATGAAAATTCCGTCGGCTTTCTTCTGATCCATTATCTTTTTGCCATTAATTTGATTTCAGTTTGGTTTCAGTGTCCATATACAGAGAAGAGACGCAATAAAAACACATTTAAGATCATTTAAAGTTTGATATATGACCGTGTGAATATTGCACCAATAAACATGTGGACAGTGATTACCGACAGAAATCTATCGCCCGTCATCCCTGCTGCTCTTGGTAACGTTACCTAAACGTGTCTTTCATTTTAAGAAGAGCCGCACAAACATTATAATAATAATAATAATAATAATAATAATAATAATATAATAATAATAATTAATAAAATAATAATAATGCTTTACGGGTTCACTATTAGTAGTATTGTAGCAGTGAGAATCTTGAAAACTAAAATAATTAATGCATTTTTCTTTGCTGCCTACCTTACCTTACCTTACTTAATTTATTATTATTAGTTACGTATTCGTATAAAATATGTTTACGCTTTGCGAACGTAAAAAGAAGAAAGTTACCAAGTCAAAGATGAATAAGATAACACTAGAGCAAAAATGTATGCGCAGATAGCCAGACTTTGCTTAAAGTATCCTCTAGTCTCGGTTAATTTAGCTATCTCTCCACGCTTCACTCTCGAAGTCACGTGTCTGTTGTGGAGACCAGAAGCCGAGATTCCACACGACGAAGCTGTACTTGTGCCAAGTAGCTTTCACTGCATTCGTTGATACGCTGGCTTTACGGTACACAAACAAACCTCGGCCGGTTCCTACAACTGGCTTTGGTCTGAAAATATTAGATTACTCAGCACATAACCAACACAGTTTGTTTTATCAGGTGCTTGCTTGTATTATATTTTTTCCACAACTTTCTTGTTCCTGCATCTTTCTACTTCTCTTTTAGTTTCTTTCTTTAATTTTTATCACCTACGATCTTTTATTTTTCCAGCGCTTTCTCCATTACTAGCGTTCCCTTTATCACCCATCACTTACGTAATATGTATAATTTTTATCGCCCGAGCATTATGCAGCATTTATCCCTTTGCGCCCTTACCGTTTGTTATTTGCGTGGGTGTGAAAGGCACCGTCTTCCCGGTGGCCCGAAAACTGGTGCGTAAATTCTGCGTTGATGTGGAGTAGCCGGCCACCCAACTTCTCTCTCCTCCGCCCCCCAACGAAGGAAGGAGAGGTGAAACTCACCCACTTAACCGTCTCAGAAACAGAATTTTCTCTCCGTGAAGTTTCTACTGAACTAACAGTCTCCTGTCGTCCGGACTTCTTGTAATACCTTCCCGAATGAAAAAGCCGGCTTCCACAGAACAAAAGGGGGAGCTAGCTGTTCTTTGCAATCAATTTCTGCCAGAAACCCCGACAAGAGAAGTCTCAGGTGCAATAAAATCACAAGAACTAGAAAAGATCGGTTCGTCGGTCTCCAACGTATCGGCGACCAACGGGTTTTTATTTGCGCTTGCTTAAACGGCAAGGCAGGCAGACCATTAACCAGCCGACGGCCCGAAAAGATGCCGAGCCAATGGTACCTAGAATATTTGTTTGTTTGTTTGTTTTTTATAAAACAAACAGCGTGCTTTACCCGGATATGGTTAACGAAAGACCGATGCCGCGCTGGAGTGGATTTTTCTCCCGTCTTCTGAGATGTGGCGAACTTCCAGATATCTTTTGCTGGACGAGAAATACTAAAAAGTTTCAGCAGAATATTTTGGTGGGGGGGAGCGTGGAACCGAACACGAGAGAGGCTGTGTAGATCGTGGAGTTAGATCCCACGCTTACGGTACCTTCGGTCAGAGTATCGCGTCATCCGTGTAATCGCAAAGGAAATGTTTTAGATAAAATTTTTCAGTTTTTATTTTTCTTCTTTTTTTTTAAAAAAAAAAAAAAAAATTGCCTGTGTGCCGGAGTTGTGTACGCTTGGCACAGTCGCGTGAACTTGCGCGCGCGTGCCGCTCAGAAAAAAGGCGGAGGAACCGGATAGATAGGCAAAGCCAGTCCTGTTTGAAGCCGAGCTTAGCCTGCCCTCTTAGACAAGCTGGCGTCTCTCTAACTATTGTCAGATAACAGTTTCCGTACCAGTCGGTCTCTGTCTCTCTGTGTGTGTGTGTGTGTGTCTTAGATCAAAATAAGAGCGAAATTCCCAGACCTAGCCCTTTCTTCTCTGGCGCTTAAACACAACCAGCTGATCCCATGATCACAGTCAGAAAATGATCGAGCACTCTTGACAGATCTCAGATCATACACGCACTGATCAAAACAGTGTTGGGTTATTTTTCTGTATCAGACATCTCGTACGAATATCTAAGTTGCCTTGGCCATTGCAGGAGGTGTCGTCAACCATGATTTTGGTCATGCGACTGTTCTATTATTTCAAGTGCTGAGTGCGGTCTCTCTGCATCTCATCACTGTCATGTGATTTAAAATTTGTAGAACAATAGTTAAATTGGGTGTAAAATCTAATTTCGAACTTAATGAAGTTACTGAACCTTATGATAGTTCGACAACGACTTACAGATGAGCAGCGATATCTATCATAGTTAGATTACTGGCTTGAAGAAGACAGATTTGGCTGCTGAGCTTGGTGCAACAATATGTTATTACTCGACTTTGGCAGAGGTACAGAGAGTCATTTCAATTCATAAAAGATCTGACAGAGGGTGCCACAGCACTACTGACTGCCATGATAACCCTTACATCATTTCTCCGGCAAGGGACGTTTCATCAAGAACGAATTTTGGCAAATTGTTGGCGCTCGATTTTGCAAGCAGACTTTCAAAAATTGACCGCACTTTGCCAATCCACATGCTGGACGTCCAGTATTTCATACACACCTGACAATATAATGCGGTAGGGAAAGATTGGAGTGGACTAAAACTCATTTGTGCTGAACTTTGTCAAAATAGAGCTGAATTCTTTTTTCTAAGTGCCAATTTAAACGACTTTTCTGACGGTGTTCTTGTCTGGAATGCTGCGTTACGTCACCACAAAATGAATGGTTCTTGTTAGACCTGTTAGAAGTCAGCGTTGCTTTGGTAATGTCGTTAGACCTGTTGCATAAAGTAGTGATAATCATTTCACCTTCAAGTATAACAATGCATGAACTTATCGTACAGGAACAGTTGTCAACCACCTTTAAGAAGAAAATATCTAACGCTTTCCACGGTCTGCTCGTTCTCCTGATCTTAGACCCCATAGAACACGTATAGATTGAGCTCTCTGTGCGTAATGAACAGCGATCACGTGCTTCTGGATCATTCCGGAACTGCGCCAAAACTTTCACAGAAGAATGGAAAGCACTTCCGTAAGAATAATTCAGACTGGTATAGTAAACAGAATGAGGCGGGGGTGTGGTACCGTAGTTTCAGCTAGAGGGGATAATACACTCCGCCAGAGGTACATGACCTTAGTATGTCCAGGTAATGACAATTCAATGTCGTCATTGTGTGACTAAATTCATTAAACGATGTCCAGATATTGCACAAAATGAGCTCTATACGTCAAAATCTACGGTCAGTTTAGATTTGCGTGCAAATGTTTTATCCTGAATAAATTCGTATAATTTATATCACAATATCCGTATATTTAGTTGATCAGTTACGTAAATTGTTAGGCTTTAGAATTTCTAGAAGTTAATTTATTATTCAGATATCTTCATTTACGAAAAGCCGTTTTATTTCCCCTAATTATAATAAAACGCACCTGCTGTGTGTTCCAAGAGAGACAGAAGATTTAAAATTCTAAACAGACGGGATATCGACATGTTAACATCTATGACTTTTTAGGCCAGATCGACAAGACTTCTTCCGTGTGAAGCCACCAGATTCCCGAGTTTGGTAAATTCGCAAGTCATTTCGACATAAAATTTATTTTAAAAATTAACCAAATTTTTTTTAAAATGTTCAGTCTAAAACTAGCAAACTTTTAAGAATTAGATAATGAAGACTCCAAAGAATTTGCTGTGGACACCTATAAAATTCGGTATATAAAAATTTAAAATTGACGAGCATTCAGTAAAAATATATAATCTACGAGATAAAAACTCTTTTACCTTCCTAGCATAAACTCTATCGTTCGATTATACAGCTTTTAAAGGGACTTTGCGTTAAATGTTTTATTTCTCCTTTTACCTGTTAACTCTTTTCAGTTTAGAAATATAAAATACTGGTATTTTATATTATTTTTGTCAGATGTTGTCTCTTCTTATATTTAACAAAATTCATATAATAAAATTGTGGTATTTTTTCTCAGCGCGATTTAATTTTGAGTCAACCAGCGTGATTAGGCATTCCGTCTGTAAAATATAAGTTAAACATCAGGAATGCACTATGTATACGTGCTGTATATACATGTTGAGAGATCAGTTTATTCGATAAATGTTATTAAGTAGAAATTAGATAACCGTCATATGTTTAGTATGCAATATCTTCCTTGTTTCAGCGCGTACGTTAATCCAAAGGCATGAAAGTGTGTGATGTTCGGCATGTTAAAATCTCAGGTGAACGGACAATTAAAAACAAGGTCAGGTATTCGTTGTTTAGTTCTTACTTTGCAAATGGTTTTTATCCCACTTTCAGTTTATGTCTTAGGAGATAGCTTTAAATTAAAAGCCCCATTTTCGATTTTTATCCAGTTCTAGCAAGGTTGGAGTTACAGGCGCTAAACCACCATTTGATGTTAGGATTACGCTGCAATCAAGTACGACATCAAAGTGAGCGAACAAGCTTCACCGGATCTCTCTTTCATAAGTTTGCCTTTTCTTTTTCCACTTTTACAATATTTTATCTCCGATGGCTGCACGTGATTAAAGAAACAATTTCCCTTAACCGACTTTTCTCAAATGGGTTAATAAGTTTCGTTTAATGAATGAAAGATCTCCACGTCGGATATTTTATTCTTGTCGAAATATACTGAAGGGCATTTAAAAATGCGCCACGGACGTTTTTCAGTGGAGGTTACTTTAAAATGCAGCGAACCAATTATGTAAGTCGTTTAGCAACAGTGGTATGGCGCAAAGAGAGATGTCATCTCATAAAATTTTGTCTTGGTCGTGTTGAAGCTACCTGGGGTTACTGCACAAAAACGAAGTGCGGCAACGTATGCCCTCCGTCAGCCACGCTACACTGACCTTAAGAGGTTTTAGATGAAAACCTGTGCTATCCTCTATCACTCCTGATGAATTGCAGCCTCCACTTGGATAATTGCTTTGCACTGAACGACGATAGCAACATTGTGTGGTAATCTCATCTCACAGATGTTCAATTGGCGTAAGATCAGTGGGCAAGAGAAACCACAGAAGCACAGAGGATGGCATGTTGCTTGAGGTGGTGCTGACCTACTGCAGTAGCATAAAGATTTAGCATTGTCTTGATAAAATTGTGAAGTTAATGATGATGTCCAAAGAAAGGAAACGTGCGTCCAAGACATCATTCGGATACGTATGCCCACTCGCATCTAAAGACATGAAGCGGGGTCCTGTAGTGAAAACAAATTTCACCCAAAATGATAATGTATTAGCCCTCATTAGTCAGATTGCATAGCACGCACTTTGTGATACTGTTCATCTTAATAACTCTACACTCTCATTTGTTCATCAGCATAATTCAGGTAAAACCTCGATTCACCTGAGAAATGTGCATCTTGCCAAAGTTGTTTGATCCATTGTCTGCAGTTGTTGGCATATTTTGAGTCGCAGTTAATTTCGCTAAATAACTATTGCACCGATTTATGAATGTCTTATTTTAAGTCTAACAGCACGTAAACGTCGCTTGATTGTCATACCACTCTCCTTCACCATTTGATCTTTTCTAGAAGTCGCTCCCACGACACAAGGCTAACCCTGATTTTGGTCGATCTTTGGTGATGCCTCTTCTACAATCGTTGTTTGAACCTCGTGTTGACAGTTCATTTGTTTGCAGCAGATCTGGTTGTCACAGCGGCTTGAATCAAGCCTACTTGGCTTCCCTACTGAAATTCGGCATGGTAAAGTCATGTTCAGTCGCGTGTTTCGCTATGCGAATAAGGGGTATCAACCTCTATATTGCCCAGGGCTGGATTTTTATTTCGAGTTACAGCGTCTGGTATATGCTGCACGTGCAACTTTTGGTTAATTGCATAAATGATTTTTAGTAAGAGTATCGACGGACCGTGACAGTTAATTGCACGGCAGTATGTTTATCTGTTTCTTTAACCATTTAAAGATGTCACCTTTCGAACTAAATAAATGTATGAATGCCAAAAAGTTTAAACTTTGGATTGCTGTGTTTATGATATGCATTCAGAATAATTTGTTTCAATAAATAGATGATTATAAAAAGATTATTTTCGATTTATTGTACATCAGACTGAATAACAGTAGATGTGGAAAAAAACAAACACGAGGATGATTGTCAAAGGAAAACAACTGTTGGAACACTTTAAAACGCACAGCAAGTTTTACAGTTAGCGCGATTGCAATGAATAAATTCTTATGAAATATCCGTATCTCGATTATAACTCGTTACAAATGGTGACTTGGTTCATTTGAATTCTCTTTTGTTGTTCATATGTTTGCTAAACGAACGGCATCACATTAAGCACAGTAAGACATCTATAAATAAACGTTTCACACCTTCATCACTACAGGTTTACGATAAGCAGCAGTGTGTACAATAGCATGGACCTTAAGCAGTGCATCCTGGTTTTGTGACTGTTATTTTTATCCAGATTCCATCATTGAATGCATACTAGAAAGGTTCTGATGGTTAAAAGTGCTAACTGCTATCTTTTTATCGCTAAATATATTCACTGTGTAAAATTTCAAATCTTGAGAAGCCTAACTTTCGGAACGTTATCAGAACATTGGTGCCTGCTTCTCCGTGCAGACAGAATACATAGATGACAGGAAAATACTAACAACCGATTCTAGAAAGACTGCGGACAAACCAAGATGGCAAGTCGTGTTAAGAGGGGAGGGAATTTGTACATACTGGTCAAAAACAACAGGTCGTATTAACAAGTATTCCAGGTAATATTTCGCAAAGCTAAAAAGAAAACAGTGGTCGGTTGGTTGACAGGTTTCAGACCAGAACATTTTCCCAAATCAGTAAAAGTGTTGTTTGAAGTCCTCAAATTATTCCGAAAGCATGAGTGAAAATGCCGGAGGATGCAAAATAGTGAAAAATGACGGAGCCAAGTAATACTTTGGTACGCGGTGACCGTATGAACTATCCAATTTAGTGAAGATATAGTCCAAAGGGGGGGGACAACGCAAAACTTAAATTCTGGATTGGCTATTAGCCTTTACGTCATGCTACGTGCTCTTTCTAGAGTTTTTGAATAGATGTGCCGACGTTCTATTAGGCATTTAGTCTGCGGAGTCAAGAGACTAACGCCTGGAATGCTAAAAAGATTAAAGATTAGTACATAACTGTACAATGTAAGATTGACCGGAAACCTTACGTAATTAACGACTGTACAATGTAAGATTGACCGGAAACCTTACGTAATTAACGAAATCATATTTCCTGTCTCTTTGCTGTATTTTCTAACAATCGTGAGGCAATCGTTCATAGCAGATACCTTTTTATGTGGCTGCACCTATCACGTATGGACTTAATAAAACTCAGTACGCCTTACACTACCTATGCATAGCAAATTACTTTTTTTCCTCCTTTAAAAGGTTTACGTTTACAAATCTTCTGTAGCTTTATTATATTATAAAAAAATAATCTTAGTGCTTACTCTAACTTTAAAAAATCGTGAATGACATCACCTATGGTTTAATTTGCTAATTCTATAATGCGCTGTGGTTGAGATGCATTGTGTATACAAGAAAACAAAAATTTACTACAATCTGAGAATAGACGATAAATCATACTCGAAAAAGTTTACGACAGTTATATCATGTATTTTTAAATTTAAAAAAAAAAAATAATAAAAACTTCGAAATTATTCCAATAATGTTTGTGTATTGAATAACAAAATATTTGCATAAATGTTCACGGAGTTTCGAAAAGAAATTACAATCTCTTCTATTTATTTGTTTAATCTGTATGAATATTCATCAAATGATAATTCTTGATATAAAATCATTTTCGCTTTAAGTAAAGAGTTTTAATGGTAGAAATTTATTCAGAAATAAAATTTGCTTGGCAAAGGGGTGAACGTATCCTGGGTGCGAAGTTTGTCTCATGACACCGGCTGCCCAGAGAAGCAGTTTTATCCCAGATTTACCTGCGGTAATCACAGTCAATAAAGGCAAGCTGCGCGAGTGCTTAATCTCTATTTCCATAAGGCTAGAAAGCAGGCAAACGCGTCGCGAGACGGAGATTTTGCCAGACAAGGTGGAGTCTTTGCTAGCAGAGTCAGGTGGCTTTTATAGAGGTGAGATCCGGTCAGAGTGGCTCTACTGCGTTGATTGGCTGGGGGGGTCCATTCGTTCGCTCTCCCCTCGCCTGCCCCTGTGTGTAGTTCCTCCATATAGGTGAGAAAGCAATGACTTGGCGCAAAAACTACCCGTCATCCTCTTGGCGAACTGTCAGAGCACCGACAGTCCCAACTAGAGTGAGCCGATTTGTATCAGCTATCAATAACTAACCAGATCACACAATAAGGGAGGAGGTACGTTAAATGATTTGGGGATCCTAAAATGACCCAGCGAGAGGTGCTGAGTTTGCTATTAAAGATGCCCATTACGTTTTTTTTTCTTTTTTTTTTTTGGAAGTTTTTGTGTTCATTAACTATTTGCCATCGCATTAAAAGATAAAATCTGGGATTAAAATTCTTAAGTTAAGATTCTTAACTTCAAAATAATAATGACCAAGAGGTTTGGTGAATCACTTTAACTTTCAAAATGAATCAATCCGCAACTCACTTCAACAACTTGAGAGAAAAAGACGAGTTACCATAATAAGTTTGCATTATAAAAGCAATACCCATCTGTTTTAATTAAATCCATAAACACGCGGACAGGATGGAATAATTCGGAGCAAAGTTACACCGAGAGAGAGAGAGAGAGAGAGAGCTATGACTGCTCATAAAATATTTGGCGTCTTATACACAAGCAGGCTTCGTACTAAAACCCTGTGAAGATCGACGCTAATTCTTAGCTTTTGCCTATTCTCTGCTGAAATTAATTTGCAATTAGTGGAGCAACAACCTTTCCAGGTTGTCCTTTTCGTTTTAATATATTCATTTGTGTGTGTGACCGCCTAAATATGCACACATCGAACGCTACAGAACTGCTTAATTAAGGCGTAAAGAATAATGAAAGAAAAGTTAATCCAGTTTCCCTTAATGAATTTCGCACGACAAACATCATTCATCACAATGTACCATTTGTCAGAAACGCTGGTAAAAATCACGAGAGCATCTACTCTAGGTCATAAATTGAGAACGTTTTCTCCTTTTAAATGGACGATTGCATATTTATCTATGAAACTCTCGCACTAGAAGAACTATTTCGAGTAGTTCCGGTCGCTTCATTGCCACGATATAGATTTGGTAGGAATTTTATTGGAGTTTCATTCTGAAGTTAAATTGCTAGTGTTCTTTGCTGCAATTATCTTTACCACGATACGTATGTAAAACCATGAATCAAAATGCTGGAAGTGGGTCTCAGGATAACAAAAATCTGTAAACTTTCAGTCGGTTTTATCTGCTTAATTTTATACTGTATTGTTTTCTGGATTTTAGGCTTTGGAGGAGCGAGACTTATTGAATCTCGCGCATAATTTAGACACCCAAACGAGTTATCAATAATAAAAAAAGATGGACTCATTGAAGCTCCTGTCGAGATGAGAGAGAATTTTGAATTTCCATTCTAAAATAGCATAGTGCTAAATGAAAACAACAGCAAAAACTCGTGCAAAGTGGTAAATAAATGTTCGACTTAATACGGAGGATATAATTGTCATAGTTTTGCTTATCAGTAACGCGATTTTGGCATGCTACTCGTTTTTCTAGAGTAAGCTTCACCATCTTTAGTGCTAGTTATCAACTTTCACATCGCTGCTAAGGCGGCCTTTCCATATACAGTCAAGCACACGATTCGTTAGGTCTTTAGACGGTCTTTTACAGTTCAATAAATCTGTAATGTAAAGTAGCTGTCTTGCGCTTAAAATGCAATATTTACTCTGGTGGCCTTAAATGTGGACTCACCAATAAATTAATCGATCAGACCTAGCCCAGATGACAAAATTCTTGCCTCATAAATTCGAAGTAAACCTTTATATGAATGGCTTTATGACAGTCATACAGTAATACATGCTAATTAATGAACTTTTAGAAATTGTTTTGCGATATGTCACTGACGAAGACGGTACTAGATTAGAGTTATGCCCAATCTTAGTTGTAACCTGTACTGTGATATTTTGGAAAAAAATAGTAGTTAGTAGTTGCGCAACTCTAGTACATCGTTAAAGATTTTAATTAACCCACTGATTTAAAAAAAAAATGCTACAGTAGCATACAAACTCGGTAAATTAAAGAAGAATGTGAATCTAGAATAAAATAATTTACATTTTTTTTTTTTTTAAAGAAGTATAAAGTAGTTTAGACTCTTTATCATTCGGGAATAAAAAAATATGTATTATACGACTGTCAGTGCTATCTTTCGCGGTAAACCTGCAAACGATTAATCTGTTGGAGGCATCGGTCTCCAGAGAAAAGTGTCGGTTTGTTTTGTTGTTGTTTTTTTAATTCTAAATCCCTACTGGAGATGGTCCAAGTGGACACAAGAGTAACTTCGTCCGTCCGGCGTCGGCCGTTCGTTACATTTCATTTGCTGTTTGTTCGTCGCGATACCTTTCAGACAGACGGCTACAGACTGCATCCCCGAAGACTTGCGGCGCCCCTGCAACATTTCACCATCGGTTCGAGAACACCCGGTGAACACGTTAGTCAGCGAGAGGCTACGGTCGTCTGTCGAGCTAACAATGGCCCACGGTCCAGTCGCTGTTTCCGTCGCTTTGTCCTCGCGAGAATGCGCGAGCAGAAATATAGGTCAAGGGGGTTTAAAAAATAACAATAGACAGCCTCGTGACGCGGTCGTGTACCCAACCCCGCCGCAGCAATTTGCCTGCCTGGCGAGCAGAAAAACCTTTTCGTGATGCACCTTCCGGTTTTTTTTTTGTCTCATGACGAAAAGAGTTCGCCTTACCAGTCCGTTCCAACGAGAAAGAAAAAAGGGGCGCCTTTGCTGCTCAGGCCAAGCGGATAGCCCACGGCTATGGGAGAGAAAGACAGAGAGAGAGAGCAGAAGACCACATCTGAAACACGCCCTTGACCGCCCCGGCATGCACTGCGCAACGGCGAGCGTCGATTACTTCCGGTATGAGACTGCGAAAGTCTATCACCGTTTCGACTAAGGGGGTCAAAAGAAGTCTCCGATTCTTACCTAGCAAGGTATTGTGTATTTAGCTTTGCCGTTTCGAATCACCGTCTTGCTGCAGTATAAAAGCATCATCTATCAGACAGTGTCCTAAAGGAATTGCATGGCGTTACAGATTATTGTGAACATCTTTCTTTTGCGAGAATCCCATTAATTTTGGTTGAGTCACTGGTCGAACAATGAGCAAATCGGCCCTGTGATTTTACATCTCCACCGCTATGCTCAGCTGTATAGCGTGCACTTTTATCCTAACACAGTGTCAGTAAGAACCAAATATTTCAGACACGCTTTTCTCCGATCACAATATCGCTACAATGAAACCAACCATACATAACTATAACACACTGGAAAAACGAATATCAAATGATGGTTGAAAAATAATATGGTAACTATATCAAACACAAAAACAATTTTGATCCTTTTGTAAATTTATTAAAATTGAAAAAAGGAAGTTAAACTCTTTCATGCTCACACGGCGTGCATCATCACCCTGACTCACTGATGAAGAGTAATGCAATGTAAATATAGAGCGCGGCTAAGGCTTTGCCTTTTACAGCTGCAACCGTATTCTTTTTAAATATCTCAGCGTAGGTTTTACTCGGATGTTTTCCTTCATCCACCCTCACTCCTGCTTATTTTCTTCAGTTGTAGTCAGGTCGGAGAAAGTCGGATGGCTTCGGAAACGGCTATGTTGGCCATCGATTTCCGTCCGGTGTGCTGCAACACGTAGCCTATCACAGTCTGGCGATCGATCCCTCACTCTTAACTGTATAATCTAGTAGCAGGTTCAACCTGTCAGGTGCCATAGAAAGGCTTCCCCACGCTTCCTTGATGGCCTCTAGACGGCAACAGCTTGTTTGCTGAAACATTCAACCCCCCGTGCCGATATATAAAGATGACAAATTTTTTTTTTTTTAAGTTTGTCAAAAACAGCCATTTTTTTTATTATTGGTCACTAATCTACAAAATTTTGCTTGCCTTTCCTTCCTTTTTCCGTTTTTCTTCCTTTCATTTTAAATATAGTGAACGAATATATCAGTGATGATGATTTATTTATCAATGTAACAGCAACGCGTTATACGAGAACACAGCGGAAGTGTTTTGAATGCAACGTCAGTTTATTATTAAATCTAAATAAATTATTACCCGAATCTCTAATCCCTCTTCGTATGAAATTAGTGCACATGTGACTATCTGTCTGTATCTATTCGTCGTACTTATACCCGTTGGTTCATGTCTTTCATCTTGACATCCATAAGTAATTTAATTCTCCTCTCCTCTCTCTCTCTCCATCTCTCTCTCTCTCAATCCCCGCCTCAGCTCCCTCCTCTCCTCCTCTCCTCCGTTCTCTCCCCTCTCCTTCCTCTCTCTCTCTCTCCTCTCTCTCTCTCTCTCGTCTCTCTCTCTCCATCTCTCTGCCTCTCCTCCTCTCTCTCTCTCTGTTTTCTCCTCTCTCTCTCTGTCTGTCTCTCTGGCTCTCGCTCTCTCTCATCCCATCTCTCTCTCCTCTCCTCCTCTCTCCCCCTATCTCGCCATATCTCTCTCTCTCCATCTCCTCTCCCTCTCCTCTCCTCCCCTATCTCTCCATATCTCTCTCTCTCTCCCTCTCCTCTCCCCCCTATATCTCCATCTCTCTCTCTCCCCCCCATATCTCTCCATCTCTCTCTCCTCCCCCCCTCTCTCTTTCTCTCGTTTAAGAGTAAATTATCGAATTAATTAAACGCACATTACGGTCGTTTCTCTTAATGTTAGTGTTCCTAAGCATGTGGCGTTAATTATCTTCCATTTATTTGTACATTTTCTCCTTTTATTTTTGTGTTTACCAGTATTCTTTGTCTTCTTCTTCACTACTGATATTATAATACTGCGTGTTTATAATAATTTTAGAGACATTTTCTTTATCAATTTTTGTGCTGGTCTATAATTTATGACACGAGAAGGAAAAATTATTAGAATGAATAAAATTACTCTTTTTTTTTTCCCTTCCTTTTTCTTTGCTATATTTGTGAACTCTACACACGTTTGATGCTGTTAGCAACATTTAAAAGTCGATTTAGTTAATTAATTTCAACTTGAAATGTTTCAAACGATTATCTGGCGTTCGGGAGGCGGCGGATACAAAAATATAGCAAACAGAGCAAAGAAAATCGCTTATACTGTCGGCATCGCAAAGCCAGTACCATGCAAAAGCAACACAAAGCCTGTGGGCGGGAGTTGGAGGGAGGAAGGGGAGAGGGTAGTTGGGAAGACGACACCCTGAATAGACTGGAAATACGGGTAGAGCTTGGCCAATCCAGACGGACTTGGTCTGTTCCATCAGCAATTTTGGTCATGGGCTGTGGTCTAAGGTAGGATTAGTGTACAGTCAGTTGTATAGAATTTCAATGAGAAAATATAATTTAATGTGTTGGCAAAATCCTACTTGCGGTGTAAGCGGGAATGACTGTAGAACGTGTGTCGGGGACTGCTTATGTTTCGAAAAAGGTTTAAAATTATATATATATATATATATATATCAGAACAAATTTAAAACCTGTCAATTACAGTTATCCGTTCATTTTCATTATTACTACTAATTCCTGTATACTACTGATTACTGGTGGGGTGTATGTGCGGGTCTCACTACATTCAAGTTGAAACAGTATTGTGTGCATGCATTAATATTAATGCGAAATATATGTGCATTAATGGACTGACTTATTTTAGATTTCTGATATTCAGATACAAAAGTAAATTCAATTTGGTCCGTGTAAGTCAGGGGGAAAAAAAATTGCTGTAGAAGACCCCCCCAGTTTCTCTCAACGCTAAAAACTGAGGTGGAAAAAAAATTTTATTTTTTAAAAAAAAAAGAGAGAGATATGAATGGTTGTAGCTTTTAAAAAGGAAGTCAGGGGAATCTGCCCTGTAACAAGGTTAATTTATTATTTTACAGGAAATGTTTTAGAATTAACGGACAACTCTTTATGCGATTCTTACATTTGAAATAAATGCACTCGAGATGCTTGTAATGGGTTCTCAACTACGCCATCCTTTTAATACTAGCTAGTGGAAATGTTCGATGGATGAGCTGTATTGGAATATTAGTGAGGCCTATACTAATTTTGAAATGGTTTTATGCAAATTATATATGTAATATAATTCTTCTCTCTCTCTCTCTCTCTCTCTCTCTCTCTCTCTCTCTCTCTGTGTTTTTGTCTGTTTCTCTCTCTCTTCTCTCTCTCTTTCTTCTCTCTCTCTCCTCTCTCTGGTGTTGTGTGTTTGTCTGTTTTCTCTCTCTCTCTCTCTCTCTCTCTCTCTCACACACACACAGGTAGACATTTTGGCTGTTGCTATATCTCCCCCCCTTTCAAACTGCTTTCAGGCACCATTTGCATTGCTTACGTTAATTATGATGATTCCTCGCTGAATTTCGGTGATAAACTATGCACCGAACTCCGATATTATCCCAATTTTTGTTTATAGTCGTGTTGTCGGTGCTAACGGGCGACTATGTCACTGATAACGCAACGCTTGCCAAGATGGCCGAGTTATCGGACTCCAGATTAAAGCCAAATAGCTGTTTAATATCGAACCAACATCACTCTATTGATAGGGGAAACTTTTTTTTTATAAAAAGAAGGGAAGAAATTAATGGTTATGAGATATCCGTGAGAGGGAGGTGGGGGAGAGAGAGAGAGAGACACACCACACACACAACACACACACACACACACACGGTGTGTGTGTGTGTGTTTGTGTGTGTGTGTATGTCTGTGACTCAGTGTACGATTGAAAGATGAATTCTAGTTTAGATGTGCATGGCTTGATCAAGATTATGACTTAGCGATCCTTCTAAATTGGACTTCGTCATTGCACACCAAGGCTGATTAGGGAAAGACGAATCGAGAGAACTGTACGCTAGCTTAGTTCATTTAATCCAATCTCCAGGCCATGATCTACCGTGGTTTTATTGAAGCTGATATATATTGTGCCATACATGCCATTGCTCGTCGGCTTCAGTTTTCAACCCACTTGACATAGCTGGATTTCTTAGCTATCATGGACACAGATCGTGTTCAAAATGGATAGTCAAAATAAAATCCTCAGTTGCTTCAACTATGGTAAGTAGGCATATTATTATTATTATTATTATTATTATTAGATTATTATTATTATTATTATTATTATCGTTATTATTAATATTATTATTATTATTATTATTATTATTATTATTATTTTATTATTATTATTATTATTATTCGTTTTCGTGGCGGTCTCTATGTTAATTTTGTTATTAATATCATTCACTTTCGCCTCTCATATCTGTTCATCATCATCTTGGATATTATTTATCGATTTTGTTTATTTCGTTCCATTTTTCTCTTTAGCGAAAAGGGTGGAGGGGTTCAAACGGAAATAAAGATTCATTTAGATACATATACAGGTAATAACACGATATTTAAAACACATGTCATATAAACCGTTCTCAGGTGTACTCGTACACAGCCTGTTCTTCTTCGCTGCAGTTCGTAATGGCCAAGAAAAGTATAGGGACTGTCAGGTGGAAGGACAAATAATTTTTAAAAGTTACCAGCCTAGTCAGGGGAACAACTTTCTTATTCATTGCTCGCCCAATTTACGTGGAATCAATTTCATTGCTGCTTCGAGATGTTTAATTACTATCAACAAGAGTACTTGACTGAACGCCAGTTCACCATATATTTTCTCGGGTTGGCGAAAATTACAGTGTGTAAAAAGAACCGGTACGAACAGATCTCAGAAAATCAGCTTTCACGTTGCGAGCTTCCCCGTAATTAGGATGAAAAATGTACGCAAAACAAAACGAAAATGAAATCCCCCGGTGTAGCAGCACTGTCAGGGAGTCTGTAAATTAGTGAAATAGCGACTTTAAATTTTAGTTTATTTAAATTTCTATCCCTCGCTTTACGTTGTTCGCTTTAAAAAAGGGGATAATTTATTTGAGCGAATAACACACGTGGCACGGATTTTTATACTTGTTTATGTGTCTTCGTCCCTCCGGCGACTTGCCAATAAATAGAGAGAGAGCGGTACGTCAGACGAAGTTCGCTCACGCCGTCGGCTTCTATCATTTCCAATCAGGGAGGCAGTTAGAGAGAGAGAGCGAGAGAGAGAGAGAGAGAGAGAGAGAGAGAGAGAGAGAGAGAGATGGTGAGATAAAGAGAGAGAGAGAGAGAGAGAGAGAGAGAGAGAGAGAGAGAGAAGAGGGAGAGAGATGGTGAGATAAAGAAAGAGAGAGAGAGAGATGGTGAGATAAAGAGAAAGAGAGAGAGAGAGAAAGGAGAGAGAGAGGAGAGAGAGAGAGAGAGAGATGGTGAGATAAAGAAAGAGAGAGAGAGAGAGACGAATGTCAAATTTTCTGAAAGGGGAGAGATTAGGGATGGAAACCTTGTTTTGGATTTTTTCCCCCTCCATAATTCAGACACAACTACTTATGGAGAAGAAAGCAGATGATAAGATAAGGGCTTTTAGTCGATAAGAAAGATAATTTTAAAGTAAACAAAATCTCGTTAAGTTCTCAAATGCTTATCCCTGCAAATAAATTAGATCGCAAACACAGCTTCAAGGTTCACTCTTTTTTTGTCTACATAAGATAAAAATACTAGTGGTAATTGTAATCATACACAGTAATAAATGTGAAAAAACAAAGAAACAATATAATCGTGACACTGGGTTCCGATTTCCAAGGTGCAGTAAGTGTTTCCATTTTCCTGCAAAAGTAAAGAAAAATTCTAACTGTAACTGTGATTCGTAGACACGTGTGTGTGTGTGTGTGTGTGGTGTGTGTGTGTGTGTGTGTGTGGTGTGGGTGGGGGGGGGTTGGGTGTACGAAATGATAGAAGCATTGTTGAAGGAATAGAGATTGTTGTCACGTGCCATGTTTCTGTTCTTATAAATTCAGACACTTTATTTTCCAGTATCTTCGCAAAAAAATAACAACCACCCCACAGAACAGTAAATAAATAAATAAATACCAGTAAAATCAGGTGGCTGCTTCTATTTGTGTTTCATTTACCGTCTAGGTTTTCCGAACGTCCGGATTGCGTGCTCTTTAAGTGAACGTGCCAGTCCTAGAATTATTACGCTTCTTACTACGATTTAAAAATATTTTCCATTAACCTACGGTATAAGCGATCGTTCTGGAGCGATTACATCTTCAGATAATATATGAAAATATGGCAATCTGTGTACTACAGCAATAGCGAAAGGCAGCCGATGTTTATCGTCGGTGTAAGGCAGCCTTCCATTTGTATTTTGGCGATATAATAACAGCCCAGTACCAAATAGCGACGTTTTTTTTTTTTTGTATTTCTTTATTTTTTAAATTTTGTTTCCACTAATTTAGCAACAGAAATAATTTCACAAAATAAAAATGATCTTAACAAGTGTTCATTAACATTATACTAAACAAATATTTCATTTAAGATAAAATTTGGTTAATTTACTACGGTATAAATGAGATAAATGTAATAATAAATAATAATAATAATAATAATAATAATAATAATAATAATAATAATAATAATAATAATAATAATAATAATAATAATAATAATGAAATTATTTTCAAGTTAAGCATAATCAGTTTATAATTTAAATGTCTTAACTTTCGGTGTGTGTTTTTTAAAAAATAAATCAAGTTATATGTAGAGCAAGAAATTTGTGCTGCTTTGTTTTCGTCTGCATCCAAGCAGCCATTAGAAAATAATAACTGCCTGTCTATTCAGACTTTTCCCCCTCCCTCTTCTCTTTGTTTCTCAGATATCTAGATTTCACTAACGAGTCACCAGTGGATATTTAATTTCGTTTTCTGCGATTTGTTTTTTTTTTTTTTAAATCCCGTACGATTACAACATTAATTTCATATGCAAAGATAAAAAGAAAACAATGATAAAAAGCGTATATAAATCTTCATATTATATCCATCAGTCCCAGTTACATCGAGAGTTGTTGTGTTATATCTTTAAACTGTTACCGTTGTTGTTGTCATCATAAGTGATATAGTGTAAGCAAAGAATGTTAACTCTTTTCTGGTTTAAAGCGATAACTGTCTTACTTGCGATTTTAGATATTTTTTTTTGTTATTTACTGCTGCTGTTGCTAATGAAGGCAAAACCAACGACAACAGATTACGAAAATCAGTAATAATAACGAACTGGGGTTTTTTCTTTAAAGCAAATGGACGAATATAGCATAGCAGACACAATCAAGTATCTTTCTTAAAAGCGTGCCTTTAACTGTTTTACATTTTATTTATCTCTGATATTTAGCTTCAGATATAATTAAATGTGTTATTAAACGACTATCTCTTCTGATGAACTTGAAATTAAAGTACATCCACGTGCCAGTTTATTTCCGATTTATTTTTTTTGTCTAACTTACCAAAGATGTCAAAAGTTTTATATTCTCATTTGTCATCCACATATTTCTGTATTTACTGTATTTATTTATTATTTCATCAGTACATTTTAAAATGTATTGAAATTTTATTTTCATTATTGTTATTTTGGATAAAAGTGGATAACGGCAATGGTTTTAAATAATAGATCTAGAAATGTCCAGTCATCCGCACCGCAAGGTACTAATTAGATTCATCGAAATTTGATAAATCAGATTCATCAAGCCTCCAATTCATTAAGATTTTTTAATTTATTAAATAAATAAACCACGCGACAAGGGCATGGCAATGCTTATGCATAAATCTTAAAAGAAAGAAAGCAATTATATTTCAAAAAAATAGCCTTAATGTACAAAAAAATCTCGAAATTTGTATAAATTTATAGGACAGGTCTTGACAAGGTCAAAACACGTGGAGGGGGGGTCACATCGCCAGGGAGATGACCTGACTGGCCCACTGTCACACTGCTTAATTACGATCTTCCCTATCACAGAGCCATCCTGCTTTCTTTTTTTCTCTCTCTCTCTCTCCCTTCTTTTACTTTCTAAATTATTTATTTACCATTTAATGTCTTACGCTATTAAATTCGAGATTTGTTGAATAATCGATACGTAGGCGATCTTATTTAACTTTACCTGATTTTAGCATTAAATAGATTCTTACTCTAACATCGCGCTGAATAACAATTCTATCTTTTAAATATATATATACACTTCAAATTGCGCAATTTTATTACAAATGAATAATATAAGAAAAGCGTTCTGTACGTCAGACATTTAATTGTATTTATTCATGTAATATTTCATTTTTGCAATAAAAATGTGTGAACATTATTTTTATTTAAGAAAAATGCGGAGAAATTGTGAAGATTTACGATCCTAATTTTTCTTCTTTTTGCATGATAAAATTGTAAAATAGTTATTACCAGTGGCATATTATTAAATATATTTACGCTTCAAGTTGTGTTAATTTTATCCTTTCTATAAATTACAGTAAAAGAATTTAGAATTTATAAAGGAATTTTAACAATGTGCAAACAATATAACCATAACATTATTGTAGCTTTAGGCTATTATTTGGTTTGCTAAAATTCTTTTTATCGTACTTAATCCGTTTTGATAGTCTAATTAATACAGTACATTCTAATTATTTATCTATCTTTATACTGCATTGGAATATATTTACGACCAGATTTCCAGATTATGTTTACTTATTGTGATTCCTGCCATGGAATAAGTTCTAAGATAAAATATAAATTTTTAATCTACATTCACTTTCATATTAAAGATAATAAAAAAAACAATATATCTGTGAAGTCTTTGACTGCATAAAAAAAACCAGCAAATTATAAATGTTTTAAATATTTTGTCATATGGCTTGATATTGATAATATTAGCTTCATGTGAAAGAAAACTTAACTTTTTTATAAAAAAAGTTTAATATACATATAAAATAATTTATTTGAAAAGTGATAGAAGTAAAATAAAGAACTCTTTCTATTTTCATCTAGATTGAAGATTATTGGTGATAAAATCGATCAATGAGTATTTACGTAATAGAGAGACAATTTTAAAAAGAATTTTATTCATTTATTTATTTATGAACTGTTAACTTTTTTGTGGCGTTTGGTGTACATTACGAGAAACGAACCAGAGCTCTACCCTGTCCCAGGATGTAATGGAGCAGATTGTCGTGGAAAATTCTCATTTACAACTTCATTTTGCTTTTGATCATTTCTATATTAATATGCTTGCTGTGATGTATGTATTCGTTGTGGTCATGAGGGTATTAGAGGGGGTTCCGAAACACCAGCATATACACAATTCATCAGCTTCAGGTAGCCAGAGAGAGAGAGACCAGAAATCTACGTGCTCACGCGATGACCCCGGTTTACAAATGGCTTATTTGCAGCTAAACAATAAACGCTTAGAGCTGTTTCGGTGAATTTACTCAAATATGTGCATAAGTTAATCGCAGAACAATTCGGCGAATATTCCTTATAAGTTAACTTTTTGTAGCATCCCTTGTTTGGCTAGTGTATTGTTTTTTTTCTAACCCCCCCAAACATTATTGCCGTGAATCCGTGTACAACAAGCACGCTTTAGGAAGCTAGATCCTAACATCAAACAAACTTGACAGCCGTTATATTATAACGGCCGAACGTGTGTCAGTTTCTTCCTTTTCTTTCTTCCGTCTTTCTTTTGTTTTTTTCCTACAATAAACGTCACTCCCGGTTTTCGGCTGAGGTTGTTAGCAAAACAAAATAGCGGGCTATGATTGCTGGTTATCATCATCTACCGTAGGACTTCGCTGTTGCTAACCGCTGGAACCCGCTACCTTCGGTTCTTTGTCTGATTGGCTTTGTACAAGCACCGTCAAGACTTCTTCGGTAGTCGACCATCGGGAACAGAAGATGAAGACGCGACAATAAAGATCGGGAAACATTGCCACCAAAGAAACTGTCGGACCGAAACACTGTACTCCCTCCATTGCACCTCACCGATATATTTCTACCGAAATACTGGGGCTGATAAGATTACCAGAGTAACAGCATTTGTAAATACATAAAATGGCATTTTCAGAAATGCATTAACTAATAATTCTAAAACAATGAAGCTGAAAAACAATTGTCAAGAGCTTGCTTGGTTGTTTTTAAGTGTCGTTTTGGAAGCTACTTAGGGTTCAAAACGAAATTCCTAGGCTTTCTTTCTATTCATTTCTGAATTAACTAATAATAATAAAAATAATAATAATAATAATAATAACCCTTATTTAATAATTTGCATGTATGTTTTCGCCAAGACAATTTCATTCTTTACAAAAATTGTATGTAACTGAAAATTAATTGTAAAAGTAAACAATTTAATGGACTCATGAAAGATTTTTGAATATAAAAGAAGATTGATTTAAAATTTTAAAAGCAGTTAATAATCAAGATAATTAAAAGAAGATTTAATAAGTTTGCCACGTGCTCATGATGATGCTAGACTACTATGTCATATGATAAAAAACAATTTGAATTTTTATTTTGAAAGACAATACAATAAAATGCAAACATGAGTATACACACTAAGTGTATAAGAATGAACAAATAACTTAAACGTCTTTAAATAATAGTAATAATAATAATAATAATAATAATAATAATAATAATAATAATAATAATATAATAATAATAATAACAACAATATAAAGAACATGCTTACATTTTCAATTAGTAGAAAGGGGTTTAAATATTTTAGCATTATTACGCCATTTAAATTTTTTCTGAAATTCCAAGTATATACAACATAATAGATGCTGAATGTGCATCTTATGCTAAAAGGTAAGAAACAATAGAATTTAGCACATGCGCATACATGTCGAAATTATTACTATTATTATCTAATTAAACTAATTAATCCTTAACAAAATAAATATTTATTAGATCAACAATAAAATAACATTAATTAAATTTATAACTCTTATACAATTACTCCTGTAAATATACTAGCACAAGCACTGCGCTATTTAGTATCCATCTTACTGGCTGTCCGTGTCTCCGCTGAGCGGTGAGACTCCAGTTCGACCTGAAAATGAGCGCATTAGCAATAAACGGCAATAAATTAACGTTATATTTATATTCTTTTCCAGAGGAAAGGAAATCAAAATACGATAGTAATCACTCAAAATAAAAAGGTGAACTCCAGAACAAAAAAAAACAACAACACAGAACATCAAAAGAAAAAATCCAGTATTGTCGATTAAATTTTAAACTTTCATCAACTAAAAGAAAGAGTCGGCCCTTAAGTTTCTGCTTACCCCAAATGTTTTACAAAATGCACTAAAACCTGCTGCATTACATGACTGAAAGGTAAGTAAAACTTTCGGAGATTGTTCTTTGTTTTTTTTATGAAAAACCATGCAAAAAAAGCGGACTTTATAAAGTTAGCATAATAGCACAGACGCTAAATTTACTTATATCATTCATTAGGTTTAATTTTTTTATATTTAGGAAATTTCCATTTGCTTTTTTTTCTTCGCTAAAGTGAATTTTAAAAGCACCGTCCACGTAACTTTGACTCTAACCTGCCCAGTGCTGACTTCGATTAGCGATTACTTCTGTTAATCAAGTCAGAATTCCCCGGTTAAAACGCGACAACAACAACAACAATTTATAGAAGTTTAAACATAATTTTAAGCAAATTAGAATAAAGATATTGAAAACAAACTCGCGTTTTACATTCATTTGCAGGCAAGTGATTCATTCCTAATTATATTTGGCAGTCAAATGAGTGTATCTTCAAAACGAGACTGGAATTTAACCAACTTTTAGAATTTCAAGAAATACGCATACACGTTCATTATATTTGCTGCAAGTTGTAAAGGTTTTAATATAGGATTTTTATAATAATTATCATACGACGTGATATTATGAGTGATAAATACTTGTAAATTCGAATAAAACAAACAGTACCTAGTACTGTAGATGTACCCGAGTCTCCTTACACTTATAAAGCTGGATGGCATCATACTACGAGAGAAAACCGTGTGAGATTAAAGAGGGCTGTTCGTTGAAATTCGATGCATTTGTTTGCGTCCATTGTTAAATATAATAAGAACAAATAAATAAACAATATTTTTTTTTAAAAAATGAAGAAAAAAAAAGAAAAGAAAAAATGCCATCCCGAAAGTTACCTGTAGCAGGTGAGCTTTGTGATGGGAAGATACCTGCAAAAGGATTCTACCTCAAAGTAC
Source organism: Nautilus pompilius (assembly GCA_018389105.1). Taxonomy (NCBI): domain Eukaryota; kingdom Metazoa; phylum Mollusca; class Cephalopoda; order Nautilida; family Nautilidae; genus Nautilus; species Nautilus pompilius. The sequence goes on along the minus strand of JACATO010002743.1, from coordinate 43,470 downwards.
TATGAAAAAGAGAAATAATAAACGCTTATTATGATTCAGTTTTGTAGATAATATATCGGATAAATACATAAACTGGTTCGTAACCTTAGTCATTAAAGAAAAAGAAAACACAATCAGTAATTGAGATTTAAAGTTAAACTTTAGTGGGGAGACGTGTGATTCAAAGGTACACAAACATGGCGGATATCTGGAAAATAAAACGGATGAGATTTAAAATCGATGACCGGGTGTAAGTCCGTAAGAGCCGCGCACAAAGAACGATTTTCCGTCCTTTTTTTTAAGTCGACGACCAGGAAAAATCGAAAAGTGGGTTGGGGGGGAGGAGGAAATACAACCGCATAACATACGTGGGTGCATTCCCGCAATGTCTCCCTGCAGAAGTACACGATATCGCAGTCTACACACTCTGACGACGACTAACGGCTGCACAAAGACCGTGCAAGGCACCGGCTCCAGTAGTAGTTGTGATGATAAGGTACTTTTATTGCCTGATAAACCCTACCATTGGTTCTAGATTCTATTGCCGGGTTATCTTTACTGTCATATTTGGATCGGAGGCGGACCATAGAGAAACAGGACGCCATATTTAGTTATATTAACATTTATTTTTTTAAGTCTTCAAAATATATAAATAAGAAGGTAATTTTGATGGCCTTCTGAAATTCAGCATACTCCACGACTGATATTGTTCGTGTAGGGATTACGAAATGCCAGTTTGTAAATATTTTGCATGAAAATGGCTGGACGTATTGCAGATAACAGTAAGCGGCCCTCGTGGAGTTCTACTTTTCACGGTCTGTTTCTGTTTTTTTTTTTTTTTTTTTTATAAATCTGTTTGGACAGAAAATTGTGCGAGATGATTAGTTTTCTTGTTGCATTCGTCGTGCTGTAACATTGCCCGAGCAGAAACCTTAAATAAAAACAACAATGTGAATAACATATCGGAAATATTGCTTTCGACGTCCCATCCGCCCCTCTCTCTCTCTCCCCCCTCCGAAGGTAAGCGTCTTTTAATTCTTAATCTTTCTAATTAACATTCATAAAAGGTCAAACTGAAAAACTGCTGTTTTCGAATTGTTTCAGATAGTTTTAAAATGTCCAACAAACTTTGCGAGTCCTTTCTGTAATTATTTTCTTTTTTTTTTCAAATTATTTATTTATTACGACAAAAAATAGGGAAAAAAGCTGTTTGTTTCCCTCTGTAGCCATTCATAAATATATTCTATTGCATTTCAATCGAAGTTTTCACGCTCTACTTCATCGCTTTAATAAAGAATTAAACAAACTAAAATAATAGTATAACGCAGTAAAAATGTCTTGTCTTCTAGTTAAAACAACAGTGAGAATATTGCACATTAAATATTTTAATAATAAATATTAGTATAACGGACTAAATCTGAATTTATTAAATGGTGAAGTCATTGTTTAATAGAGATGTTGTCCTGACCGAGTAAAGTTTGTTTGTTTTTTTTTTTAAATCTGTTTCGTGATTTTTTTTGTCCGAACGACAAAATCTGTAAAGGTTTGCAAATTTCGCAGGGAACGAAAATCCAGATTTATTTCCGAGGAGGAAGAAACACAAAAGGCACCATAAAAGCGATCGGATTGGCTGGCTGGAGTGCACAGCGCATAATAACAGTGAAAAATATTATCATTTATATCATCCTAGATTGTGATGCGATCTCCTATACTTTGTTTTAAAATCCGACAGATGCTCCATTAGAATAATAGAACTCGATTTAAAAAAAAATATTTATATATATTTCAAACTTTTTAAAATATTACTATTACGGAGATAAACAGGGCTGTGTAAAGAGGAATGTGAAGACTGATGTTCTTTGCTATTGTCATTGTTATTGTTTTCAGCTCGTTATTCGAACAAACGCTAGAAGATAAAATAAAATAAACAAAGTTTCAGCAAAATGAAACTAAATTATATTTATTTTAAACGCGTTTCTCCTCTTCCTTTTTTTAAAAAATAAAACTTATTCCAGTTCAGCCGTAAAGGAAATTCAATTGTCTGTCTTTGAGCAGTAGGTTTTCAAACTTAGTCAATAAAATGAAATTGTCCCCAATCTGATGATGAAACTAACTGACGTATTGTAAATTAATTTAAGCAGACTTTCACTGTAGACGCAAAAGTTCGTAATCCACTTTTCCAGCAGTACTTTGAAAATAATCTCTAAATTAAACGTGCCACTGAAGACAAGATCTGATTGGCTTGGTTTTGTGAATCTATAAAGATTAAACTATGCAAAGTCTCGGAAGACAATTTAATTACACCAAACGAAAACGTGATCACTCATTTTGTGCTGTGACGTTGTTTTACCTAATTCAGTTATGAACGTAATCCGTGTACTTAGTTCGATAGTAATAGTTAGTTTTAACTGCTCTCCCCATGTTTCGTGCAACGCCAATTTTAATGTTGTACAATAATGCAATCAGCACACATTATACATCACAGTAGAAATAATCAAATTTTAAAAAGAATAAAGTGATGCGAATGACAGTTTAGTTTTAGTAGGTAGCAATAAGTTCTTACATTTAAAGCAAGTTTACTTGATAAGTAGTAAATTATTCGTGTTTTGTAATTTATGTAGGTGTAACATTGGCTTTCGCAATGTTTAATCAAAGTATCAAATGATTCATTTACTTTGCAAGGCTTTCACAATAAAGTGAAAATCAATAGGCAAACTGAAATTTTATAATTTTATTTTAAAAAATTTGGTATCACTTCATTATGTTTAGAGATTTATTTTAAATAAGCTTAATCTGCTATATATCTGTAGAATTTAAAATAGTATTTGCTTACATTGCAGATTAGTTCCATGGTGTTAACCCAAAACCCTTTCTGAAGGGGTTTGACATTAATAGTGGTTATAAGCCATTTTATAGAGCCATAAGAAATATATTATTCTCAAAGTTTTGGAACTGTCTCTCTGAATACAGTTGTCGACAGTAACAAGCCTGAAAATCATGGTTGTCAGAAGAGTGTAATCTCATTATTCATCAGTGTCCTAATAAATCCGTTTACGACACCGACACATGAATTTGGGTTTATAACCGGTGTAGGCACAGAGAAGCAAATATTAATATTGAAATGCTTGATTTCACTACATTTTCTCCTATAATAGCGCAGAATGGAGCGATTTTCATACATGTGTATAATTTTCACCGAACTTGGATCTTGAAGAAACTTGTCTCGCCGCTAGCATCTCTACCTATATTCCCTGTTTTAACTACACAGGTGATTTCTGTGATAAGATAAGTCAAAGGAGTCTCTCACACGCGCATGCGCTCACACACACACACACACACACACACGTGTCATGTATTGTTAATTATTTCGTGCCTTTGGCGACATTTAGCATCATTTATGCCAAACCTATTGCAAACAGACTAATTATGATAGCCATTCTAAAGCAAAGAGGACTTCACAAAATTTTTTCAACTGCAGCTCTGATCTTGTTTGTCTATACCCGGCACAAATCCCAGGCAAAAAAAAAAAAAAACCAGATCGAGGCTCACCTAGAGATATTACGTGAGAACAGTTAATTCTTACTTTCTTGTCAAAATTTTGCAATAAAAGTTTTCAGCCTAAAAATAAGTTCATTTGTGAATCGTTTACTTAATATTTTAACATGTGAAAGAGAGAAAATGTAGCGGAAACTGTTTTAAATTTTGATAAAAAAAAAAACAGAAAGCAGAACACACAAAATAAAACAGACTTAGGTGGAAATTTGTTTTTTTAAATTTTTTTTCTTGGCTGAGGTATTTAATTTATTTTTAGCTTTGTTTTCCGTTGTTGTTGATTTTAAGTATCTTTATCAAAATGTATTGGTTTATTCAATATGAACATTTATTTATTTACTTATTTTGCTTGCATGAGATGATTGTTGATTATTTTTCCGAAGTATCACTACATTATCTTGTTATGCCTGCGTTCGTCTAGATAATATTTAACTGTAACATATTAATAAAAACATAAGAATTGTAAACTAACAATAATACTAACACCATTATTGTTGTTGTTGTTGCTGGTATTGTTTGGAGACTACTCTCGAATATTAACAGCAGCAGATTTAATTTTAAAAATGTATTATAGTAATGCTTTTCTAAGCGTTTTGGAATATTGTCATATTTTTATTTTGTTTTTTTTTAAATAGTTGGTAAGATAAAAGTAAATCATACTAAAAGTTTAAAATGGACTGTTTCTAGTTTTGTTGTGTCTTTGCCATTGTAAGTCGAGCACCTTGACGACGGTGAGCGGATTCGGTCCGCAGTGTTCAGCCATCACGTAGGCCGACACAACTACGGATACATGGTCTGGAGTGAACAGAGCCCGGGTTAATTAACAAACAATAAGCGGAAACAAGTCTTAAAGCCTGGCGCAGGTGCATTACCTTCAGGTTTACGTACAAACAGTTTCTGCAGCCTGCTTGAATTCTCTCCCTCTCGCTGTCTGTGTTTACGCTAAGCTGTATGCAGCATCTCGTCAGTTTACTTTCATCTTTATCGAAAGCCATTCTCGTCTTACGGTACTGATTAACAGGAGAAACCAAAAACAGCAGCAGCAACAACAACGACACCCCCCCCGCCATTTCGTTCTAGATATTTGGTTTCTGTGCATTTTTAACAAAGCCAATCAACACAGCATAAGTGTACATCGTCGCCGTTAAAGCCCTGGCCATCGTTAAACAAGTGCCCGTAGTCTCTCTCCTGACTACGTTAATTCGATACCAGATTTCTTTGTTGTTCCTCATTATCTCTGCTCCGTTGTGTTCGGATTTCTGTCACGTGAGAAACTATACACCGGTAACACGGGCCTGATTGTCTTCACTCATTTAATTAGATGCTGGTTTGTCCCCATCTTTACTCATTACTCACCGCCCTTTTATTTGAACGTAACTCTATAGCTTGTAGAAACGTCTAAAATGACCATTAAATGCGGCTATTTTACTTGTTTACTTTTTTTTGTAAATTTTCAATTTTCTTTGACACGTTAATAAACAGTATACGAATACAATTGTGATTTTACTCTCTTACTGTCGTTTCTCCCAATAATCCATAACATTCAAAATGTCATAGTGTTAATAGTTACTAAAAGTCAGTTAGACAGAAGCACTGATGTAATATACACGGTAGCTGAAAGGACAAAAGGCATCGCTTATTGATTTACTTATTGAGATACCGCATAATTTTTTTTACATTGGCTAGAATCCACCTTTCACTTCACCTTTTTATTATTAAATAGCTATTTTAGGGATTCAAATAATCTATGGATCAATCTTGTAAATAAAGAAAAAGAAGAATGAATTATTTTAAAATAAGGCGAGTTGTGTTTAGGGAAAGAACCAGGATGTCACGGCCGGTCGTATTTCTGTCTATACAACACACACACACACACACACACACACCACACACACAACACCACACACACACACACACACACGCGAGAACTCATCTTGTTGGAAAGACGTGATTACCCCGAAATTTTTATAATGCCCTTAGCAAACCAAGATGAACTAGACTGGTAGGTATACTGCTAGATTCCTGATACTTTGTTTGCTTTCTAGCTACACCTACCCCCACCCCCCTCTCTCTCTCTCCCTCTCGTTATTAATAACTGGAAAGGAAAAACAAGTTATAACGATTTTCACACTGTCATTATCTGTTAAACAATACTGCGTGCCCTACTATTATTGCTTTAATTCTACTAAAATAATAATAAATAAATCGTTTAAAAATTACTGTCATACAATCACACATGTATATACTTAATTTTAATCCTTTTTAAAATTAGATATGCAAAGGTAGCTAGTATAATAATCTTTCTATTATAAAGCAGAGCCCAAGGTTAATCACTGTTGGTGGAGATCACCTTTTTTGTTACGATGAAGCAGAATTCCTGACTGTGATCCATTTAAAGTTGCATACCTATGTTATTTGTTTATGTTCCTCTATTTAAGCAGTCAGCTGATACGTATTTTAACACGAGACACTGATCATGGAATTTTAAAAGTGCAAAGGTAAAATGCTTATAGGCCGACGCTGAGTGAAGATGCTATGGAGATGTGTTATTGGGAGTGAGAAAAGAGAGGATGGGGGTGGTAAAAAGGGAGACTAACAGAGGGGTGGGGGCTGGTTCGTGCACTTTAGATACTAGTTGAAGAAAAGTGTCACTTTTGCGGTGTACATGAATAAACCGGGGTGGGGGGCGGTAATCGAGCCCCGAGAGGAACACTTGTTGTAGCCACTGCTATTGTCCCGAGCTCGCTCTCAGAGACACCGACCGCGGACGAAGAGGGGGCTGGCTGGGGGCCGGCCGGCCGAGGCCCAGGGGAAAACTGAACTCAATGACTTTCTGACCCTGGATGGCCTGGCTATTAACCCCTCGTTTTATGACTAAGGTCAATTTAAAACAGCTTTCAACTTACATACTAACTCAGTGGGCACTCCATTGGCGTGGCGGGGTGGCTGGCGAAGCCGCAGAAGGCATTATCGGCCGTTGCCACTGCCTTCGCCGACTTCCGATGACTCAATTTATTTGTTTGGCGAAACCAGACTCCCACCGACCCCGCTCTTCGTGTTCCCGCGCGCGCGCGCGTGCGCGTGTCTGCGATGCGTGTGCGTGCAGCGGCGGCGGCCACCGCCGGACTCTCGGCTCGGCGGTCGGTGCTTTCTCGTCTGCGGCGAGATGCCAAAGCGGCCAATCAGTTTCGCTGTCTCATCATAAAGACGTCGTTATGTGCCGATTAGACGTTTTCTCTCTCTTCCACTCCGCTCTTCTTTCTCTTTCTCTTAAAAACATCTGACAAAAAAGTGACAAATCTGCTGACCTAAAAAATAAATAAATAAATAAATAAATAATAATAATGATGATGTATGGACTTGGTTTATAGTAATTCTTAGAGAATTTACTCTTTCCTTCTATTTCACCCGCCTTCCTCGTCCGTCCGTCCGTCCGTCCTTTGTCTCTTCCCTTGCCCTTATTTCACTCCACACGTATTGATTTCGTGTCTCTTACCTCTCATTCAGAGCAACTTTCTTACACCCAGCTGATGATCCACTGTCATTTCCCGTTTTGGTTTTTGTTTCCGTTTTTAAGAACTGCCGCACAAAACAACAATGTAAAACTGTTGGCTTTGTTATCAAACAACGCGATCTTAATAAATCAGTTCTGCGGTTTTCTCGGGGAAAACATCCTGTTACATGGGGAATATCAGCAAACTTCGGGCGCGTAAATGTCAGGCGAGGGGGCCATCTTTCTTTCCGCAGGGGTGTCGGTCTTGAGCTTATATTTCTTGACCATTCGAAAGGCTTAGATGTCCCGATTCTGTCCCTCCCCCAACTCTTAATTCCAGCAAGGCCGAGCTCAGTATTACACGAAAGATGATCTGAGGTCCCCTCCACCACATTTCTACTCCCGATATATTAACCCGCTACCTACCCTCGCTTTCCTGCTAGTTCCGTGTCAATTCTTTTTCGTCTTGCCATCAACAATCTTTCCTTACTCTCTTTTTTTTTTTCTGCACCGGTTCATCTAAGTCGGCCCTTTTTGTGGAGGGTTAGGGGAGAGGTCTGCATGGTTTTCTCTGTCTTCGATAAAAGTATTGCATGGCGGAAAACGCCCGCAATATTGTTAAGCAAAAGATGGCGAGCGACCGTTAGTTATAACAGTGACTGAGATAATATAGATGTGATAAACTGAGAGGTGAGCAACAGTTCGAATCAGACAAGAACTCGATGTAGAGAATATAAGCTGGTTTTCTTGACATGCAATACCATTCTTACTGTATATTAATCTGTGTTTATGAATAATGTGCATATATATATATAAACGAATTAGTGGCCATTTTATACATTAATGCTATTCTTGATTTATACAATGAAACAGATATTTAGGAAACAGTTGGAAAGTGAAAGATATGCTGAATTTTTTTATGTAGAACTTAAGTTGTTTTCTGTATCTCGGTTCCACAAAACAAACAATAGTGCATCATACACAAATTTGTATGTTCCACCGATGACATAGAGCGTTATTACAGAAGCTAAAATAACGTGGATATTAATTGGCTCTTATGTAAATCTTGTGTAGCAGTGTTGATTCACTCCGGACCTGCTGGGAACTGGCAGCACCGACCGTAGATTCTCCGCGCAGAAACTCGCATACCGAAACAAGGCCAGAGAATCTCCGGCCTGGCCGCACAAGTTCTTCACTAAAAGAAGGAAAGGAATCTCTGTAAAATCACAGCATTTGAACGCATTCATTAATGATCACTTTGGTGGTGGTGGGGGTTTTTTGTTTTGTTTTTTAACTTTCCATTTCATCCAAATGTTCAGGGAAAGGTTTTTCGGCTTTCATAAGTCTCCTGTTAAATCAGGGGAGTTAATAAAAGACCAACGGTTACAGAACTCGGATAAAGAAGATGATTTGTTCTCGCAAAAAGCATCCGGCGACCTGGATCGCGACCTGCCGAATGTCGGACGTGCGTGGAAGCTCGGAAAGGTAATAGAGAGAAATCAAATGGAAATATAGAGAGATAAATAGCTAACAAGACTGTTCACGCCCGCATGTTTATGTTGTAGTAAGACGGGGAGGCAACTGCCAGTGGCGCGCACCGGGTTGTCACCCTGACACACATTCTCGTGTAGCCACCTTGGAAGGTGCTATCTTGACTGACGGGAAAAGCAATAAAGAATGTCGTTGTCTACGTCTGTCGTGCTGCCACAGGTAATACCCACGGTACTTACCTCGCGTTTCTTCTTTAAAAAAGACAAAAAAAAAAAAAATCCTTGTTCGTAAAATGTTAAAAGATGAGTAAGCCAGTTTAATTTTAGTTCAATTTCATTCTAATGAGTTGTTTTGCTTCTCTCTTTTCTATAGAGAAATTTATGCATTCGGTTTTTATCTTCTTTTAACGATTAAAATCTTTTAATATGCATGTACTTATGAATTCTTAACCCGCGTTATTTATGACGGCTGTGATTGTACATTCGAAATTGAAACAATTCATCTGGCATGAAGAAGAAAATTTAAAAATGAATTCCTGTGCACCTGTATATATATATTTTTATAGCAGTAACTTGCTTATGCATTAGTAACTACACGAGATAGTACATATGTTTATTACGAATTGTGACATAATGCGCTGGTGAGTCATTGCTGCTGGTTCATATAAAATTAAATAATCACTAATCGCTCAATCACCCAGGCTAGATGATCTCAAAGGCTTTGTTTTCTAGTCTGGAATATTTTTTTTTAAAAAATAAAAATGTTTAGATTGTATCATTAAAAAGTACATTTATATATTGAAATGTTTGATCTGAAATAATAATTTTTATCCAAAATATACGTCATGGGGTTGATTGCGAAAAAGGGAAATAATAACAACTCCGCCAATCCGCAAAGAAACAGCAAGACAATGAAAAAATTTAAATGGGTAAACACACACACACACACACACACACACACACACACATTTGTGGCAATAATAATAAAGAACCTAATTGTGAACAACGCCAAATAATCACATCACTGTTCATTATCTATTAAAGGGAATGCATTTTTTTTATGAATGCTAAAACTCTGCAATTTGTTATTTTTTTTAATTAAAAAAAAAGTTAAGTTTCGCACCTAAATCATTTATTGTTTGCTTGTAATGAAAGTGAATTCGTCATCTGTTTCTAGTCTCCAACTCAGAACGATAGATCGCGGTTAAAAAACTGAACACATTCGTTAAGCACGGGTTCCCTTCCGCCTGTAATTAAAGCGAGGCTCTAACCGGATCTTTTGTCATCCAACCCTCTTATGCGCGGATGCGAGGCGACTAAGTCGGGACAGCATGCGCTCCAGACACACGCGCACATACTTACCGTCGGTTGATTCGGTACAAGTTTGGCTAACAGATATAAAACGAAAAACGAAAGAAAATGTCAATTTATTACAACCACTTTCGTATTGTCACGTAGGACGCCGAACCTATTCTATTTCGCGCAATCTCCGCTAATTTGTGGATGCAAGTTATTAACTGGACCGAAGCATCATTATTGAATGATGTAGAATAGTTTGTTTGTTGTTTTTTTTTTAAATTTCTGTTGGAAGTGAGCCGACTGCTATTTCGGTGGCCTAAGAGGTAAAGGCGATGTTGATCAACTTTCGTGTGATGAGCCGGAAATAAGAAACCAATGGAATCCGCCGTTACTCGCGTTAGTAAGTTAAAAAATTCGTCGAATGAGATTACAGGGAGACTAAATAGGTTAGCGGCGTGTCAGGGTGATGCGGTAACTCACTGGGGAACGGACTAATTAATTTACGGTAAATGAAGGAAGGTTTCGGCAGGGAATAACTCGTTTAAATAAATGGACCCTTTTCCTCGAGGTTATCCGCGTGAAGTGTGCGGAATGCTCGTGCTGCTTGTCAACTGCCGTGGCGCTATTTAGACAATTTCGGAAGGGGATGGATTCCAGGCACACGAAAGTCAGCCAGCCTGAACGTTTCAGATTTTGGAAAAAATAAATATATATAAAAGCATTCCCATGCAGGAAGGATCTCGTGCAGCTGTTGGTCGGATCATCCTAGCATCGTATTGGTGTGGGAAAGTAGGTAGGAATAATGATGAAAAGAGTTATCCAGAATATGACTGTTGTTGGTGTGTTCTTTCCCCCCGTGTGTACTGGGTTATAGCCACATGTTTTTTCTGACTCTAGCACTTTCTGAATGTCTGGGGATTTTCTGTGGCACGCCATTACGACCTATCCCCCCCACCCTGACAGCCCAGCTTTCTTCTCAGGGAAAAGGGGCAAAGTAACAGAGTTTTGCTTTTAGAGGAAGCAGCTGACTTGGACCGTGATGCTCGAGGAATTCACTTCAGCAGGTAGACTGACAGGTTTTCTGTTAACCACGTCTACGTCAGTGCAACCTGTACCAATTTAACAAATAGGAAATATGTTACGACCAGACCCGCATTAATGAATACAAATTATTCCTGACAGTTCAAGCGTGCAGTTACTAACTACATTAAAATTGTTGAATTAGCTAGAAAGAAAAAAAAATAGAGCGTCCGTCTTCCGTTCTACTTAATCTGTCGCTGAAATATGTTTCTATCTATGAACGCAAATAGTTTATCTTTAAATAATATTCTAACTCGTTTTTAAACAGTTTAAAAATCGAATACGGCTTATTAGTTTTTATTCAGACAAATAAAAAAGAAGAAAAACTACATTAGATCCTTGCGAATTAAGTGGAAAAATAAAAGAGAATTTGTGTCTCGGATTAACCTTAATGATATTATTTCAATTATTACTAATATGACGGAAAATGGCACACACACAAAAAAAAAATCTTTTGGATTTTCCAAAATAACCCGATCGCCAACAATTTTCCATTCTCAGCTAAAATGTCAGCATTACAATGGAATTCCTAGATATTTGTCCAGCTAAATCATTTATTGTGTAAGCCTTTAGTTAGTCAGCTTTTGGCGTAAATCTTGGGCGTGTTTTGCAGAAATACTTTCAGTTGTGAAAGCCACGTAGCATTTACGTTACTGTGTAAAAGAGACCCCCTTCTACGGCCTAACGAAACCATTAAAATTCTTTCCAGAATTTCTTGACATGCGTACCCTAAATCTCTCATAGGTAAACCGAGAAAGGGGTATTTTGGCCTTTTCAGAGATTTCTACCCGCACTATGAGGCATCAATCACATCATCATTCAAAGGTCATCAGTAATCAGTTAATACTTTGCATGTCATATCCCGCGCCTCCGCTCGAATTAAAATTTATAAAAAAGGTAAGAAAAAAATTCGCAAACTGAAAGTAGCCGCGATTAACGTAGTATGTTGTATTTTTTTTCAAAAAAAACAACAGAATTTTAAAACATTTTAATGATTTCCATTAAAGAAAATGGGAAATAACTCAGTCTTACTTACCAGGCGGCTTTAAATGTTACGGGTTTCGTTTTTGTTTCTGTTTTTTTTTTTTTTTAAATAATAAAACAGGAAAGAAAATCGCTTTAGAACCTGTAGAATTTAATCCATCTACGATATTTATAATATTCCAGTGACAACCTTAGTTTCACAATTATTATATCATCAGAATCTGATGCAGATTAGTGCACGGTGCTTCCATTCAGGAAAAGTTTGTCTATTAACCGAAGGTCACAAATACAAACTTTTCTGGGTTTATTTTTGACATCAATTACGCAACTGATAATTAAGAAAGCGAATAACCGGGGTTGCCTTGGAGACGGAGAAACTACTGTGTAACAGAAAACCCCCCAACTGCTGGAAAAAAAAAAAAAAAGGGAGGGGCACAGAGAAGAAGCCGTCACACGATAATGTTGTCTTTATGGCGTTCTGCTGCCGAAAAGGATTTGTGAAAGATAGGCTTTATCCCGGCGTCAGTCCGTCTAGATGGAAATATCCTTGGACATTTTTTTTTTTTTTTTCCCTGCCTCGGTCACTCCAGCAGCTGTAATGCGACAAATCGTTTCTGTCGGCAGAACAATGATATCTGTATCGGATATCCCACTGTGCTGGGAAATAGTTCCGGGTTGTAAAATATTAACGATAGTGCAAGTAAGGTTGCTTATTTTGTTGCTGTTGTTGTTGTTGTTGTTGTCATCTCTCCCTCTTCTTTCCCCTCCCCACGATTACACGAACGCTTTCTAACGTATTGAATTCTGCAGGTCCTGCGTGAGCGCCAACGTGGCTTTGACTCGACGCCGGATCAAACGTTAAACTCACCGGCGTCTCGAAGCGGGTTTGCGCATACAGCGACTAACCAACACGAGGCCGCGCGGGCTAATCTCCCATTTACATCTCTGGCGATTGTTTGCACATGGGTGGGGTGGACCCGCACCCTGCGACAGTCAAACAGCTGCGGTTTTCGGTCTCTCGCTTGCCGCCCGACGAAAGCAGGGACCCCTAAAACTTTATATCCTCGGTTGAAGTGCGGCCGCGAACATTAACGCGACTCAGTAGCAATTTAAAAGTACTTGAACGCTTTTTGCGTTTAGGGGTCACGGAGAGGTTTCCTCATCGATTCTTGTTGTTGCCGATTTCTTTTCCAGCCTTAAGAAACATCGAGCTGGCAATCGTTCGTTTATGGTCTGAGAGGCAATTCCAGAACCTTAAGGTGCCTACTTTTATTTGTTTTACTTTTTTGATCAAGTTGTTAGTTGGCCGTTTCTACGAAACTTACACTCTTAAAATAATGTTTCTGTCTGCTCCGCTAGCCGATAACAGCGCTACCGCCATTATTCCGTCAAACGTTACTGCTGCTACCAATATTACTCTGAAAAGAAGGGGGGAGAAGCTAACAGTAAATTGTCTGAAAACAGTGACCTCAGTAGCACTTGTCATTTTTATCTTTAATAGTCTAGAACAATAATACATTTCATCTGAATTTTAACCACTCACCGCGTACCGCGTCAGTTTTTACCTCCCCTACTTATACCACCTGATACCAGCTTGGAAACCCCATGGTTACTATTTGTTTAGAACTGGCTGCAATTTTGTCCGCCCACATCGTAATGCAGCACTCGTGGGGTTAGAACGATGTACGGATTTCCCTACACAACAGATTATATTATTGAGGCAGATACTGCTGTGTGTCAGCTCCCGTAGCTCACTGATACAGACTAACAAGGTAGTATGGTGCCAGTGTTGGTATACGGAGTCACCCCTTCATGCATTTTGCTTTGTAAATATTCCAACGTATCATTTTTACTTTTGTTACAGGTCTAAACAGACTTCACAAGATGCAAAACTGTAATTTTACAATAAACTTTACTGAAGAGTAGCAAACATTTGTCTCTTAGATTTAAAAAAAATCTAACATGAAAGATGAAACAAACAACAACAAACAAATACAGTAAGAGAAACGACCGACGGGAAAAAAAAAATCAAGAAAAAATTACTATTAATCAAGCTGATGGTGATATTAGCGGTGCAGGTTACGAAAATTAAATACAACAGATGATCTAAAATAGATATGTTAGACACGTGGAAATGTAGAACAGCTTACTTTAATACATCCCGTATTAACCATGTGACCGAGGCGTGAGTGCATATGTAAGTTCAATTGGTACAGTACTTATTAAACCCAAACAAAATTCCAATTTCTCTCGGTTCCATAAGCATCTACACAAATGCTTCCAAAGCCAGTATTATAAAGTGGTAAAAATCTCGACTGTTCTCGATTTAAATCAAACAACATGTAAGCATAACTTTTCGTGTATGATAGAACGTACTGTGTAATAGTTAAATGAATATTTTTTGTTCTGAGTATTAAACAAGAGAAAACCGATAGTCGTGCGATAAACAACCAAATCACAAGGAAGGTAAGCAAGCAAAACCAATTAAAAGTCTATATTTGTTTTAAATTTGTTCAATTATATATTTTAAGTGGATTTATTCGTTTATATAAAGATATTATCAGATTAATGCAATAGAAGATGCTGTTCCAAATATTTTCTTGATTTCCCTTTCTTTTATATACTGTGAAGATCAGTTGTAATTGCTTTAAGTAAAAATCTACTTCATATTACATATATGAAAACTCCGTTTAATATATTTCTTTATCTTAAATTTCCTCATTGAAATAATGCTAACAATAGAATATATCTTTAAAAGTTGTCAGTTTAAGCATTTTTTATAGAATAAAAAAAACTTGACATTTTTTTTTTTATTTAGCTCAATTCAGATAGATTACATCGAGAGATTTTTAATATTTACGCAGTTAAGTTGGAAAAATCGTTACCCAGTAAGTCAGTTCACTCACTCTCATGGCCACGGGCCTAATGGCTTCCGATACAGTGCATTATTATAAACGTTTTGACTTGGAAAAAAAGAAAGAAAGGAAGAGAGAATAACCACAATTTAAATTAGTGACACTTAAGCAAAGTCCCAAGTTACGGAAATCTTGAACAGATTGCATAAGTTACCAACTTAGATTATTCGTAGTAATTCCGCTGACTAATTCAGACATTCGTGTTAAGACACATTTATAGCAGGTTTATATCGAAGACATCGTTAGTTTTGTATTCAATGGCTTTTTAAGTGCATTTGGATAGATATGAGTTATCTAGACGAGCTCTTGTCTTTGAAAACGTTTCCTATTTACAGAGCAAAGCCAGAAAATTACGAGGAAAAACCAATAAACAAATGCACTTTTTGGAATTTTATCAGCTATACCAATCAGCCAATATGAGTTGAAGGATTTTATCTGGCGCTTCTGACAATGATTACTTGGATACATCATCCAATTATAGCAAGTACTGAGCAGAATACAAACATCAAAGTTAATTTGCTGATTTCCGTCCTGCGTTTAATTCATTAAGATTCATTCTGTAACTAAGAGCACCTGACAAATAAGAGCAATGAAAGAAAGTGTTTTGTATTTAAAGTTTTCTGGAATATTCTTTCATGAGAAGTTCTTGGAAAAAGAAAATTAAAGAGGCCGATTATGAATTCATTTATAACAAATAAGAAAGAAAAATATAAACATTCGTATATTTTGAATTATTTGAAAGATCAACCAAGAACCGCTGGAATTCAGCACTGTAATATAATCAAAGACGTAGAAACAAGCTGTGTTATTTTTATTTATATGATAGTCAGCTATATTATAAACCTCCAAAAAAAGTAATTTTTAATTCATGATAAAAATTGCAAGAGCAGTATTTTATTTTTACCTTATAGGTATTTATAGGTATAATAGGCTAAAAGAGAGAATGGAGAAAGTACAATAATTGCATACCATAAATTTCAGAGGATATTGTCTTAAATTTATTTTTGTGCAAACGAAATTACATATCAGTATACAGGAAAACATTAGTAGTAGAAAGTAAAACTTCCTGTAAAAGTTTATTATTTCGTGTTCTTCCGCCTTAACTTAGTTGGTTCTACAAATTTCTTTACTTGCTAACAGATTTGTTTTAACGAAAAGGGTCATTAGATGTTAGAAGACATCTTTAGGAGCAGCAGTGCAGAAGATTGGATTGAATAACTAGCTTTATGTAATGTCAGCAGCATTTATCGAGTTTGAAATCTGCAATGATATCTGTTATTTCCAGGATAATATAATAGCTGTACAAATCACTTTGATTTACTGATACCACTTGTATTAACTAAACTAACCGAAGTAAGCGCTGTTATTCAGCAATAGATGAACTGGAGAGGTGGTAAAACTTTCCTCACCAAAGTCAGAATTGCTGAATCCTGATGATAAAGGATTAGCAAGGTTTCTTTGTGGAATTCGCAGGATTTCCTATCTTGTAGGCCTCGGTATACGGAAACACAGCAAAGTGGAGGTAGCTTCTCGTTGGCTTCCTTAACGAATGCGGGTGTGCGACGAAAGCCATACCAAACGCTTTATTTTTAGATGTAGGAGGAAACAGGAGTACCGAGAGGAAAAACATGCATGATCGGCTGATGAGAAAACGCAAAGAAACTATGCCAGGGAGGTACTCCAACCCTAGCCGGTTTCAACTGGGATTCAAACTCGATCCCACAACCTCTAGCAGTCCAATAATCTATCTATCACTTTACTACCGCACCAACTAGTCAAAGTAGATTAACAAATGTATTTGCCTCTAATGAATTTAAAGACCAGTAGAATATAAAATCTCGAATTGCTTGCATTTATCAGAAGTTATTGGTTAGTAATCACAACGATGAGTAATTATTAACGTTTAACTATCTATTACTTTAGAAAATAAGAAGAGCCAAATAAATCTTGATCTTTTGTTGGAAAAGCTTTTGTGTTTTTTCTAAAAAAAATGACTTAAATTAAAAGCAATTATATTCTTGTTCAATCTTTTATTGAATAAAAGCAAACATATTTTTGTAGTAACTAAGATTGCATGTACCTTCCTTAGAAAGAAATAATTGCATAAGTAAATGCGTTTTTGAAACTCTAACAAGCGTTTAAATGATTTTCAAAAACCAGCAAAGCCTAAGACGGATAATTTCTTTCAAAACTGAACTACATCCCGTTTCAGTTTTGCCACTTTAAGACCTTATGGACAAGTGTCATTTCTGAATTTTGTTAATTCTAGTAACAGCGTCAACTCATCGAACTCTCCAATCTCCGCCATCCTATGAACGAACTTGTCAGACAGAAAATTAACAAATTACTTATGTTAATTATCCTGCAATTTGGACCCCCATGAACCATGAAAATTATCCGTAATTCTTGTAGTTTGGTAATTTTCTGATTTACGTACAAACGAAGCATTTCTGTTTCTGAGTGTGAATTATAAGATAATTAGTCTATTCTATTTACATCACTTGAAAGATGAAAGTTGATTTTTATAGGAAACTCTAGAATCTAGATGATGTATAGTTAATTTTCTGTTTCCTAAATCTGATCGGTTCTTTGATGATTTTTTCAATTTAATTCTCAAACTTATTTAATTTTTAATACGTCAGATTAAAATTAGTATTTAAAATTTGCATTGTATTTTTGGCCCCAAGTTACTGATCTCTAAATCAAAACCTCAACTTTCAATTTAAATTGACTTGCAAGCAATAAGCAGGCTTTTTCAGAAACATGCTATCAACAAGATATGCCGATAATTTAATCACATGAAAAAGAATTTCAGATATACAAATTTAAAATTACTGGATGTAAATGATCCTAAAATATCAAATTTTAATTATTTTTTTTTAAAATATTTATAAAGAAAATGAAAAACAGTGATTGTTGTATTTCTTTCTTTCGCCTACTTTCATTAAACTTTATTTTTTCTCTCGCGTAATTTCAGAGGAAACCATAATAAAACACTGAATTGATGGATATACAGTCATTCTAAAATAGATTTCCATCAACATATAATTTTATAATTGCTATTGTCTATATAGGATGAAACCTAATTTGAATAATAATAAATAACGTATTGAAATGCATACCGCTTTGTTGTTTTCCTGTTAACTGAAAAAATTACCAAGATTTAAAAAAAAATAGGGTAATTTGAAATCTAGCATGCAGATAGGTGATTTTCGAAAAGATTTTATAAATCATCAATAACAAGTGGAACTCAATTAGAAGTATTCAAAGTAGACATTTAGAAATGATCATGAGTAAAAGCTATACGAGCAGCATTTGAAGGTAGATTTTGCTATTGTTATTTTCAGGGTGATTCAAAAATTTTAATTATGGCTGTAGATGTATTTATAAACGCATTGTATACTATTTATTTATTTTATTTATTAACTCATTAAGAATTTGAAAATTAAATGCAAAATAAAAACGAAACTGAAATAATGAGTTCCATGTATTCGTAAACTTTAGATTTCTGACCTCTCATAAACATCTTGTAGTTTCAGTTTATTTCTTTGACGCTGAGATTTAAGAAAGATATAATAAAAAGGGAAAGAAAACAGCAATTTCATGTTTTTCATTCTTTACATACTACTTATAGACAAGTTTCTTCGCAACCCTTGGAAGTTTTTGCACGAATACTTGAGGCATTATATCGTAACTTATTTGGCAGGGCCATTAAAACGACTTTATATTCTATGCAGTATGCACAGGTGAAATGAGGTCTAATAACTTTTGGTCATCTTTCATGAGATAGCTATTAAATCTAACTTGCAGCGCAATCTTATCTCCGTTTTATTACATTTTGTAGAGATATACTTATAACTTTGTGTCACGTCATTTACTTTATTCGTAGAAGTTCGAGCAACCTATTCTAACAGTGACTTGCTTTCGGACTAAGTCTTATAGATAGGAAATTATTTATAGATGCAAGACAAAGCGCGCGAGATAACACATTGGTTTTCTTTTCTATTGTATATTTTTTTTACTATGAACGAAGTGGTTAAATTTGCGATTACATTTTTAAGACACGAAAACACAAAAAACCAAGGTTAGAAGACACTGATTAAAGCGTAACACACTTTGAGATAAAAGGGTATGAACCGCTGAGAATTTCTATTGCAAACTGCAAGAAGAAACGTATGGTTTACGCATATGCTATAGATCCATTTCTTCCGATATTGTTACAGACTGTCTCATTAGCGTTTTATTAACTTAAAAACATAAAGAGTAATATACAATTTTTAGACGAAGCGTTTTCTAAGACGAATAAAAACCGATTGTTGTTTTGTATCTCTAACTTTTATTGGCAAGCGTATCAGTTTTACATCTTTCAGCCAAAAATTAACATGTTTCTAACTAAACACCAATACCACTCCTTGAACATGCAGGAAAAATTCTGTAATTACAATATCTGTATAAGAGTTTTAAAAATAAAAATGTTATTAATACACGTATTTGAAATCTTTGAAGCTATTTATCTGAAAAAGACTTGAAAGGATAACGTTTGAATGTGGCTTAGGTATAATACTACTATTACTCGTAAATTCTTAGACTTTCTGCAATAAACGATATTAGTCTTAATTTTAAAATTAGAGTAAATGATCACAGCTACAATTATATGTCCATTTCAATTTAAAACTAATGTTGGCTCTCAAATTCTTATGATGCCTTATCACACGAAATGCAGGTGGTAAACACTTCGATATTTTATAAGTATAGTACCCTGCTATATTAAAATGAACACTTCCGAAAAACGGTAAAGAAAAGTTATCCTACCACCTACAAACTTTCGAAATTGTTTATATAAAAGTTAATTCAAAGCACAACCGACACTATTTTGTGAATAAAACATCTCGAGAACAGTTTGTACAAGATATTTGACCATTTACACGAGTTGTATAATTGGGTGCTTAAACTCTGTCCAAATTTCCAATGCATAACGTTATTGCACAGTTTTGGCTGGCACATGTCACTCTGCCCAACAACTGTCAGGAAGGGTGTCGGTCTGTACAACGCACTCAACGAAGCGTTAGGCACATGCCAACACAAAACCATGGCAAAGCGATCCAAGCATCGCTGATTGCACTGAACGAGCCACATAACTATGCAACGTATTTCACATAAACTCAGGTAACACAGGCTTACAAAAATCAGTGTGACGCAGAAAAGGAATTAATCCAGCAGATGGCAAATAATTCTCCACGACGAGCTCATATTCCAACAGTTCAACTTTTGGGAGCCGTGCCAGTTTGTAAGGAAAATCTGTAAATGGGCTCATGTCTGCTTGCTTAACTGTTGAACAATGGTGAATTTGGGTTACGTATCTTGCAGGAAGACGGCGCACCCCGCCATACCTCCAGGGGGGCACGTGAGAAAACACGATGTTTCTTCTTTGGGTGTCTCTTGACTGTTCGTTTTACTTATCTAATTTATTGCTTTAGTTTTATTAGTTCATATAATTTAAGCGTATGACTGTTAAAAAAATCCCCATGCACGTAAAAGGAAAATATCCATTTTTGAAAACTTGCCCGATACATTTTTCACAGGGCGCCTTCTATCGGCGAGTCTGTACCGACGGACACCAATATAGATCTCGTGCGTCGTATGACAACAGTCTTATCTATAAGCAACTATTTTAAAAATTAAAATCCCAACACACCATTTTTGAATATTTTATGAACATCAAAAGTTGCTAAAAATGTTTACGAGTCTTGGACAAAAAAATTGCTTTAAATCCAACTATTACAATTGTTTGTTGTTGTTTTTTTTATATGGAGTTCCGTGACACATGCGAGAGATGCTCTACATTCGTTTTCTGTAAAATTTGTTTGGACCTTGACTTTGTGAGCTGCAGTTTCTTTTGAGTTTTTGACGTCAACTGACGTGGAACTCTTCTGTCCAAAACAGTAACCATGTCAGCACTCAGTTCCAAAATGTGTCATCTCTAAATTTACTTTATGTGCATTTATGATTCCGTTTTAAACAGACAAAAGACTTAGATGAGAGGAGAGAGAGAGTGAGAGAGAGAGAGAGAGAGAGAGAGAGAGGAGAGAGAGAGAGAGAGAGAGATATATATAACGTTTACGATCATTAGTCGAGACAGAGAAGATGAGTCTAACGACATGAGAGATGAGAGAGACCAGGCAATGATGATAGAGAAGAGAGACGAGAGAGAGAGCGATAGAGAGAGAGAGAGAGCGAGAAGAGAGAGAGAGAGGGAAAATTCCGTAGTCACAAAATATGTTCTTCTCTTTCTTCTTGCAAATGATGGAGCACGCATATTAAGTTGCCTTAGCGTGCTGGCCTCAAATACTTTCTCGGAGCGGTGCTAAAAATTCTCATGTTTCATTCATGTCTCGATGATTTTTGAAGGACCATCCATGCGAAAAATACAACAGATGGATCGCATTGCATACCTGATGCTCTGGGGGGAAAAAACAAAAGAACAAACAAAAGAAAAAATTTGGACAGCGGCTCCTGGTTCCTGAAGATTGCGCCATTTTCGTTAGTAGAAAACAGTTCACCGGTTCTCGAGTCAACAGTGGAATTTTTACAAAAAAAAATGGTTGTAAGCCCTAAATCATGACTAAGATCGACGTCGTTAAATCTAAGCTATTTACTTAGTAAATATCCGAAAAGAATGCCGAGTTTCCTTCTGCCCAGCATCGTGCCACTTAGCGCGGGCAAAAAAAAAGGAGGAGATAACTTTTGGTTTATGTGGTAGTTGTTTGACAGCTGGAACGAACCCTTGAGTATGATCTTCCTGATCGGGTTTCTAATGATCCTTATTATAATTGTCAACTCTTCACAACGGTATGCAGAAAACTTTCACTGTAGAAGACAGCAGCAGTGCGTTTTCAAACCTCCCGTTTATATGGGCAGAGAGACCTTTTCTAAAGGCGAAACAACAAGCGGTATGGTTTTTCGGGAGGAAGAGAAAAGGCAAACTGTGGCTTTGTTGCTGAAAATAGCAATAACTAGCAAACAAAGTCAACATGTTAAAAAATACACCATGGTAATAAAACTGTTGTGATTTTGGTAGCTCCGTTAACATTATATCATAACGTGTGTTGTGCTAGCTAATTTAATGCTGACAACGTGTTATTTAAAGATTAACACGAAACAAAAATGTGTTCTCTACGATGAAATGTGCAACAAGACCAAACAAGCGAAAATTATGAACAGAAAAACAGCAACAATGATAAAAACGTTTCAGATAAAAGAATGACATGTGGGAATAATTTCACACCATTACGGTGCACAGCATCGACAGATTTAATGAATTTCGAGGATTAGTCTACCGCTTTCTGAAATCACCAGAAAAAAAGAGAGTGAACTTCGTTTTGTTGGGTACTAGAATTACTAGTGTTCCACCAGAACGGTACCACAGATTAAATAACCAGGGCGAGAAGTAATTTTTGTAGTGTTGCAACTCCATGGATAATTATGACGGCGCTTTAAATCCAAATGTGAAATGAGTTATGTTTGATATGTGTGTGAGACTTTTCAAAGTTTAGAAATTTGGAATACTTATTTCTGTTTTACATAGTTCGAATAATTGTATAGCTTTAAAACTTCTCTTGTCGTCTTTGGCTTGCAGTAATTTCAAAACGAGAAGTCAACCTTGTTGATGGCATCGAGTGAAAAAAGATTTTAAAGAGATTATTTTGATAACAATATTTGAAACCCACAATGTATGTAATACGTTTGTAAAATGTTATGATTTTATAGATGATGCCTGTATGGATATTTGAAGAATGCTATGAACATTATATTTTCTTTTATTTTTTGTTTCTAGAAAAATTGACTTTTTTCCAAACGTTCCTTTCTTAGATAATAAAGTCTTGTATAGCCCATAACCTGATCATTTGCAACTATGACAAGATTTAATTTAAAGACTGAAATATATATATGTGTGTGTGTGTGTGTGTGTGTGTGTGTGTGTAAGTTAATGAAATTAAGTTACTGAATAATTTAATTCTAACAGGATAAAAGATCACAAAGCAGTAAAGCAGTATTATTTAGATATATTTTTTTTGCATTATTCTCAGTATCTCATATAAGAATGCAGTTTTCATTATGTAGAGATAATGATAATAAGTAGGAACTAATCTCTCTATTTTTAAAGTAGTTGTATAGATCAAAAAACAAGAAAATAACTCATAACTTAACTGAGTAACTCCCTCAATTAAACACCTTTAATCTGCAGGCAGTTCAGTCTGAACCACTGTCGTGAATATCGAAAGGCTAAACCTAAAAGAATGTTTGTTTGAATAGTGTTTATAAACGATATTGCTGCGGTTACTACAAAATCTTTTTATAAAAAAATTTATGCTCATTCTGGTCTCGGTTATGGATGTACTGTAACGGTATTTTGCAGAAGTCAGACCATCGTACGATTGTGAACAGCAAGTGCTCACAGTAAAAATATTCAGATTTTAACAGCAAAATTGCTTTGCAAGTGGATGAACTAAAGTACCTCGTTTGTCACATTTTGCTAAAGGTATAAATTGCAGTTCCGAAAGGGTCCAGACGTGAATGTAAACATTGGGAAACAGCACAGTTGACATAGATTTGGTTGTGTTGTCTTTAAGAACATTGATCTGTTCCACTTTTTAAATTTAAATGTTGGCTGAACTAAAAGCATAAATCTTATCTCGTGCCCTTTGTATTTTACTTTTACGAAAATAATAAAAAGACAGAATATAGCTAGAGTATAATGGTCATGTTTTTGATCATTCAGTGTACTTCAATGAAACAAGTAATTTTTCTTGTGGTTTAATCTGATCAGTAACGGAACCTTATAATCCATAGGGGTTTCATTACCGTATAAGGTCGAACAGACTTACCGTAAGTATTAGTAGAAATTACTGATACACACACACTCTCTCTCTGTATCTAATTTAGTAGACCCAGTCTAACTGAAAATATTTGGGTAATGTTAGTTTTTTAAAAAAAATCCATTCTAACCATAATGTCTCTACAATTATTAAATTCCTTTCTTTAATTTATTCGTAGGAAGAAATAAATGACGAATATTTTCGACGTTTGACTAACACTACTCTTTGTAGTTTTTAGATTTTGGTAGAAGCGATGATGGTTTCCTATTGTTTTCAATCTGCATGGTTCAGTGGCGGAGCATAATCTGAAACAGCTGATAAGAAAACCTACGGAAAATGTTTTTTCTTTATTAAACTTATTCCAAACTAGAGTAATGCTGTGTCAGGAGGCATCTAGTTTAGTTTACAATCGAAAAAATATTTGGATTAAAATATAAAAAGCGCAAAAGAAAATAATGCAATGACATTTTTCAAAGATATTTCCAATGTTCGGTTGATGAAGACAAGTAATTAAAAAGGATGTAATATTACAGAGATTTATAGAATCAGAAATTCCCAGGAATAATATTTAATAAGGCTTTTCACGCAGACATGTAATGTATTAATTGTTTTCCTCGGGTTTAAATGATTTGCACGAAACACGAAAGGTGTTTTCTTAAAAAATTTCTAAATTGGTTTTAGTGTTCCCTCAAAAAAGAGAATAAATGATCAATTAGTCAAACGAAACAACCATTGCAACATAAAACAATCTGTTAAAGACTAAAATCCTGCTCTGTTAATGTCACTAGAATGGTCTTCGTAGAAATTAAACAGAAAGCACAATTTTAAAAAAAATTCTGTTTATTTTTAAATACTTTAATTATGTGATTAAATCTTTAGGAATTACTGCGTTTTTAATGCCACGCATACAATATTAATTACTTTATTTAAATTGAGTTAATAAAAACCTAGACAGCGACAAACATAAAATTCTGTCATGGCTTATACTAGGAGAAAAACAATATTTGCTGATGTGGCTTTTAAAATGTCATATAGCATCAAAGTTTCGATTGTAATTTATTCCACTCACTATTCTGCTGAAAATTCGATTAAGGTAAAGTACTTATTATTCCCAATTAATGAATAAATAAATGACTGAGAATAAATGGAGAATGTTATAAGATGTCATCTGTTTTTGCGGCATTTGGAACTTTAAAACAGATTCTACAGAAGTATGAATTGTGCTATTTTTAAACGTTAACTATTTTTGTCAAGATTATTATTTATCATTTACGTTTACGATTATTCAGTAAAAAAAATCCCTCAATGCGTTTTTCTCCCGAAAGAAACAATAAGCTGCTCAAACAGAACAGTTGGATTTTCAGGTAATCTTTCTAAACGTTTTGGATCATATAAATTAAAACATTTTTTGTTTCTTTTTAAACATTTTTCCCCCGTAAACGTGTATTTATTGAGACTTAACTGGAATATGCATTTTTTTTCCAAAGACCTAAGCCACATCTTCATTCTCAAGAAATATAAATGATATCGATGAAACCATATGTAAATCCTATCAAGAAAACTTACATGCAGATTCTTGTTCGTTCGTTTATTTATACGCTTTGTGAAGCACGTAAGGTTAAAGACGTGAATAACAACGTTAAAAATGGATTTTGTGCTAAATGCTTTGTAAAAGGGCGTCGATATGGCGCAGATAGAACAGGTAGATACCGCCTTGACTTGCTGGATGGAGGCTATTTCTAAAGATGGACTATAGGGTCGGCAGGGTACCATTCATTTGTACCCCAGGCAGCAACGTAGACTTTCTAAAAATCCACGTTACAACACAGCATTAAGACCGACAGATAAAGGATAATCTTTTTACAGAATCGTTTACTGCAGAAACTCGAGTTGTCCCAATGCATCTGATCATATTGCAGTAAGATGCGGAAGACAGTTCAGTTAGACAATCTGACCGAACGGCATCCTCGCACAGATTAGCAAATTTCACAAACGTAATCTAAAGTAGCAGATTTCGGATAAATGTAATTTCTCAAACGAGTCATGATTCCATTTTTGTTTCCTTCCTAATCGTATGAATCACAATTTCTACCGTCCACATAAACGGTTAGCATTTCTTTTTTATGCAAGACAGCTTGAAAACTTTGGCGATGGAAACTGTTGCAAAAAAACTAGTTTTTTTACAGCGAGGTAATGGATTTTAGGCATGAAATGACAACCAAGTAAGTGGTATGCAAACAATATTCTGTGTCAGCCTTTTCTCTCACATTTGCAGCTACATAGACTGCATTTATAGTCTCACACCTGCTCTCGGACATTAAAACTGCGAAGCTTTTTTTTTAAAAAAAAAGGTATAACAATGCTATTGTCCTAGACTGATTATCTAGATTTCCTGATCTCAACCCCCAGGGGTGTTTGGTTGAGCTAAGGTGTTTTCTACTTCAGTTTAACTTAGTACAACAGATTCGTGGCCAGCTTGCCTCAAAAAATTATCAAGGAGTGAAAAAAAAATCTCGGATAGATCTGCATGCTTATTTATGGAGATTTAATAATGTTAACATTACTTTTGTATTTTTAACGTTTTGATAGTGTTTATTATATCGTAGCTAATATTACTAGGTGTTAGAAGTTTGTTTTTTTTTTGGAAATTTCCTCTATTTGTTTCCGAGTGTGAGTGCGCTTGAGAGCAATCAAAGAAATGGTTAGCCTAGAAAGCCAACTCAGTTTATGGCATTCCACCCATTGATAATTTTTACATCAAATTCTACACATTTTTCAGATCCACAGTCAAATTAGGTAGGCTGTCTTGGATGCGGAAGTGGACAGATTACTGAAAAATGGACATAAACCATAACGCACACCTTCAAATTACAAATATTAATACAGTCTGTACATAATTTAAAAAGCATGCTTAATGTGTGTTGGTCTGCATATTTATTTATTTATTTATTTGTAACTATTTCATGATGTTTGCCTAACTGATTGCAGCTCTTCACAGTGGTTATAGCTTATGATTAACCGGATTTCGTCAACAAACATTTAGAGTTCATACTCTATGCAGGATTTTCAGCGATTGTGTGAATGTGGTTAATTTTTAACTTATTGAATAAAATTAGGTTTGAAACGTTTTTTCTGCCTTGTTTTTAATTCACAACCAATATGCATATCACCTGATCAAAAATGAGCTCGAGGAACACAAAAAACGGAAATCTCAAAGTGTCGACGTGAGAATGTTTTAATTAATGAATGCTGAGTGTGCATTCGATAAAGTTTCGTTTGTAATTTCATCATTAATCTCGAATTATTAGTGGTACTGATCCATGTCAAAACTGTGGCTATTTATACAGGAAAACACAGAAAAAAGAGGAAAGCAAACGTCTCTTTCATTGGAACGAGTAAAGAATGCGATTTACGACAATGGAAATAAAGAACATCCTTTAGGTGGAGACAATCGTAGATACATTTTTAAAACTGTCTTTATTTACTTATTTACTTTTAATTTATGGAAGAGTAATACATCGACGTGACGATGATCCTTTTAAAAAAATAGGATACTCAGTACGCTAGTTGGGTCGGCGCAGCGCTAGAGCGATAGACTGCGGGACTGTTATGTTTGGATGGCCGCGATTTCGAATCCCCGGGCAGGACCTGCTGGTTTTGGCGTACCTTGGTGGTATAGTTCCTTCCTGCTTTTCTTCACCAGCCGAGACTGTGTGTTTCCTTCCACATCCATAAATGAAGAGTTCTGCTCGGAGTATCTTTGCGCCATGAGTGCTATTAACTCCGTACCCTGTTTTCTTCTGCTCGGTTTTCGGAAACTGAAACCAGAGGCTTCTCTTTGATGGATACCTTATGTTCCGACTTTGGCACCACGCAGGTCCGAGAGAAGAACATGGGCGTGGAAAGTAATTCAATGTGAATCATCTCATAAACTTTACGTTTAGTAGTTTGGTAGAAGCAAGAAGTGTACTAAGAAGGCGTTTCAAAGACAGGTATTGTGAAGCTTTTAATAGAAGATACTGATTTCACGGCGATTTTTATTTTGTCTTATTTTGATGAACCGCGCATGCGAAAATTCGAAATTTTTCGGATAACACAACAGCCATCTTCAACAACCGAAACAAGAAAACTATAAAACAGTTGGTGCCTCTCACCCTAATTTGTTTTTTTTTTCTCGTTTGATTAATTCTTTTTCTTTAATTTTAAAAGGCAGATATTGTATCATGCATCAAATGAACTCCAGCTTAAAAGTGTGTCGCTTCTTAACGAAAAAGCTTCAATCTTCTACATGCCGAAAGATTATGCATTATTACTTTTTATTGTTTGACTGCAAACATATTCGTCCACGCATATGCAGTTTTTTCTTGATTTTAAACGTCTGATGTTTTCAACCGAGTATCTATTGTCATTTCAACACGACCCAGTGCTGACACCAATCAGAGTTAATTTAAAATCCTGCAGAGATTTATCGGACACATTCGGTATAATAAATGTCGGCCCGAGCCATCTGCAGGAATTCGATTATTATTATTGTTGTTGTTGATGGTAGTAGTAGTAGCAGTAGTAGTGTAGTAGTAGTAGCAGTAGTAGCAGCAGCAGTAGTAGCAGCAGTAGTAACAGTAGTAGTAGTAGCAGTAGTATCAGTAGTAGTAGTAGCAGTAGCAGTAGTAGTATCAGTAAGCAGTAGTAGTAGTAGTAGCAGTAGTAGCAGTAGTAGTAGCAGTAGTAGCAGTAGCAGTAGTAGTATCAGTAGCAGTAGTAGCAGTCAGCAGTAGTAGCAGTAGTAGTAGTAGCAGTAGTAGTAGTAGTAGCAGTAGTAGCAGTAGTAGTAGTAGCAGCAGTAGTAGTAGTAGTAGTAGCAGTAGCAGCGTAGTAGTAGTAGCAGCAGTAGTAGTAGTAGTAGTAGCAGTAGTAGTAGCAGTAGTAGCATAGTAGTAGTAGTAGCAGTAGTTAGTAGCAGTAGTAGCAGTAGCAGTAGTATATTCAGTAGCAGTAGCAGTAGTAGCAGTAGTAGTAGTAGTAGTAGCAGTAGTAGTAGTAGCAGTAGTAGTAGTATCAGTAGCAGTAGTAGCAGTAGCAGTAGTAGTAGCAGTAGTATCAGTAGTAGTAGCAGTAGTAGCAGTAGTAGTAGTAGTAGTAGCAGTAGTAGCAGTAGCAGTAGTAGTATCAGTAGCAGTAGTAGCAGTAGCAGTAGTTCAGTAGCAGTAGTAGTAGTAGTAGTAGCAGTAATAGCAGTAGCAGTAGTAGTAGTAGTAGTAGCAGTAGTAGTAGTAGTAGCAGTAGTAGCAGTAGCAGTAGTAGTGTATAGCAGTAGCAGTAGCAGGTAGTAGCAGTAGTAGTCAGTAGTAGTAGCAGTAGTAGTAGCAGTAGCAGTAGTAGTATCAGTAGTAGTAGTAGTAGTAGCAGTAGTAGTATTAGTAGCATTAGTAGCAGTAGCAGTAGTAGTAGTAGTAGTAGTAGTAGCAGTAGCAGTAGTAGTATCAGTAGCAGTAGTAGTAGTAGCAGTAGTAGTAGTAATGTTGTGTGGCTGCTCGGCAATGTCTACGACAAACGCCAGCTAAATCCCATTCGGCTACAGTTGAACCACTCTGTCAAATATCAGAGAACTGGCCCAGCGCTGCTTGCACGACGGGGCCACGCTCCCTCTGATCGGAGCCAGTATTTATCTGAGCTACACTCGAAAGGCAAGGGAAATATTTGTCAGTATATATTATTTTATTAACCGTATTCCGAACTTGCAAGCGCATTAAAGCCATTCCTCCATAATAATCGCTGGAAACGGCAGCGCGAACGAATAGCAACAATTCTGTAATCAGTTTATTATATTTTTTTGTATTTCTACAAATTTATTTATCACGTGCAAAAATGAATCATAAAATTTGTCTTATTTGGGGAGAGGGGCGGCTTGAAAGTTGTTTTAATTACTGAGAATGGAGTCCGAAGCACATCTGAAATGAATCACTTATATATATATATATGGAACGAAAAATCTATAAAAACTACAGTACAGAACTGAAGTTAATCTCGGGAAATAGGTATAAGTTTCGTTCAATTCCAATGCGCATTTACCACTATCCAAACAAGAGGACTTACAACTTTGCCATCCATGGCGATGAAATGAAGGACAGAGCGCTGCCAGTAAATAACTTTTTATGGTCACTCTGTTTTCCGAGGATTACTAGAGTTGGCACTTTATCCGCCTTAACGACCGCGGTCTATCCTTTGATCCCGCGATAAAGACTCGTTAGCCAAAATCTTGAACACACGGCTATACCGGAATAAGCGGCTCCGGTTTTTCACGTAATTAGCTTTCAGGACAGAATTGTAACCTCTTAGGAAGAGAGGCGACAGAGGAAATAAATAATACAACAACATTGTAATTTTTTTACGGATGACGTTGTGTTACAGCGTAGGATGCAGGAAATCCCATCCAGCAGATTTTCGACATGAATTCAGATCAGTTAAAATATATTTACTTATCGTGTTTTTTTTGGGGGGGTATTATAGATTATCCTAAATGTTAGAAATATTCTAAATAGATGCGGTAAGAACTATAATGGAAAAAAAAAACACATTTTCTTTAAAATACAGATGAGCATTAAGAGAATATACACAAGGGTATATTTTAACTGTTAATTTCAATTTCAACGTATACTTAAAATCTATTTCTAAATGCCTGACTATTCACCTGCATTTTGAAATGGATTACTTAATCTCAATAATTCTTGTCCCGCAGGGCTTCCTTTTCGAATCTTTCCATTATCTCCTCTTTAATTTTTACAGTACTCAGTACTGCTTCATCAGAAACTTGCAATTCTCAGTACTTTTTATTTTTTTTTTGGAGTTTAGGTAAATCTTATACAGTTTTTTAAAAAAAAAAATAGAAGCATTAAAATAAGTTATCCTAACTAAAGGAGAAAAAAAACAAAAACAACTAATATCAATTATTATTTGTTTATTTGTTCTTATGCATATCTTACTCTTCCATCTTTGTTACAACTAAAAGATAATCAAAGTAAAAAAAAAGAAATATTTGTTAAGCATTCGACAATAAGACGAAAATATTTTTCCTGGCATGTTGCTAGTAATTTAGAATTTTTACGGCAGTGCTCAAGAGTTGAAATATCGTATTATTAATTTCAGATTTTCTTTTAAGATAGCGCACCATAGCCATTGTATGATTTTTTTTTAAAAAGTCCAACAAAAAGAAAGAGAATTGGTTCCAGGGCGTTCTGCAAACTCTAGATGTCTCTGCTGTAGCCCCATTTCCGAGGCAGTGAAACAATCTCTTATTTCCACGGCACAAAGTACCGTCGAAGTTTGCTCACATCCTCTCCTCCTAAGAGACGTATCTAGGTTTTGCGATGGACAGAACAGGATTTTTACTTAACTTTGAAAGGCTGGAAAGCAAAATGCCATCTTTACATGACGTTCATATGAAATCTACTATCTTTCATACTGAATGTCGTAAATACTACGCCAAGATGGTCCGTTTGTCTTGTCTTTATGGAATATATTAAAGATGAATTATTGTGCAGCGTTGGAGATCATTGCGGATAGACTTTACTTGGAAATTGTGGAAAATCCAGCACCCATGTAAAATTATTCTTACAATAATTCTACTCGCGTAACTGATGGGGAAGTACAAAACAAGATTTTTTATTGTTTTACCTCGTCTATTATTCTTTCATATTATCTGCCAGAACAAAACTTACCTGCCATTTTTATCTTATTGATTAAAGATTGAACTATATACGAAGATATCTGGTCCACAACCGAGCATGAACTGTGCTGGAATCTGACCTGTTTCTTATTCAAGGACTGCATTATGATTCTTTTGCGTCGTATTCTTGCCCCTAGCCTCATGTGATTATCAGCAAAGGTGTATTTTGTATAGTTTTTAATCATAATAATAAATATTAAAGTTTGTAGCTTAATTGATTTTCAGTATTAAATAGCTGCGTTCATTGATCAGAATCGCTCGAGTTTGACATGAGTGAGCCCTCAGCATAAATGGAAATAATGATTTTTATAAGCACTCTCAAAAGTCCATTAATATAAACAATATATATGCTAATTGTAATTATTTTAAAGAAAGCATTTTACTTTTCTTGATCTTTTAACGTTATGATAATTAGAAATTGTTCTTTGTGGAAACAATTAAATTGAAGACCAAGTCACACACACACACACACAATAGATAAAAGTAGTAAAGGAAACAAAATATATACCGGAAGTCATAACGTTTAATCGAATCTATGACCTAGACCTGACAAAATGTCTTCCTTTTCTATTTGATGGTGACTGATCGAAGCTGACCTGCTGTTGTGCATATTTTCCTAACTGATTTAACCTAATTTTATATATCGTTATATAATTTTGGTAGCGACTTAACGTATGCTAACTTCTTTTGTTTGTAAATAGCAACCACTGTCATCTTCGATAAATTTGATTTTATCTATATTTAATATAAAAGCATTCGGGATTTAAGTTACAGCTTTAAATTTTTAAGTAGTAAATTTTATACATAACACGTATACAATATCCCAGGGTAGAAATAGCTAGTAGAACTTCATACGCAGAATTGTCAATACGATTTCAGCACGGTACATCAAGATGAAATATGCTTCTGAGGTTTATTTCTATTTATTGTCCCGAGCCATTTCCATGAAATGGTATATCTAACAGAGCAAAATGCTTTATAGAAAAAGGACACCACGAGAGAAGAAATATTTTATAATCTAAGTATCTTCATTAACTTTCTTTTTTAGAAAAAAACATGTAACTGTTAAAAAAAATAAAGCAAATATATTAAATAAGGAACAGGAGAAAGACATGACTCTGATTTATAGACTGTTTGTTCTTAGATATTTGATTTTGTCCACAGCGCATATGTCAGTAGTCGACGATTGCGTGCTGTCTTGACACATATTAACTCTTAGATTTAGGACTCTTTTTATCTTCCCCTTTGTACTCTATCATCCAATAAATACTGAATAAATTTACACGTATTTATTTCTTTAAAAGCCAAACTAAAGGGGTGAGGGGTTAGTTTCAGAATTTTAAAAAAAATTTTTTTTTTAAATGAATTTACTAAAATGCATTCACAACTTTAATACGAACTATTTCAATGTGTGTGTGTTTGTTAGGTTAACAGTGTTATTCATCCAAGCGCGCAGCACGAACGTATATTCATTTGTTTCGTTTGTTTGTTTATTAACAGGAAAAAAAAATTTTTTTGAGAATTAAAACGTAGCCTGCTTAACACTTCACACGATTTTTATTTTGCTTTGCTGCTGCCTGTCACTGCCGCCCACAAAGGAAGACAATCACATTGTAACTTTGTGTACACTGGTGTGAACCTTAACGGAATACTTCTGATGCACTGAGTCTACGCAGAACAGCAGAGGCTGGTCACGCCTGACGCGCTCTCTCGCACAGAAGTAAACAGCTTATCTTCGGTATTGTCATTTCTCGGTGCCACATGTGTCAAAACAGGTTAGCATGCAACAGTGTTCGCGTTAGATAAATTATACTATTCTTTACTGCGTGATCACCAGTTCCCCACCCACCCACCCACCCTTTACTATAAACTGCGAGTGAGATCGTGTCGGTCATGCCTCACAGACTATGCTAACAGGTGAGCCGCGTTTTCTGCCTCGAGTTCATATATGACGCCGCAGAAATACCGCACGTGGTCGGACGCCACCTACTCTCGGTGCATTCTGCATTTTTGTTTCATGCTAATCTAAACCCAGCACCCAGTGAAACTTTGGATGTAAGTCACAGCAATTCCTGCAAACCGTATACAGATGTGCGAAATACTCGTACTGAGATTATGCCTAACCTTTCTTGTAGGGGGGGGCGATCAAGACACCGTTTACAACGGAAAGAGACAACTGGTGGTTTAAACAGCCTCGTTTTGGTCTTCGCTATGATATCACAGACTATACACGTGGGCTGTCTTGTAACTCAATCTGTATAATTTTTTTCTTCTTCTTTGCCTTAACATTATTTCCTTGATAATTAAAGTAATAACCGGGTTGCTTTTTTCTTCTTCTTGTTTTTATATTTTTCGGAATATATTTAATTTATTAGTAAATACTTGATGGAAATTTAAATTAATTTCGGATTGCTTCCACCTCGGTGAAAACACCGTCCGAAATCCCAATTCCTTGCTCCTAGAGCGTGGTTTGGTTATAATATGTTTTATTTAACCATTGGTGCCCTCCACCTCAGTTCTAATTAGGATTTTTCCACTTCTGTCCCGCTCCTCCTCCTCCTCCTGGTCACAGTGAAAGCTGTTTCTGTGGCAACCGTGAACGAGTTACTACGAGCTCTTTCCCTCAATTGCTAAATGATTAAGAAAGAAGAAAAACGTCGATGTTTAGGTAAATCTCAGTTAATTCTGGATTCTAGTTGCACCTGAACATATTCCCAAGTCTATAGATTCTATTGTTTTCATGTATTGTACTATTCTTATTTTACTGTTAAGTTTTTGTTTTTTTTTTTAAAAAACAAAACAAAAGAAAGGTGTTCAAAATATATAGCTATAACGAAACTCTTAAATAGGCCATAAATTGATTAATTAATTAATTAATTAATTAATTAATTAAAAACAGAAAAATGTTTTATATTACTTTCGCACAAACTGATGTGCCCTCAGATTAAAATGTTTGATGATTGTCTGAGATTCATTTGTTTTAAATCTGATTAGTATTGTGGTTTAATTATATATATATTATAAATAAGTTTTGTAAATTTGTGCTGAAATATATATTTTTTAAATCTGTCTTTTATGGAGTTATTTTTTATTCAAAAATCCAGTAATATTTTATTATTTTACATTCAATATATTACGAGACAATATAATAGTTTTTTTTATTATACCGTCGTCTAAAATTGTTCTGTTTTTTTTTTATATCCTTTCAAAAATTAAACCTGAAAGAACATTACCGACGACAAATCGTGTCACAGTGCTCGTTTCCACTTGCACTAAGTGTGATTAAATGCAAGTGGTGATAATTCGATTTTCGTTATGCATTCGAAAAACGCTCAATGTTTCCTGACGATGTCTCACGCACATTGTAAAACGGTAGTTAACTACAGGATGAACTCGTGTCGGCCTCGCTAAGCACGTTGTAGTACGCACTCGAGTCAAATCTAAATGCATTACTCGAAACCAGAGGAGAGCCCTTCGAATGCTAAATCATTCCGCTTTCTGGATAGTTTTAACGGTTAGTATAACTGACCCAGCTTCAATGGAAATGTTAGCACATTTTATAAACATGAATGTGGTATTTCTCTCGGGCTAATTGATTTACGCCCATTTTATCAACGCAGTTCATCTTTTTCGCTTCTATTAATTTTTTGTTGTTGTTTGTAACTGCGAACGTTAACGAGTAAATGTCAGGAAGAAAACTACTATTGGAAACTGGTACGTGTTTATATAGCTATCTGTTTTATTGACCTTTTATTCAAATCCGTTATACTTTGATTTATTATCTTTCCCGTACACCCCTCTATCGCTCTGGATATAAATTTTAAGTGATAACATGATTAATGCCAATGCTGGGATAAAATATAGCGCCTTTTTGTATTACGAAATATAGTGCGACCATCTTTGGAAATTATGTTAAAAAGTCCCAATAATTTAGACAGAGTCACGCAGCAGAATTACTTTCTCTGAAATAAAGCATCTTCCTTCAGCAACTTCTAAAATGGCAGGGTCTGTTCAAAAGCCGCTATGTTAGATATTCGAAACGTGCTTACCCAAAAAAACAGAAGTGGTCATATTAGGTAATCTCATTTTTAAATTATTCTTTAAATTGTCCATTCGTTGGAGGAAAAACGGGTACAGGAATCTACTCTGGGCGCAAATCGGTTATACGGAGCTGTTCTCTTGTTTGAGAAAGACTGGAAAATCTGGCTACAAAGAAAAGAGAATGTTTACATCTCCCACACACACACACACGCACGTGTGAGCAGAAAAGTGTCCACTGAGGTTCTGCAGAACGAGAGCATGATAATAAGATCAAGAAATTACGATTTCGTTGTATGACGACAGAACTCGCGCATTTTGCAATTCAAGCAAAGATTCGCAATGTCTGATGTGTTTCCGCAATGCTTTGCAAAAACAGCAACAGAATTCTACATACTGATCTCTTGAATATCGTTTAAAACCTTTTTCTATTTTTCTCAGTTCGCCCTCACTGCATGACCAAAAAGGTAAATATGAAGGTGTATTTTCGCTTTGCCCCGTTTTCAAATTCTAAAGAAATAAAATGAAAAGTAACATTGAAAGTCTCGGCTGAGTAAACCTTTCAGATCTAGGTTTAAACCAGCACGAATCGTTAGTTAGGATGCATATTATTCCGTATTATTCTCATGGGATCAATTAACCATAGCTTGATAATAGCAACATCGAACGTGGAAGGTTTTGAAATGAATGCACTGCATAAGTAAATTGGTCTTGAAATAATACTTAGACGTTTGTTGTTTGACAGAAAAACCATAAATTTCATATTTAAAAAAAAAAACACAACGCGAAGTTATTCACATGGTACAAGGGAAGTTCCAATTGAACCCGGCTTTAAATGGTTTTGTTGTGATCGTATCTGGCCGAATTTACTCTGTACCTCCCTAGTAGGAAATAGGGGGAAAGTATATACACCAATATAAAGGAAACAGAAAAATGAAAAATATGGTGTCAAAAATAAGAATTTAAATTGGAAGAAAAATGCAAACAAGGTTGTTAAATGATAAAGATAATTAACCCCGATGTCTATCAATCTTAATGCCAAACTTATGATTTAGTTCTCCATTGTTCGTCCACATCCTAAATTCGCCGAGCACGTGTGAATTTCATATTAAAGTGCATACATTACATTAATGAAGGTGTTGAGCACAGTTTCCTTAGAATACGGAAAAAAGTTTAAAACATTACTGTGAGTTTTCAGCAGGAGAGCAACAGAGTCCTCTTTATCTATAATTACCACTTCTAGGGTGGTAATTAGAAAATAAGATAAAGTTTTATAGCGGATCTACGTAAGGAATAGAAAACTAAAAAAAAAAAAAACTGCATAAAAATTGAATAAATTTCAGGTTGTTGTCGTTGGACGTATTGGTGGTGCAAGCCAGTTTCGAAACTTCTCAAATTTTAGTTTCTCTGAAGGTTTGGTCGACGTTAACTCTGTAAAAACTGAAGAAATCTAAACTTATTACAGAATGCGTGAACTATGTTTTGTGGCTTTACGAATGAATTGTGTAAAAGTAGTAAATACTCTAACAAGGATAGTCTTCTCCATCAGTAGGCAATAAAATATATAATAATAATAATAATAATAATAATAATAATAATAATAATAATAATAATAATAATAATAATAATAAAGTTAAATTAAGGTAAGTCAAGAAAGAGACATACACAAAACAAGTTGGCTTTGTTAATTTAACACTACTTGAAAACTGATGAGTTTGCTGGCACCTTCGAACTCAAAAACATGTTTGTAGATTTACAGCAGCTATTTAGCCGCTGGGAGGCCAACAGAAACACTGTTTGTCAAAATGTGCTTTTAATGTTTAGTTACAGTGCAGTAAATGCTCTTGATGTATGCGCAATTTGTAAGTTTTTCTACTCGCACGCGTCTTTAGAAAAGGGCGCCTTGATAATGAGAGGTGAGATTATTTGAGGTTATATAAGGTGTGGGTGTTGTCTTAATGTCAGGACAAACTGCAGTTGACAGCAAATAGGTTCCT
This sequence comes from Nautilus pompilius, assembly GCA_018389105.1. Taxonomy (NCBI): domain Eukaryota; kingdom Metazoa; phylum Mollusca; class Cephalopoda; order Nautilida; family Nautilidae; genus Nautilus; species Nautilus pompilius. The sequence goes on along the minus strand of JACATO010002743.1, from coordinate 6,044 downwards.
TTCATTTAGCTTACCGAACAACGTACCCAGCGTCAGCTTTGGCTTTGCAGTTAGAATTAGTGACGTGGAATTTCCAAGTACATTTGACGTGTAAAATTACAGAACTATTTTATTCGTCGTAGATTTTAATTTTGGTTTCATTTTCAGGAAATTCTTCGTCTCATTGATTTCATCTTATTAATTATTTCCTTTAATTAAATCAAATCTTTGGGCTTTTTTTTTTTTTTTTAGAATTTTTTCCGCACGTTTAGCTTCTAAGGGAATAAATTAAAAGTTAACGGTACAGCGTGACTAATTAAAAGCTATTGATTACTTTAGTTTTCATATTAAATATATGCATTCGCTGGATTTTTATTGAGATCGAAACGTTACTCGTGTCTTGTTGTTTTTTTTTATAAAGCGGATTTATTTCAACGTTTACGATGTGTATTCGTACGCCATTGATTTGGTTAAACCGACGTAGCATGACTTCGGGGGTACACGGTCCGCTGTCCCCTCCTTGGCTGCTTCCTCGCGCTGGCTTGTCCAGTTACTTTGTAGACGTGAAAATTTCCGTTGGCACGTTCAGATAAGCTCACGAATAAATCCTATGAAGCTCTCTCTGCGCGCGCGTGTGTCTGTATATATATATATATCAGGTGTTTCTTAAATCCCTGCCCTCCCTCCGTCGTAGACAAACGAAAAGGCGCAGGATCCGGCGGATTATCGTAATAGTCCTCCAACAGACAGATAGAGCAGAGATTGCATAAATCGCTTGCGCTCTTGTCAGGTCTGATTCCTAATTACCATATGCATAAATATTAAAGATTATAACGGTAGCTGAGGTTTAAATCACTGGCGGAGGCGGAATTGGCGGCAATTTATTGTGTTGTGCCACCGGTCTAGGCAGCCATTCCAAGATCAGACCGGCCCGACATAAATCACGAGCCGAACCCTTGTTTTTCCAATCTTATCTCTGTCAGTTCAATTTTACTGCCCTTAATGAGTGGATTGTTCTTAGTTCCGAAAAAAAAAAAATATTCCGTGGCTGTCCCTTCGATCACGTATACGTTTGAAGATTACTACGGACTAGCTCCCTTTTCCCATGTGGTGGGAGGGTGGACTCATTCAGCAGGGGTGACCTCTCGAATATCGTTTATTTATCGCAGTACAAGGAAATTCGAATTTTAGTACAATTTTCAGAAATTAATTTTTCTTGCAAAGATACAATCAGCTGTAAACAATCAAAATCCGTTAGTCGAACGTATCCTTAGTTTATTGTTTGGAAATCTTATTTTACCTTCTGTTATTGCCTTAGCAAGGAGAAACAACAAGAAACCCATCACTGAATAAAATGTACTCTAACATTTTAAATCCTCAAAGCCTCACTTTTAAAGGGACTAAAATTAGATGTATTCTTAATGTTTCTTTCATTGATTGTTTCCTTAACTACAAAAAAAAAAAAACGATTAACTTTCTCACACTTATTTTGAAGCCAAAAGGTGGGTAAAGCATTTTGCCAAGAAATATTCTGGCACCTACTTCATCACTGGACAAATGTCAACTTTACCGTCTTTAATGGTTAACACAAATAGCCAAAATACCAGCTTTACATGTCGTTTAGTTGGCATTTACTCTTTTCCTTATCTAAATAGTGAATAAATACCACATAAAGATTGCCTTTTGTTTATGTGTGGCAATCATTAAAGTTGAAGCAAAGATGTTTATTCTTCCGAGAGAAAAAACATTATTGTTACTTTGACTGATTAGCCGTATATATATAGTATACTAATATTCGTGTAATTTTAGTCAGGATAACTTTTCTGGAAGTTAAGTCTTGTTTTACAAAATTTTAACTTACATATAATAATAAGAACAAGAAGAAACGTATTTAAAATATTTTTAAAGCAACTTTAATTTTTAAAAGAAACAAGCGTTTTTACCTGTGTGTATCATTGAACTATTAAATTTTATACTCACTTGGTTTAGCACGTAGATATAGTATTTTATTTAAGCCATTAGAATAAAATGATTTTCTCTCTTAATGTTCCGTATTAGATAAAAGTGTTTCTATATAAAAACCTTTCAAAGTAAATGCATACTTAAACAGGTAAATCAAACAGCCCTCATCCATTCGCTGTACAGGTAAAGCAGAGAGGATTTCCAATAAGTTTTGATCATGACAATGTGTTATTTGCATCAAGGATAAATATAAAAGCAAAGCGTTCTTTTGTTTAAGCAAAATAATAAGATTAATTGCATTTAAAAAATCAAGGATCATTTTTACATAATTAAAAAAAAAAGTAAAAGAAAAGGAGAAATTGAGATTGATGAAACAGTAAATAATACTACACTACAGAACCCAAAAAACAAAATATCACTAAAATAATAAAATAAAGCAAGAGCACAGGAATTCTACCAATACATATTTGTATATTATTATTTATTAATTACATATTATTATTATTATTATTACTTAAAGTACAAAAAATACAATAATACATTGGAACTTACATTACATAACAATAGAATTAACGTACATCTCAATTAAACTAATCTAACAAATTTATGTTCGGATTACACTGGAATTGAAGGAAACCTTACCATATAGCAAGACTTAAGACCAACAAACTCACCAAAAAGCCCCGCGGTTCTTTTAACGCTTATCTATCTAATTCGGACAACTTTGTGTATATCGGTAATGAGTTTGTGAAGGGTTCAGAAGTCTGTATAACACTTCAGCAAAAGAGCCGGTCTTTTGCTTATCATTCTTTTTACAATTTTGCAGACTAATTGCATTTTCTGAAAGTAGATTCATTTGGATTTTACGTGCTTTATTTAATTACTTATTTGTCTATTCTAGAATTAGAAACGAAAATAAAACTTAGCAAGACTAGGGAGTAACTGAGCTTTCAATGACTTTGATTTATTCCAGCTTAAATATTTTGCAACACCAAGAAATTGTCAATTACTACATTTATTCGCGCTTTCAATAAAAATATTAATGGAATTTCTGTATTTACAATAGTTACTTAACTGATATAAACAATTAAATTAATATTAAAGAAGAAATAATCGCATCAAGTACATTGTATGGTATCTACAATAATTTTGTATTCGATGAAACAATAATCCTGTCTTTATTATTATTATATTATTATTAGTATTATTATTATTATATTATTATATTATTATTATTATTATTATTATTATTATTATTATTATTATTATTATTATTATTGTTATTATATTATTATTTATTTATTTATATTATTTATTATTATATTATTTTATTATGATATTATTATTATGTTTTTATGCAACATTCATTTAAAGAAATGTTTCTTAATAAAATATGTATATATATAACATATGTATTGTGCAAAAAATTGTAAGATTAAAGTGAAAATATTGTTAAATTCAAGTTCTATTTCAAAATGCTAAAACATTATATTTTCTACAAAATGAACCATAAATAAATTGAAATGTTTGTAATTTCCAGTTAGAATTATATCAGCGATTCATGAACAGGATGTTGTGGATTTCTGGGTGAACTGTCTTTTCTGGCTCTACCTCGTAATAAAAAAAAAAATATGAATTTCAGTAAAATAATAAAAATTTTGAAAAAGCATAAAACTCATGTAGCGTCGTGAATGCCCGAAAGAGAAGTGGAGAGGTAGGAATCACTGGACACACGCGCCTCCTGGTAAGTGTATAATGGTAAAAGGTGAAGCGCTAGTCGTAGAAATTAAGACAAGTGAAATACATGAATACACAAGGAAAAAAACCTTGTAGAATGCCAGTTTAAATTATTTTAAAAAAAAAAGCTTAATCTTTTTTTTTGCACTGAGACAAAATGCTGGACTTTACTGCCAACTACTAATAAAAATAAGTTAGCGCTGTTTTACCGAAAAGAAGGGAAATAAAATAAATAGGATACATCAAGGGGGGGGGGGAGTGCCAACGACAGTTATAAAGCGAAATTTAAAACGTTGGCAAATCAGGCAGGAGTCTGACAGGGTTAGGATTAGCTGTACAGTGCTCGCAGCTTACAGCCAACATCAAACATCTGAATTGTTATGTAAATCACGATAAATTCTATTGTGCATTTATTTATTTACTTTTTTTTTTATAATTCGAGTGAGAGCATTTTTCTTAGAAATACGTGTAGACACAAAATAAAGGGGGCGAAATATTAGTGCCTAATTATCTGAAAAATGAGAGAACGTAAACAGTGCGAGAAGTTCTGACTTTTGCATTAATGTATAAAGGATTTCATTTAAACAGAAGGTTTAATCTCCAAATAGATTTGGAAAGTAAGTCATGTGATTTTTTTTTCCATAAAAATATAAACGAGAAAAAGCAAGTAGGTATAGATTTGTTAACAGACTTAAACGATCAGCTTTGCATGTGATAATTGTCAAATTTATAATCGATTAAACGCCAATAGGCTGCAGTTTTATTTCTTTAAAGGGAAAATACAAATCTCGTGTTGTGAATGTAGCAACATTAGAATGATCAATCGATAATTTTTTACGGTTGAAAAACAATTAGAATCCAATTGTCAGCTAATATTTGATATTATTTAATTAAATCTGACCCTCATTATTTATTATGCTTTGTGTAGTTAATAATAATAATAATAATAATAATAATAATAATAATAATAATAATAATAATAATAATAATAATAATAATAATAATAATAATAATAAGCAGAGAAAAAGATTTCAACAACGAATGAATCCTTAAAATCTTTTTACTTTAAATGCAAAATCATTAACTAATAAAGCGATTCTTAGCTAATATGCATAACCCAAATCTATTGTATTGCTTTTATCTTCTAAATGTAAACCAATAATAGTATATTAAAACTCTCAGACAGCACTTTTGCGTGTTTTTATAGAAGAGACTAAGAAACAAAGTGAATCTATTGGAGGATCGAATTTTCACATTGCTCGAAGCTAACTAATACATTATGTTATTCATTATTGGGAATATATATATATTATGAATAGGCTTAGCGCATTGTAGATAACTTCATGCAAAAAATGCACACCTTAAGATGTACGCTTTTTATTTTGAAATTGTTTTAATTTATTTTTAAATTTTCAGTTTTAATTAATTAACAATGCTTAATTAATTATTTTCTTTAAAAGTAATCCCGTCAATTAGAAATATATATATATTTTTTCTTTTCTGTTAATCGTTTCTTTAGTTAGACTTGGTTTTTTCTTTTATATCCGGCTACTGCGAGAATTGACTTGTGATACCTGACCAGACCGAATTTAAATATATATCGAGCAAATACCGCAGTTGTATGACGCCTTTATCAGGTGTATAACGTACGTTCATTGTAAATGTAAAGAGAAAAAAAAAAAAGAATCTGAATTCACACAATTTTATTTTGGTAAAATTTTAATTCAACTTTTGTCATTTTCGTTTTTCCTGTTCTACCGCCTGCATCCCTGAGCTTTTCTTTGGTTGACTGAACAGCAGCTCTTACACAGGTGTTCCTTTTTATAAGCCTTATAACAGCAGTAGCAAGAAATTAAGCGAATTATTAACTAATTAAATTAAATTCTACCAGTTAGAAATAAATAAAATTATGCAGTTTATTAAAAAAAAAGTAAGAGACTGTATAGATTAAATAAACATGATGCAATAGAACGGGAAAATGTTTACACTGAATTAGGAATTACGATATTACTATTATTATTTTGCACCTAAAATTTCCTGCTGAATAATTTGTTTTGTTTAAGAGAAGAACGACTAGAAGTAATTAAAAAGAAATAAGTAAATTTTGCTGTTGAGGATTTTATTTGTTTTTTTTTTTCTTCAATAAAATAAACTTTTAAAAATAAAGAAAATAACTTGTATTGGATTTACGACCCGAATAGTTTGTAAGCTGTATCGATTCGATAAGATAGTGCGAGCTGGCATCCATTGTCAGACTGCTAAGAAAGAGACGTAGCCTGGGCTCGTTCGGGCACTCACACACATGAATTTACACTGTTTTAATTAAGAAATACCTGAATTGATGGCCAACCAGCAAACAGATTTAA